>CM076584.1:1454418539-1454933202 GCA_034641835.2 Pinus albicaulis
TAAATCTATATGGACATTTATGTCTAGTTAAATACCCTTCTGTTTGCAAGATTGATTTATCTTTTAAGATTTTGCATTCGTGTGTTGTATGCATCAAATATTTCTATTACCAGTTTTTCTATGCACATCAATTCAACTGCATAAACAATTATCTAATTTAATATTATTGTCTGCTAAGTTAGTTTATGTTTTAAAAATGTGCAGTGTTGTATGTAGCAAAATATTCTATTACAGGTTTTGTTCTACATATGCATTCAGGTTTTTTGAGATATCCTTGTGTGTTAGGTTATTTATGTTTTTAAATTTTGCAATGATATGTTGTAAGCATTTTATTACAGTTTTTGGTTTGCATGTTCATTTTGGCTGCAGAAATATTCTCTCCATCATAATATCATTGTGTTTGATATCTTGATTTATGTTTTAAATTTTGCACTCACATGTTTTATCATTTTGTAGCAAAGTATTTTTATGCCTACTGTATTAGGCTCTCTCTTTTCATTGATATGTGTGTATGGTATGGTTTCATTTAGACCATTTTCAACCACAATAGTGTTCTTTGTCATTACTGCAGAAATAAAAAGCACATGTTAGACATTATCATATTCACATAGGAAAAAAAGGGTTTTCCTTAATTTTACATATTAAAATGTCTTTGAAAAGTTATTTCTATTTAAAATAAAAAGGTGAAAGATTAGTTTCAACAATTACTAGAACGAATACATGGTAAGGCCCACAGAAACAACTGCAAAATCAATGCAATATAACCAATCAACCTACATCAACAAAACATATGGTCTTGAATGAGCTTTTGGACTCTTTAGATATAAATGTACACCGTGGCAGTGTATCTTATATAAAACTTTAATCCATGTGCTTAACCTTAACATTGACACAAATGGAATACAATTTTACTTACTGCTTTATGATAGAAAAATGTGCGGATGAGTATTGCCCACATATCCGAAGTCAAAAGGGATAGATTAAAAAGGGATGCTCCGGTCATCTATAAAAGATAAATTAAAGAAGCATGACATACCAGTAATGCAAATTAGATATGCATACCAATTATGTTCATATAACACAACAAATAGATGATTCAATACAAATGTCACATAGAAGTCATATTTATCTCATGGGCCTTCAACTTAAATTATATATCTAGCATTACATTAAGTTATAGGAGATAAATCAAAGAAGCATCAGATAACAATAATGTAAATTAAACATGTGTAATAATTATGTCCTTTAGTTCAATAAATAGATAATAATTTGCAAATGCCATATCTAAGCTATATTTCATCTAAGTAGCTTTCAATTTAAACTTATATCTAATGTTGAATTATATAAAAGAATAACAGTAATCCAAACTTCAAAATAATATTTAGAGTTAGTATAAAATGTGATATATAATTTTCCTACGTGGAAAAACATAGTTACCGAGAGTTCAAAACTCATGCATTTGAATACAAAGTGGGTATACGAATGAGCAAGTAGATTTTTTCAAGGAATGAGGAAGTAAGGGTTGATAGAGAGCCACACAAAATTTCAAATTCATACCTTAACAAAATTGTTAGATCCTTTTAAAGAAAACGTGTCATATAATCAACTTTCATCGAAATATATGATAAACTCAACACAATTTTATGAAAAATAGTATACCATTTTTTACATTTCACATAATACAAATAGATAAATATTACTTAAGTATTGTTATAAATATTTAACTACCCATCGAGAGATGGCCAAGTGATTGAGACAGGGCATCATCACAATAAAAAACCAAGTACAAATTGTAGTAATCCTAGAATCATGCTTTACATAAGGTAAAATTGGGGAACTCATGACTTGTACTATAGATAAAAAAGCATTTACCCTTACCAAAAAATATATGATAAAAATTGACAAACTACATAAGCTTAAGCTTAAGGGGATATAATCCTTCTTGCCTTCCATATAGATAATGAAAATGATTGTTCCAAGTCTCATGTTGCTTCTCATGTTATTTTATAAACCTTGATTTGAAAGAAAAATAGGAGGGCAGAAATGTAAGAAATATAAAACATAATGAAACACAACGTAAGAAATAGAGAACATAATGAAACACACACATACATATCTCTAGACAATCAACACAATTATTTTCCTAGAAAATCCTTATGGGAGACAAGCAACCCTAAAAAGTAATGATGCTCTAGACTCCTTTTTCCCTAGGAAATCCTAATGGGAGAAAAACAACACTAAAATGTAAACATGCTCTACTCTCTCTTTTCTGGTATGGAAAATATGTAAGTACAAAGAAAGAGGTAATCTCTCTAGAGTTAGCTAAGACTTTTGGCGTGTAAGGTTGCTATAAAAACTTAACTTCATACATTTTCTCTCTAACTTCACACTCCTAGTTGTATTTTCAACTATGGAACAAAATACAATAACACAAGATGGAACTCTTATTCCTCCTAGTGGCCAAGTATTTAACATAGCGTGATAGCCAACTAGGTGTAAGATTTGACTCCGTCAACCATTAACGAGGTTTGTGATTTTAGACCCTTTAGAGTCTTGTTAAAATTCCACATGTAGCTAGCTTGCTATGCATGAGTAATGGGGCTAAAATGACATTCTCTCGTACCATGGTGGTCAACATGATAGGTCAACTTATTAAAGGTATAAATTTTGAATGAACTTAACTTGATGTTTTTCTTGCACCATTGGATATGTCTTTAAGTGTAGAATAATGGTCAAGATTTCAGCACAAGGGATAATCATTTGACCCCCATAAATGTCATTTAATACCTCAAAATGACTCCAAAAGGTTTTAGACCCCAATTCTCCACCCACCATTAAAATGACCCTACAAGTTGATTCTTTCAGTTTTTTCACTCTATAAGCATCAAAATATATGACAAATAATATAATTATCCAATCTAGATAATTATTTAATAATTTGTTAAAATTATGAGTAAGATATACATCATGGAATTTAAATAAATAGCGTTAATTCATTGAACACCCTTGTACATTCCTTGTTGATACTTTGAAAGTTTAATATGTTTTGAAAAATAATTTGTTTATGGATTCTATTTTCCACATTCTCTCAACCATATCAAAAACCTTCTTATAATATTTGAAACCATCTATACAACTTTTCATTTGTTTCGATAGGAATTAACATATTGAAATATTAATTGTATTTATGTCTTGTGTGCTAAGGAAGGGAGGTCGTGAACCTTAGGAGAAGAGATAGTATTTGTTAAGTTAGGAGGGATACTTTTTTACTTATCATTTAGTTGCTAAAAGTTAAATAATTTATGTTGGTAAATAATTAATTAGGTCTATTTAAATCATTTACCACTTTTGGGTTTTTTGTTTTCGTGGTTTCATTCATAATTTCACTTTTTTGCAAATTGTCAATTTCAATTTTTCACACCACATGTGCACAGTCAAAGGACCTAAGGTCTTTCCCATACCAAAGTATGTTCTTTTAAAACATGTTTTCTTGGTGATATGGGTGATTTAGAAATGATTGGGAGAGCTAAATTCCTCATTTAATATGTACAATATGTTTGGTTCATGCCACTAAGCCAAGAATTTTAAATTCAACTGAATTTTAATATAACCAACTAAATCCTGCAAAAAAAGAATAAAACAATTTATGTTAGGGTTGTGGATTCAGGCATTGAAACAACACACCATGATATTTCAAATTTAAAAATAATGGTTTGAGTCCTAGGTAGCTTAAAATCCTATTTGTTTTCAAAATAAGGATGCACTCCCATTTGATTCTCATGATTAGGTTGTAATCATGAGGCTCTCGCTCAAGAGTGGACCTTCCCAAAATCTTGTGACGCCTTGTCACAAACAAAACCATAAAACTGAAAAACACATCATGCAAGAAACATAGCTCCCTGACATATCATTTTTATCCTTCAAAGAAAAAAACACCCCCAAAAAAAAAAGTGTGTCTTCCAGAACGCACTTGTTTTTTTTTTAAGGTCAAATTTCAACATTTTCTAAAATTATGCTAAAAAAAAATTGTTTGTTGAAAAAAGGATTGAAAAAACACCCCCCCAAAAAAAAGTGTGTCTTCCAGAACGCACTTTGTTTTTTTTGAAGGTCAAATTTCAACATTTTATAAAATTATGGTAAAAACAAAATTGTTTCTTAGAAAAAAGATTGAAAAAACACCCTCAAAACGAAATTAGTTGATGCTGGAATAACAAAAAAAAAAATTGTGTCATACTTTTGGCATTTTTAAAAATAGAAGTAACATTTTTTAATTTTTAAAATTCAAACATTAAAAAAAAACCTAAAATTTAAGAAAAAAATAAATTTAAAAAATAAAAACATTTAAAAGCTTAAAATTTAAAAATATATGAAGATAAAAAAATTAAAATAAAAACAAAGTAAAAATTTTAATTCAATCATTAAAAAAAACCTAAAATTCAAGGAATTTTTTTTTTTAAATAAACCAAAAAAAAATTAAGATTAAAATTTCAAAAAATATAGAAATTAAAAAATAAAAATAAAAACAAAATAAAAATATTAAATTAAAAAAAAAAAAACAAGTTAAAAAAAAAAAAGGAAAATATAAAAAATAAAATATAGAAATTAAATTTAAAAAGAAAAAGAAAATGCTTATTAAATTTAAAAAAAGAAAAGAAAAAATTAAAACAAATAATTAAATTTAAAGAAATATATTAAATTTTAATAAATTTAAAAATTCAAAATTAAAAAAAAAACACTATTCAAATTATAAAGAAAAAAAAAGAAAAATTAATTAAAAATAAAAAATAAAAATAAAATACAATGAAAATATTAAATTTAAAACAAAATATATTAAAAAAACAAATAAACTATAAAAAATAAATCAAATTTAAATTATAAAAATTAAAATATATATATGAACTTAAATTAAAATAGGTATATACATCACATTTTATTAAATTAATAAAAAAAGGTTAATATTAAAATAACAAATTAAATTTAAAAACAAAAATATTAAATTTTAATAAATAAATGAATAAACAAATAAATTTTGAAAGAAAAACAAATTTTAAATATAAAAGAAAAAAAAAATATTGTTAAACGAAAAACTTTAAAAATCAATTAAAAATGGAAAATTGAAACAAAAGAAAAAAAATATTAAAAAAAAAAAAATTAAAAAAAGTAATAATTTAAAAAAATTAAGTTCCATTAAAAAAAAAAATCTAATTTTAAATACACAATTTTAATTGAAATTAAAAAAAAAAAAAAAATTATGTAATTAACAAAAAAAATAATAATAAAAAAGTAAAACAGCTAAAAAAATATATTAAATCCAAATAAATTTAAAAAAAATATATAAAATTTATTGAATTTTATAAAATTATATTAAAAACTAAACGTAAAATATATAAAATTATGAAATTAAAAAAAAAAAAGAATCAATTAAATAAAAAAAAGGGCAAAATTTAATAAAAATTATTAACAAAAAAAAATAATAATAATAAATTTAAAACAAAAAAATAATGAAATTAAAAAAAATTAAAACAAAACGAATTATATTTTAAATAATTAAAAAAATAATAATAATATTTTGAAAGTTAAAAAAAAAATAAAAAAAATAAAAAAAATTCAATTAAAAAAAATTAATTAATTAAAAACAAAAAAAAATCAATTAAAAAATAAATTTGGTGGTTCGTCGGGGCGTGGCCCGCCCGTTGGGCGGCGCCACGGGGGTGGCCCAGCCGGCCCCCGCCGCCCAGCGGGCGGGCTGCTCGCGCACAGCCCGCCCGCTGGGTGGCGGGGGCCGACCGGGCGGCGCCACGGGGGCAGCCCAGCCGGCCTCCCGGCCCCCGACGGGCGGAGGGCTGATTCCCGGAATCAGCCCTCCGCCCGTTGGGGGCCGGGAGGCGGGCTAGGCCGCCCCCGTGGCGCCGCCCGGCCGGCCACCGCCGCCCGCCAGCGGGCGGGCCGCGCCCCGACGAAACACCAAATTTATTTTTTAATTGATTTTTTTTAATTTTTTTTTTTTTTTTAATTAAATTTTTTTAATTTGTTTTTGTTTTAATTGATTTTTTTTTTATTTTTAATTTTTTTTTTTTAAATTTCAAAAAATAATTTTTTTTTTTCAAAAAAATATATATTTTTTAATTTAATATTTTTATTTAAAATAAAATTCTTTTTTTTTTAAATTTTAATTTTCAATATATATATACATCTATTTTTTATTTTTTATTTTATTTTTTTATTTTATTTTTAATATTTGTATTTTAATTTGATTTTTTTTTAAAATTTTGAATTTCAAAAAATTTAAAATTATGTTTTTAATTCATTTTTTTAATTTTAAATTCAATTTGTTTAATTTTTTTTTATATTTAATTTTATTGAATATTTATTTTTTTAAATTTAAAATTTTAAATTTATTTATTAAAATTTTTAAATTTTAATTTAATTTAATTGTTTTTCTTAATTTTTTCGTTTATTTAGTTTTTCATTTTTAAAATCTATAAATGGTTTCATTAAAAAAAAAAAAAAAAAAACACTAAATTTATGTATATTTGTTTTTTAATTATTTGCACTGGTTTTTTTTATTTTTTTTGTTTTTTAATGATAGGTTTTTTTTATTTTTTTTTTAATTTTTTAATTTTCTTTATCTTTTTCAATTTTAATTGGTTTGTTTTTTAATTTGTTTTTTTTGTAAATTTTAAAATTTGTATTTTTTTCATTATTATTATTATTTTTTTTAATTTAAATTTTTAAATTTAATTTCTTTTTTTTTTAAATTTTTTTTTTCTAAATTTTAATTTTGTAATTTTAATTTTTTAATTTTTTTTTTTTAAATATATATATATATTTTAATATATTGTTTTTTTTAATAAGTTAGAAAAAAATGTTTTTTATTTTTTTTTTTTTAATTTTTTGGTCAATTTTTGTTTTTTTTCTTAAAATTATGTGTTTTTTTTCTTCAAATTTTGTCATTTCCTTTGATATAATTTTCAAATATTTTTGTTTTTTTTAATTTATTTTTGTTTAAATTTTTTATTTTTATTAGCTATTTTTGTTTTTTTACATTTTTATTGGGTTTTTTATTGTTTTTATATATTTTTTTTATCTAAGTTTTGTGTTTTATTACCAACATGAAAATCACCACTCTTAAAAAAAAAGGTTGATGCAGCATCAATACGTTTCAAAATTAGCATGAAAATCACTGCTCTAAAAAAAAAAGGTTGATGCAGTATCAATACGTTTCAAAAATTAGCATGAAAATCACTGCTCTAAAAAAAAAAGGTTGATGCAGCATAAATACGTTTCAAAATTAGCATGAAAATCACCGCTCTAAAAAAAAAAAAAAAAAAAAAATTGATGCTGCATCAATACATTTCAAAATTAGCATGAAAATCACTAACATTTTAAAACAAATATTCATACTTCATAAATAAAAATTTTAGAGTGTCAAAAATGTGCACCAAAAAAAAAATGGTGATTCTGCATCACCACTTTTCAAAATCGGGTGCTTTTTATGCTACAAAAAAAAAGTAGGTTACCTATTTCATCGGTAACATTGTTTTTCTTCAATATATCCCTGACTTGCGGATATCCCTCCATGAATTTAGGTCCTTCTGGTTCTGCTCTTAGCAATTTACCCAACCTTCTTTCTGCTCTTCAAAAATTTTCCTGCGTGAGGGTTCAATGGAAGTAGAACGGATGAATGCACAGAAATGAGCACAATGACTGTAGGTAGATATCAGAGAGTGGGTATACAGGCTGTCATGTAACAGAGAACGAAATGGAGTGAGGCGGAACAGAGAGGGGTTTCGTGAGCACGGCAGAGATATGGCTGTGAGATTAACAGAACAATAGGAGTATAACACATCCGGCAGTGTTTTGAAATTTGGTGGCTGCAAAATAAATGTAAGCACGTTTAAACAACGGCTATGGATTTTATGCGGCTGAAAGAAGCCGTAGTCAAATCAACTACGTCTCATTGTCACAGGTGGAATATCGGAGTATGAGTGAAGATTGGAGGTTTAATTATGGGACCGTTTGAGAATGAATGCGAGGATTGTGGGAGGATTGTACAGAGATCATGGAGTGATTACGGAGTTTGTCAATATAATCATTGCACATAATGGATGGAGCTTATGGTTTAGAACTATATAAAAATGTGTTTTCAATGCTATTTGAAATAAATTTTACTCATACCTTGGAATTCTTGCCATTTTTCCTTGGTCTTCAATTAGTTGCTCCTCATTGATATCTTGAATGCTCCATGTCTTCATTATTGGTCCTCATACCTGCATTTTATTTCATGATTATGGAAATAACATCTGGTTGTACATTCTTTTGAAAAACAGAGTGGTAGCTGCGGAATCTGCTTCTAGCTGCGGAAACTGGTGTCAGCTGCAGAAACAGATGTCAGCTGCGGAAACTGACACAGCTATTATTTGGATGAATGAAAATGAATGGATGAAAAATGACTAGATGGAAATGGTCATGAAAAATAATTTTATTGGTGAAATGGAATGAAACAGATAAAATGAAGTGGAATGGAGTGAAATGAAGTGAAATGAAGTGGAATGAAGTGGAATGAAGTGGAATGGGTGGTCACAAAACTTGTTAAATGAAAGAGAGATTTTTTTTTTTGGAAAATATAGGGTGTCAGGTGTTCTTGATTTTCACCCAATATTTTCTGTATAAGACTGCCAATCAGTGATTGGTTTTCAGGCTTATACAATTTATTTTTTTTTTATTTTTTTTTTATTTTTTTTTATTTTTTATTTTTTTTAAATGTCCTACTCTACTTGAAAAAGAAAATCTTGTTCAAGTATATGAGTACTTCCAATGGAACCATGTTCGTAACAAGATGATAGATAAACTCATATGCAGGTTTGAAAGATACTCTTTGATATGTACCAGTATATGAGATGCCAACTGTCTTGATTTAGATGATGTCAGAAGATATTGAATAATTGAGCATTGGAATCCGATGACAGAATTGAACCAAGATTCAATGTAATCTTGTCTTCCTTGTCTTTCCTCTATCATGAAATGAAAGTCTTCGGAGATGTGATCTTCATTCGTAGAATCTGGTGATAGGCATGCATGAGACTTTTCAATCTCTGGTTCCAATATCTTCTCTCTATCAATAGACATCCATGATTCTTGGACCTCATCTGAGTCTTCTTCTGCTGCTTGTTGTTCTTCAATGACAGCTGGTCAATCATTTCGCAATACCTTGGATTTGTAAGTTGATTGAGGTGTTTTATTGTTGAGGATATGAAATGGTTGTGGAGGTAGTGGAGTGGGGAATCTTTGGGGTGCTTGTGTGGATGATAATGGGAAAGGTTGAATTGAGGTAAAATAAGGGTGATATTGATGTTGTAGTGGAGATAAATGGTATGGATAACATTGATCATGGTATTGAGGATAGAGAGGGAAAGATTGAGGATATGGTGGATTTCCTTTATAGGGCCTTTGCCAACTTTGTTTCCAAGATTGGTTTTGAGGTTGGGATTGATATGGCCAAGGTTTCCAAGGTTGGTTTTGAAGTTGGGATTGAGATGGCAAAGGTTTCCAAGGTTGGTTTTGAGGTTGGGATTGAGATGGCCAAGGTTGCCAAGACAAGGGTGTTCTCCAATTACCTTGAGGTTGTTGTGCATAACCTTGAAACTGTGCATAAGGATATTGCATCATATTGGGTTGATGAGGCTGCCATAGTCCTCTTGGAGCTACATAACAAAGTTGCTCTTGTGCTTGATTTTCTCCATTATCCTTCTGGTAAATTGCCTACAACCCTGGTAATGATGGGCAATCTTCAGTAGTATGTGATCCTGCACAAATTTTACACATTTTAATGTTATCAAGTGGACATTCATGCAAAGCATGTTTCTTTCTACATCTAGGGCAAAATATAAATGAAGAAGTTGTTTGCTTGTTTTGCATTCTTAGCATGTCAGTTTGTTCATTTAAATTACCAAGAATGTTTAGTATATTGTTAGGTTCAGTTTGACTTACCAATCTTGAAGCTGACTTACTTACTCTTGCCATAAATGGATCTTGAGGGGATCTTACACACTTTGCTTTTCCTCTTGATATGTTCTTGCATAGTTCACAAATTTCTTGAAATGACAATCGATAGACATCTCCTTTTCCCACAATATTAAGAAGACCAATCCATTAATCCTTTATAGCATTTAGTAGGAGAGTTTTTAATGCATCTGATCCTAAATTATGCAATTTAGATCTTTTGATATTATAAGTAAATCTCTCCACTAAATCTTCTAGGCTTTCATCCTCTTTTTGGTTCATCTTAAAGACTTCATTTCTAAGGTCATGGTGCATGCAATAACCTTTATATTTTTCCAAGAATACTCTTTTCATATCATCCCATGTCCTTATAGAATTTGTTCCTAAAGTCATGAACCATCTAAGAGCTCTATCCTTCAATGTTGCCGGAAACAAATTCAATTTTTGCATGTGCAATGAGTAGCCATAAGATCTACGAATTATTTCAAATTCAAAAAGAAAGGTTTCCGGGTCTTCTGATCTCATACCTTTGAAGTTGGGAAGTACAGATAAATGGATGTTCTTCATTTGAATGTTGATATCAGTTTCTTGAATGGGAAATCCAAAAGGATCTTCCTCATTCTCATCATCTCCATCCATTTCTTCAACCTGCTTTTTCACCTCTTCTTCTACCTGCAAAAATATGAATTTATGATGTGGATGTGTGGCTCTTACTGCACCACATGATATAGTGGGTGTGGTAGGTGATTGAAGTTTTTGTTTTTGTTTTTGTTTTTGTTTTTTTTTTTTTTTTTGATGTAAGAAATAAGGTTACCTAGTTACACTTCCCCGGCAACGGCGCCAAAATGTTTGGTCAATTTAGTGTGTCCTAAATTTCTACATTTAATTTTTCAATCCGGGATTCGTAAGCTAACGAAGTGTGGTGCACTATATGTGCAAGATAACCTATCTCTTACTTTTTTGTCGTTTTTGGATTTTTGTGAAATTCTAAAAGACAAGTATGGAGACAAATATTCAAGACAACAATGTCTTTCTAATGATTTTCCAAACTTCAAAAGAATTTTATAAACACACAATGACAAAATTAATTCTTCAAAGAAAATGAAATTAAAGAAAATGAAATTGCATCACTACTCTAGTCAAACAAACAATGAACTACTGATCATGAAACTCATTATTCTTGCTGCTGTTCAAACACAAAAGAAACTATGCTGAAAGAAATCCAAAAGTTGCAACAAAGTAAATCTAAATCAAATTACATCAACTTATCTTCCGATCCCTCATCATTAGTCCAGCTAGGATTTTCGGAGGTAACCATGTACCAACCTTTAGTAATCGATATTCGAATTTCTAAGGTAAAGAAACCATATCAAACTACACATTCAATTCAATCTCACCATTAGTCCAACGTTATTTTCGGATAAACCCATATTAAGGAGAAATTAATATTTCTAACTTCCGTAAAGCAAACTAATATCAAACTACACATTCATAATTCAACTTCACCATCACTCCACCGTGGTTTATAATCGAAGATGTCATGAGCAATTTCATTACATTCAAAATTCAATTAAGGTAGTGCAACCAATATCAAACTACACATTCATAATTCAATCCCTTACCATCACCCTAACCGTGGCTTTCGTGAGGTAATCAAAAATGACATGAACAATGGATATATCTAAATCTAACTACCGAAAATTCAAGACCGAAATAATCGCAGCAATTTCTAAATTAAACAACTATGAAAATCAAATTAGCAGCAGAACAATGTTAGTTCCATGTCATTAGTCAAAAAGCTATGAAAATGCCCGGGCTGCCTATCTATAACCTGAAACAAGAACACTGATCAGTGATTAACAATATAAAACATGAAAGACAGAAGTGAAATGGAAATCATGGAAGTTTATAAACAGAAATGAAGCAAATGCAATGTATAAACATGTGAATGAATTATGGCACAATGAGCTTAAAGAAATAAAACAAGAACCATACAATAATGCACAAAACCTCAGCGTGTGCAGGGGCCCTCTACACCAGCCTTGGTAACAGACTTCAAGTACGAATTACGCTTGGAAACAGAGTCTTCTTATATATTAAAATGCAGTCATAACAGAAAGGTGATATTACGGCACAGTGGCAACGTAATTACATTACAGATCTATCTGGAAGCTAATGGAGACTAATAAAAACTAACAGAGACTAATCTAATATGCGTATGCAAACGCATTATTTATAACAAAGGAAATATAACTAATTCCCTAAAGTTTGAGCTGATAGAGAACACGTAAACCATTACGTCCAGAGATCTAGGATCATGGCCGCGTTGACGAGTAAATCTATGAAGAGTGGATGTTTGAATTCTGCTTATGGAGCCATGTACAGGTGTTGATTTGTCTCCCGCAATTCAGAAACGGCCATATAAATCTCCACGTGACGAGAAACAGAGTCCTGTCACCGTGGGACTCTACGGTTGACTTCCACTTGGCCACCTTTGACCGTAGCCTCCTTAGGTGAATTTTCTCGAGCCAATAGGACACGATCCATGTCCACATCATTTTTGACTTGCCCATGTGGCTCGTTTTACCTGAAGACACCTGTAACATAGAGTTTCACAAAATGGCTGCGGAAAGTTGCAGCAGCTGCGGAAAGTGGCAAGATTCCGCAGCTAAATGAGCAAAATCTAAATCAAATAGCAGACACAAAAATATAGTTAAAAACCATTTTAGATGCTCTTTTTCAATTAATATACAATGATATTGACAACTTGGGAGGTTCAGGTGAATGAAAAAGGTCTAGGAAGATGTATAAGAACAATGCAGATTTGAGACCTAAACACCAACCATCCACAAATAGCATCCCCGCAACTCATAGAATATGATCGATATGTTCAAAAATAGAATTTAAATTAAAAATCACCTGTGTGGGCCCCACCTAGTTTAGGTGATTATTTTCCAACTAGGATCAAGGATGATGTTTCAGGATGCCTCCTTCACTATTTCTTGTTGCAATATTCAACAGCATGCCCACCTTTTCAAGCATATTTTGTTTCCATTTCAAGCTTGTATAAAAAAGAAACTGGTTTCAAGCATAGTTTTCTACAAAGTTTTGAGCTTGTGTAAAAATGAAACCATTCCCATTTTACCTCTCATGATTGCCATTTTATCAGCCTATTTTTCCAGATGAACCTTGGTTTTCTCATTCCATTGTCCCCATATGTTTGGTCGATCATACGCCTTCACTTGGTTGTTTCACCCATTTCTGAGGAACCACTGCGATGAGTGGTCTTGTTAGCTAGCCTCTTGACCTTTACTTGTTCAGAGAAGTTCCACCATCACCGGAACTAGTTGCTACCCTTAATACCACTCGTTCCTCCAGGAGGAGTAAAATTTCAGCTCTTTTCTAACTCTCAAAACATGAAAATATTGACGAGACTCTTGTCGTTTTCAACTCGTTAAAGGCTGTGAAACATCGTTTACCCAGTATACGTTTACCCCTTTTTCAGGCTAGGATAAACTATTTACGAAAAATGAATACCTTAGCCTATCGCAACTAAGAGGTTCTCTCGAATATTGTTTTCTACCTTTTCGGATCTGAGGGAATATTTAGGAAAAGGGACCTGTTGGAGTTTTCTTTTCCGCTTCTTTTCAAACTCTCTAAACATGAAAAGTCACTGAGTTCTTCCTTTTTCAGACTCGTTATAATTTACATTACATCGAAAACTGTCACCATGATGTTACTGAGTTCCTCCTTCCTAGTGCTCGTAAAATGTACTAGGATGGATTTTTCTAAAGGAAAAACTTATATGACAAGCATATGCTATCCTCTTCAAGCTTGTGTAAAAATAAAGAGGTGCTCGCCAGAAATGGTGGGGGAAAATGGAAGTCATTCGTCAGTTGTGTCGGCAGTATGTCACTCTTGAACATGACACTTCTCTGCAGTTCGTGTCGAGTTGGGATATCTTCATTCTGTCACTTTTCCACCATGGGGCTGGGAAATCTGTTTGCCTCTCATTCGATTACCAATATTGTCAACATGACCTATGATCCTATTTGAGTCAAATGTTGCCAAATTCCAGAGTCGTGTCGCTGATATGTTCAAGAGAAAATTATTTTGCAGTCTGTACATTCCTTGATCCTTTGTTTCAGCCTTGATTCACACTCATATTACCTTATTTGTTTCACGTCGATGATGTGGGATTCATTATGACCCTCCTTCGATGGATCGCTTCGTGTCGACTTCAACTCATTATCCGGGAAGTAGATCTAGAGACTCCTTTCTGGTAACTTAGAGCTTGTATGCCCTAATGGAAATTTCTTCACATTCGACTGTAGAAATTATATACATTAAGCATGCATATGTCCTAGATTCCCCTAATCTCACAATATTTAACTTCTTGCAAAATACAAAATCCTTCCACTATAATTCTTGCGAAAATTTAATCAACAATTGTAAAACACATGAAGCAATAAAAACACACATAACACAGTTGTTTAACGGGAAATCCTGAAGCTAAAAAACCCAACTATCATATATTATGTATCATGGATATCATGTAACAATCTCATACAAATCTTAGTACATAAAGCTCTCAGTACCATCAATCGTCACACACTAACATAGAAGAAATCTGCAAATCCATGCACCAATCTTTGCCCTCCTGCTAGCCTGCCTCCACTACGCAATCCAAGCTGATTACAAAGACCAATTCGATGCAATCCCACTCTCCTTGACTGCATGATTATCATTGGTAAATCCAATGTATATGTAGATGCAATCCATGCATCACTATGGTCACAACGGATAGTCTATCTCACCCTTTCACCTATCTCTGCACTAGGTCTCCACTAGATCTCACATGCACTGTATTTAACTGTTGCATTGTTTAGTTGATTAATCAATTATTATTTGTCAATTAATTAACTAATTAATTCACTCCACTCTCACTAGTGTATCATTCAGTTAGATTAGATACAACTAGCTCAACTAAGTGTAACTGAGTTAAACTGAATACAACTCCATGAACTACTCTTCCAACTCTGTCATAACTTTGCCACTTCAGTTCTAACTAATTCCTCCATGCATGAGTCACCAACCACCCTAGGAATTGTGTAATTCCTTCAGCCCACTGATTTGCCAAATCTGTTCACTGAAATAAAGTGCTCCAAGAGAATAAGTTGATATTTAGAGTCTGATTATTATTAAGGGTTAATAATAATCGACATGCATCTATTTTTAGATCAAACAATTCTATCAGATTCTCCCCAATCTTCTGTAATAATCTTTACCCATTTTTCACATTTGACCAACTATCTACAACAAAAGATCCTCGCTACATATAGAATATGATCACCATGTCTAAAAATAGACATACACCTAAAAATAACCTGTGTGGGCCCCACCTAGTTTAGGTGATTATTTTCCAACTAGGATCAAGGATGATGTTTCAGGATGCCTCCTTCACTGTTTCTTGTTGAAAACTTCAACACTCCCTCTCAACAAGAAAGGATTGTCTTCACATGCAACATGCAACTTCATGCATTCGCCCTGCAACTCTTGCTGCAACACTTCTGAAACTGAAAGGCTCCAAACAAATCAATCAATCTAATGCATCTATCATCAAAGTCTTTGACTTCTTCTTAGCTACTACACATGTCTTCAGGAACCATTGCATTTTTGAACTCTGCACCCATGCACTCTGCACTTGCTGTCAACTCTGAACTGTGCTCCAGTATCTAACACTAACTCTTTGATCTGCCTGCATCAATCCAACGGATCATGCTACTGCTACTCTGTGGGCACCTCATAGCCAGGTTCAATTCATGAGATCCACACCATCTCAATGAATCCTACCCAGAAATATCCTCTTGGGATTACTCATGCATGTCACCCCACCTCTCACCTGGTGTTATAGATGCATGCACTCCCTCTGCCCATCTGGCACAAAATTTATCTGCATGAGTGGTTGCTCCCACTCCATGATCCTCATCTTATGGCTGCTCCACATGCCGAGGTTCACTCTTACCTGCATGCAAATCCTTATCCCTCTCAGGCTTCAATTTCATGTCTTTATTGCACTTCCCAACAGTAGGAATCTCTGTAGAAATCCCATCTACATCAAATCTATAAAGATTCTTCTACATCTCCAGTTGTGGCTGCTCCACAACCTTCTGAGACTGCTTCTCAGGCTGCATGTTGAGAGGCTCCCTCTCAACCACCAAGTCAGTAACCTCTGCTTTTCTCCTCAAATATTTGCATGCATCTTGTACCTTAGTGCATGTAGATTCTTGGCTTGCGCACATTGTAATTGTCCCGCCGTCACAAAATTTTCTAACAAAAGAGTTCATTTTAAATCGACGATATCTCTGTCATCCGAGCTCCGATTCGACCAATTTTTTTTTTCAATTTGGGTATTTTTTAGCAAGAAATCCAATATGCTATTTTTTTCTGAAAATATTTAACCAAAAATTTCAGATATTCTCTGCAAACTCGCGCGCCCAAAAATTCCTGCTCTCATTCCATGTAGAAAATCTATAACACAGCTCCGATACCATGTATAAATTATATACATTAAGCATGGATTTGTCCTATATTCCCCTGATCTCACAATATTTAACTTCTTGCAAAATACAAAATCCTTCCACTATAATTCTTGCAGAAATTTAATCAACAATTGCAAAACACATGAAGCAATAAAAACACACATAACACAGTTGTTTAACAAGAAAGCCTGAAGCTAAAAACCCCAAATATCATATATTATGTATCATTGATATCATGTAAAAATCTCATACAAAGCTTAGTACATCAAGCTCTCTGTACAATCAATCGTCACACACTAACATAGAAGAAATCTGCAAATCCATGCACCAATCTCTACCCTCCTACTAGCCTGCCTCCACTATGCAATCCAAGTTGATTACAAAGACCAATTCGATGCAATCCCACTCTCCTTGACTGAGTTATTATCATTGGAAACTCCAATTTATATGTAGATTCAATCCATGCATCACTATGGTCACAGCAGATAGTCTATCTCACCCTTTCACCTATCTCTGCACTGGGTCTCCACTGGATCTGACATGCACTGTAGTTAACTGTTGTATTGTTCAGTTCATTAATGAGTTATTATTTGTGAATTAATTAACTAATTAATTCACTCCACTCTCACTAGTGTATCATTCGCCTATATTAGATACAACTAGCTCAACTAAGTCTAATTGAGTTAAACCTAACACAACCCATCAACTATTCCTCCAACTCGCTAACTTTTCCACTTCAGTTCTAACTGAGTCCTCCATGCATGAACTCTAGTAAACCCTTATGAATTGCGTAATTCCTTCAGCCCACTAATTTGACAAATCTGTATACTAAAATTAAGTGCTCCAAGAGAATAAGTTGTTGTTCAGAGTCTGATTATTATTAAGAGTTAATAATAATCAACATGCATCTATTTCTAGATTGACGATCTATAAATAGACTTCACCCAATCTTCTAAAAATAGAATCTCATCTATTTTTCACATTTTACCAACCATCTACAAATATCCTCCTACTACATATATAATATGCTCACCATGTCTAAAAATAGACACACACCTAAAAATAGCCTGTGTGGGCCCCACCTAGTTTAGGTGATTATTTTCCAACTAGGATCAAGGATGATGTTTCAGGAAGCCTCCTTCACTTTTTATTGTTGCAAAATTCAACATCGACTATAGGTTCACATCATTGGCCTTTGATCGGGTGATTTCACAAGTGTTCGAAGTCAACTCCTTAATCGCATCTCGTGGATTGTATTGCTAGTACCTTGAGAGCTATTTTCATTATTGGTGGTATCTCTCACATTTGTTAATAGTTTACGTCATTGACTGGTAATTAGGCGATTTTATTGCATGTTCGACTTCATTTCACTCATTCACGTGCCAAAATTTGTACTTGATCGGGTCGTGACGGAGCGCAAGACCCTAATTTTTTTCTAATAATGCCCAGGCTGCAAGGCGGTTTGTATTATTCATGATTGTACACATGTTTCTTTCAGATGGATGGTTGTGACCATACCATGAGTCTATATGAGATCTTTCTTAGATGGATGGTTGCGACCATACCATGGTCTCTTTTTACGGATCGTTGCGTCCATACCTTGATTCATGTATTTCCATCAGAGTCTTTAGTTATGTATATGTATCTATGATTGATTTTCAGGTCTCCCAACGGCAGTGTCCAATTCCTTGCACGTACTTGTAAAGCATTTCACCCCTCACTCATGTTCGGACTTCATACTTTAGGGGGCATCTGTTACACAAAAATTTGTCACTATCCTTGTACTCCCTGTTCCTTGATCCTGGAGGACCCATACAGTGACCCTTGTGTATTTTCCAAGCATGGAATACATACCCCTGAACCACATTTTGTTTGCCAAATTATCTCCCCTTACAATTTTTCTGGAAGATCCCTATAAAAGCCTAGTTTTCAAGGTCACGCGCTTTGTCTCTGTGTCTAACCCGCACCGATAACAGATATTTACACTGAGACCCGCACCGATCGGCGCTCCGTCTTAATGTTGGACCCATTCTGATCCTATTTTGGAAAGTTTTTTAAATAGAAAGGAAGCTTCGACGACTAGAAGCTTCGTGAGGTGGCGAGTTGGAAGTTTGTTTTGAGGATATGGTCGAGGAATTACCCTTTGGGCTTCTTGTTCCCAAGAAATAGGAACTACTCCAAAGGATAAGCTCTTTTCCCATAATTTGAGGGAAAATAACCTCCTCCTCCATTGTTATATAAGGGGACCTCCTTCAGCTCTACAACCTTAGTGATGATAGAAAGGAGAAGCAATTATAGATTCAGGAGAATAGTGGAGAGTGTGATTTTTTTTGTGTGTTGGGAACATAGTGAGATCTTGGACCTTTGTGTGTGAGGGTGTTGCAAATGTGCTTGGACACGGACCTGCCGAAGGAGAGCCTCAACATCAAGGCTTGGTTGTAAACTCCCCTTGTCTTCATCATAATAAAATGCATCTAATGTTTATCTTCCACTCTTGTTTACAGGTAATCGAATGTTGGTAGCAGCGTGTGACCGATCAAGAAGCTTCTACGAAAGATGACAACATAGCATAAGGACAAGGTAGGTTATCTTCCTTGCTCTGAATTTCATTTACAATCTAGGAAGGTAGGTGTTAGTATGTTCCCGTATTTTCTAGACCCACCCTAGGGCTAAAGGGATCACCTCTGTCTGCAGAGGGGATTTACCTGGACAACAGTATCGGTCTTGATTAACTTTCTCTGGTAGTGGTTATTATTTTCTTTTTCAACCAGTGGCTTTGGGTTTGTATTTTCTCATGGTTGTGCTATAGTGCATGCATGTAATTTCTTATTTTTTGTCTATCAACCTATGGCTTGCTTTTTCGGGGGATATTAGGAGCTGAGGTGTTTTATCATTAGTATTGGTGGTGCCTTTCCTTTTCAGCTACTGGTTATAATTTAATCTTGTCTCCTTGGTTTTGTTTATTGTATGAGTGGTATTCATGGTGGTCCTTCAGTTAGTCTATGGTTGGGTGGTGGATGGTTATCTGGTGGTTGTGGGACTTCAACTTTGTATATGGTGGTGACATTATTGTCTACCATGTGGCTCAATTTCCTTTTATATGTCTTGGATTGGTTTTTTTCAACTCAGTGTGATTGGTGGCAGCCATGTAAGTTTATGGTTTGGAGTTGGGAGGGATCGTGGTGGTGGGAGTAACTGGTTTAATTCTATTCCTATGTTTGGATGTAGAGGATTTCATCCTAGTTGGTCCCTATGCCAATCAAATCTTGGCCATTAGCCCCTATAGTTTGTGGTGATCTCTTTCATTCAATGGTCTACTTGGACACTATGAGATGTGGTTTGAATGAAGGAATCTACTCAATTGGTCAACCATGCCACAAAAAAATTCTAGTTCAACCTATATATGTAGATGATGTGAATTTACTGGAAAATGAAGTTTCTATTGGGTTAGATTCTATTGGACCATTATGAAACTCACATGGAAATTTTCCATCCTTTGGAACACCTCCACAGACACTTGAGGGATCTAGATCGGAGAATGGAAAAGATCAAGCAACGTCTCGAAATTCCTCTAGTGGCAGGAAGAAATTCAAAGGATGCAAAATAATCCATCCAAGTCGTAGGTTCAGACTTGGATCACTTAGCATGCTTATGATATGGATATGGTTTTTTATTTTCTTTTTCTATTACTCTTGTGCACACCCAATTAGGCTAGTGTCTTAGTTTTAGTTTGGATATTTTTGTCTCTTTTAACTCTTAGTTGTCTTTCTCCTCCTTAAGGAAAGTCTATTTTTGGTTATGGTCTGGTCTCCCATGCGAGAGGCTGACTTAAATTTTATAATCCTGTATGTAAATTCTAGTTTTTTCACTTAATAGAATTCACCTCACAAAAAAATATAATTGATTATAATAATATTGTTTTTTTATTAATTATTTTTAAATTATTCTACATCTAAATAATTAAACCACATTAACATATTCCAACTCCATTTTATTTGGGTAGTTATTTAAACCATACTTATACCACCTCAAACATTGTTTTATTTTTATCAAATTTTAAGGTTTTCATACAATTCTCTACTCCATTATCAACTTTTCAAATTAGTTAACATGTTTTTCTCACACTTACAACAAATATTATTTTTCTCTTTCAATTTTAAATTTAAAAAAAAAAAAAAAATTCATTATGTTAGGTCCCTATATTACTAGTGTAGTCCCTTATTGTTGTTAGTGTATCCCCCTTATTGTTATTGTTGTACCCTTGTAACCCCATTCTTATTATTATTGTGCCTTTACATTATTATTGTTAGGTCGGCTAGGATTATATTGTGACCCCATGGAATACTATATATAGAAGGAGGTTTTGTAATTTTTATCATCCAAGAATTGTTCATTTATGTAATGTAAAGGAGGTTGCCCCCTCGAAGTGGCTTATTTTTAAGGCATTGATCTCTCTTTTCTTCTATTTTTGGAGCTAGTTTCATAACATTTGGTATTATATGCCAAAACCTCCAAATGTTTCTTTGGAGTACAAGAGGTGGAATATATGGGTTATATTGTATCTCACGAGGGTGTTAAGGTAGACCCTAACAAAATTAAAGCCATTAAGGAATGGAAAGCCCCCACAACCATAAAGCAGTTGTGAGGATTTCTCGGGTTAATAGGTTATTATCGCAAGTTTGTTAATAATTATGGGAGAATAGAACACCTTTAACAACATTATTGAAGAAAGATTCATTTTCGTGGATTCTTGAAGCAATTAAGGCCTTTGAACATCTTAAAGAGGTAATGTGCCTAGCACCGGTCTTAGTTATGCCAGACTTCACAAAAACCTTTATTGTGGAATGTGATGCCTCAGGAAATGGAATTGGTGTTGATTTAATGCAAGAAGGAAGACCCGCTGCTTTTGAAAGTCATCCAATCAAAGGAAAGTACTTACATAAAACTATTTACGAGAAAGAAATGTTGGAAATATTGCATGCACTAAAGAAATGGCGACCTTACCTAATGGGAAGACACTTCAAGGTAAAAACTGATCATGATAGTCTTAAACACTTCTTGGAACAAAAACTATCTTAAGAAGAGCAGCAAAAATGGGTCACAACACTAGAAGAAAAAGACCCTCTAGCGGAGGTTATAAAGGAGGTTTTTAGTGTTATAAAATTCGCCAAAATTTTCAAAAAAACATTTTCTACAACATCCGTTTTTGGTAACGGGGGTTTTGGTGGAGCTTCTAACGGAATTTCAACACAACTAAAAAAACTGGGCGGCCGGAGGAATACCAATTAGAACCGCACCGGTTCTAAGTATTATAGAAACGCACTGGTGCACAATATCACACAAATGCACCAAATTTTCTAATTCATATTGGTATTTGTGCAGTGCCCATAGGTCGTACAAACACACCGGTGAGCAGTTTCACATAAATGCACTGGTGCGCAGTATCGCACAAACGCACCGAGTGTTATAATTGGTATTGGTATTTGTGCGGTGCCCATAGGTCGTAGAAACGCGCCGGTGCGCTTTATAATACAAACACACCGGTGTACAGTAACTGATATGCACTGGTGTTCATTTTGTATTTTTTAGAAACATCGACCTGTGACAGTGCAATTATTGTGATTTTTTAAAATTCATTATTCATCAAAAGTCGACATATATCTTATAACAGTATTCATATCAATTAAATTTTTATTAGTGAATTTGAATGTGATGTTTGGATTAATTTTTTATATCGTATCATAATTATTGTGATTTTTTAAAATTCATTATTCATGAAAAGACGACACATATCTTATAACAATATTCATATCAATTAAATTTTTATTAGTGCATTTGAATGTGATGTTTGGATTAATTTGTTATATCATATCATCAGATAATTTCACATCTCTTCATTATAATATTTAATCATCCATAAATTTTCAATGGTGTTACATTTCACAGTGACAATGGAGAATGCAATAGAATAAATTAAAACATATTTTATTTTATATATATATATATATATATATATATATATATATATATATATATATAACAGTATTTTTCATACAAAATGGGACAGTTATTGGTATCCCTTTGTCTTTCAATTGGGACACTATGTCCATTACATTAAACAAAATGTCTAATTTCACAGACAAATATTTCAGAAAATCCAACGCCTTGCTTTGATATCCAAACATAATGATCATCAGTCTTCGCTTGAACTGTTGTCACTGCTCGAGCTACTTCCATGACTTGGGTTATTTTTATGAATGTTTTGTTTTCGGTGTTGATTGTTTTCTTCTTCTTCACCTTCCATCTACAAACATAAAAATAAATTGTAATGAGTGTATATACATTGGTGAGAATAATGAAAAGTTCAATATTAAATAATATACATCAATGTAAATCGAAAAGAAATGATGTACCATAGCAACAATTGACTCATGAACTATACACATTCTTTAAAAGCCAAATTTCATGCCATCTTTCAAGATTTCATCTGTTGGCGCAGTTCCATACTTTGTTTCCTACAAGTTTTATACCCCATAACAAATCATATATTTAATATAAAATATTTTTTTGTTCTATTAATTATAGACAGAGCTAATTAAAACAATATCGACAGATGCTTACAAATTCTAGAATGAATTTCTGATATGCTAACATATACTCACAACCCATATTTAACCCAATGCCAATCAATTCATTTAATGGTTCTTCATTGTATGTTAGCACCTGTTTGAATACATTCAATGTTGATTGTTGTAAAAGAACTTAAAATATACAAAAATGAAATCTAGTTAAGTTGTTATAAGGAAGTAACAATTACCCACAAACTTAGATATCAACCATTTTCTTCCTTGTCATCTTGTTTTATGTGCTGAATGGGTTCCATTTTCTTTTCTTTTCTACAAGAAAATACTTGAAAATTAATATTTAATGCTAAATTGTTTATTTATTGTACCTAATGATCAAAAAATTCAATGATTACATATTACATTTGAAGCACGTTGTTGTTGAGATGGCTCCTCCTGCGATGCAATTTTGTCCATTTCTTTGACCATCTCCTTGTACAATTTTTTGGATATTCCTACTGGAATATTTTTGATGTCATCTCGTTCATCTTTTGATATTTTCATAATATTCCTGGAAATGTAACATGAAAATAAACTATTTAATTTTTATATTGATATATGAAAAGTAAATATAACAATAGTGATAATTATAAATGATTCTAGAAAAACATTTAAAGGAATATCATTTTTTCATTCCTTCTTTTTTGTTGTTGTACGTTTTTGCTATTAAAAGTCTGACATGTCTCATTGACCAATTCTCTGGAAACTCTTCCTATAGTTTAGATAAAATTTGATTCTTCGAATCATTGGTTTGATTTTTGTATTGTAAGTGGAAATAACGTCTATATATTCGTTCCACTAGATCCCTCAAACTTTTGTAAAAGTATTTCCCCCTTTCGTTAACCTCCAGCACCACTCCAGATGAGCTAAGGAGAAATTCATTTTCATTTGCATGTTCTATTTTTTTCTTTTCTTAGAACAACATTCATTTTCTGAGTTGTTGGTCCGTGTAGAAAAATAAACATATGTGAATTAATAGATTGTTTGGAACATGTAATCTAATAATTTTAAGTATATAATTAATTAAAATTAAAAAAAGAAACTCATATTGGATCGATAGTATTTTTTTCATTCACCTGATTCATCCTTTTGCAATTTTTCCATCAAGATTTTACGCTCTTCTAGTCCTAGATCATAAATAATCTTATCGAGATTCGTCATTTTCTGGCTCTGCATGATACACAATAAACAATACATATTAGTTAAACTTACATACACTTCAAAAATAATATTTTTTCTAAATAATTTACAAAGAACTTGCATTTTTTGCTTTTCTTGATGTGCTATCAATATTTTTGTTACTTGATCTCTTGTTAGCCATTTATTTATCAATATCATATCTGTACCATATCATTCATTAAAATATTTTATAAATAAATCATCAACTTTTCAGGTTAAAAAAAAAAAATCAAGAAATTGTTGTGCTTTTAATGTTGTACGCACCGACGTCGATGCGTCGTGTTCTTATAAAAGCACCGCCAAAACAGTATAAAACATCATACGGTGCTCTGTGTCAAAGGGGAGCACCATCATGTTATATGTTAACCACCACGCCAATTAACACAGAAAAAATAATAAAAATCGCCCATTGTTAGTTTCTATAGCATATGGTGTCGTGGAGGAGGCAGAGCGACCTATTCTTATAAACGCCCAACGCAAACAGGGGACCATCGTACGGTGCTCTTTGTCAACAAGGAGACCCGATGCGTTATTTGTTACATGGTGCATCAATTAACAAAAAATAAAAAATTGTTTTTTTTTCCAAACAGCACGTGCGTGGTGCGCTATAATTAAATAATGCATCAATGCCCTATTTTACATATGGCACACAGATTAAAAAAAAAATATGTTTTTTATTTTTTTATCAAGCAGTATGTACGTGGTGCACTGTGATAATCCAATGCATCGGTGTGCTTGGGTACGCAGGGCGCATAGGTTAACAAAAAATCATTTTTTTTAAATTAACGCAAGGGCCGACATGGATTGGGATTCGACTATGCAATTTGTCCCGCAGGTTAGATGTCATAAGACTATATATATATATAAATAATAACCCTATAAATATAAAATGAAAATCCCTAATTTTGAAATCACAGAAACAGGAAGAAGCAAGGGAAGAAACAAAAAGAATGAAGGGTTTAGGCTAAAATGGATTTTTTTGTTTTTGTTTTTTTTTGTTTTGTTTTTGTTTTTGTTTTTTTTGTTTTTTTTTGTTTTTGTTTTTGTTTCTAGTATTTTTTTTTTTTTTTTAATGAACAAAAATTTAATTTTTTTACTAACTGCGTAATATACACTGTAGAAAATGTAAAAGAAAAACAATAAAATTTAATCACAAGATCGTTTGAAATTCTATGCTACAGGGTTTGAATCACCAGAGGTTTGGAATTATGATTGTCTGAATAGTTATGTTCGATAGTATTTCGCTGCAACACATTACTCTCATGCTCTCTTGCTCCAGGTATGTCTCGTGCAAATCTCTGGCTGAAATTTTTTGCAAAAATAGTGAAATAATGAAAATTTTTTAGTATTTAAAGAATTGTTTTATGAAATTAGATTTTGGAAAATATTTTGCCGCCCATTTTTCAATTTACCGCTTCTTTTTCACTTAAAGAAAATAAAGTTATGCTTTTTTTATTTGCGTCTTTTCGTCACCGGTGCATCAGTTTAATAACATGGCACTGGTGCGCAGTAACTAAAACACACCGGTGCGATTAACTGTACATTAGCACTGATAAAAAAGTCCATTTAAAGGTACTGGAATTACTTTTAGGTGTATGCATTAAAATTTATTGTTGATTTTGATCAAATGCTGGGAGAAAATATCATAATTATATCTAATGGAAAATTCTTCAAAATCCATCTTGTTCCATAATATTTCTCAA
Source organism: Pinus albicaulis (assembly GCA_034641835.2). Taxonomy (NCBI): domain Eukaryota; kingdom Viridiplantae; phylum Streptophyta; class Pinopsida; order Pinales; family Pinaceae; genus Pinus; species Pinus albicaulis. The sequence goes on from CM076584.1 coordinate 1,454,444,589, forward strand.
AGTCCATTGTAGAGTTCTCCCTATCCATCTCGAGTCGTAATATTTACTTCAGATTTTATTTATATTTTCATTAGCTAATTGAATTTATGTTTTTTATCCATGTCAATTAGCTTAATAAAATATATAATGTATACAAATTTGCAGGTTCATGTAGATTCAAAATCGAGTTCAGATGCACAAAATATTCAAAGAGCTCCAAAACGTCAGAAGCTCTTATCAGGAGCAGCATACCACAAGGCGCATTTGGTAGATGAAAATGGACATCCGCTCCAACCTGCCAATTGTAACAATATTGCATCTTCTAGCCACAATCCCAGGACAATGATGGTAATAATAATTGTTTGGCATATTAATGTAATTATTTCGACATCAAACAAATTAATCATGCATTGTCAATGTTCTTACTAATTGATATCATATATTTTGTACTAATCATGTTCAAATATATTTTTTGAAATTATTAGGATTCTAGTGATGATGAGTGACCTACCTACCATCTTCCGTTGCACCCCATGACAATGTAAAATTGAGAGAAGCTTGAATTAGGAGAAAAATCCAGAGAGGAACGATACCAAGGATGGTTGAATCAACCACCGATTCAATACCTGCTACGTCTAGATTCACCAATTAGGATTGAATATAGCAATAGTAGTTCTTCACATGCTAGCAATGGAGGCAATCAAATAAAGGTTGGTATGGATGATTACTTGAGGGATACGACTGCCATGGAGACAATGTTGTTAGATGCATTCCAAAACGATGATCAGCTAGGGGATGATGCTCATATCACTAACACCTTTTCTCAAAAGCCTTAAATTTTCTTCCACCACCCCTCTCTTTGGACCCATCAGTCAGTCAAAGTCAACCCAGTTGGGGAAAACGATGTTACTATACAACTTGAAAGCAAAGTTTGGCTTGTCGAATGCATGTTTCTCAGAAATTTTGAGGTAAGTTACCATAAAGTCCTCCCTTATATAAATTTGAGAAATATAATCACACAATGAACATTACAAATGGTCAATTTTATAAACGTTAATAATTATATCGGCATTAATGTACATTTAATATTTTCCATGATCACCAACTACAGGTTATTCAAAGATAAGGTTATTCCAAGTAATAAAGTCTTGCCCGATAGCTATGAAGAGGCAAAGAAATTGTTGAAAATGTTGGGTGTTGAGTAAATATCATATCATGCATGTCCAAATGATTGTATTCTATATAGAGGAGAATATGCAGACAAAGAGATATGTCCGAAATGTGGGCATGACAGGTATGATAAATAAAAAAAGAAGGGTAAATCACGTGGTCCTCCTTTTAAGATATTGAGTCACATGCCTATAATCCCAAGGATTCAAAGGCTCTTTCATTGCAAAGAATTAACTATGTTGTAGGGATGGCATGCCTCACACAAAAGTGAGTTGGGAGTTATGTGAATCCCAACTGATTCAATAGCCATGAAGCATATAAAGGATACATGGCCCGAAAATTTCAAGGATGAAGTACAAATTATATGACTCAGCATAGTCATGGATGGCATTAACCCATATTCCCTCCAGAACACCAACTATTATGTTTGGCCTATAGTAGTGATCAATTACAATATCCCCCCATGGTTGTCCGTGAACAATGAACATCTTATGTTGGCTCTCACAGTCCCTGGTAGAAGACAAATGAAGAATATGGATGTCTACTTACAACCATTGGTAGATGAATTGTAGGAATTATTTGATGGGATAAATGTATACGATGTATCAAGGCCCATCACAGCAGAGAGGAATTTTACGTTGTATGGGATATGTGCTTACATGACACATGATTATCTAGGCTTAGGAGTTTGCTCTGGTAAATTACATGTTTATTGATTTGTTTATATATGTAACAATATTCTTTTGCATATTAGTTATTTAATTCGTTGTAATTGTTATGATCTTCATGACATTATTTAACGTGCCATGCATATAAATTGTATATAATAATCTCGCAGTTCTTGTAACAAAAGGGTATTTTGGATGCAAATTTTGTGGACCTTCTCTGAAATCTAGATGGTCCAATGACCTACGAAATCTAGTGTATGACTGCTCCAGGGTATTCCTCCCAGAAGAACACCCTTACAGAAGAGAAACATCCATTTTCAATGGTAAATAAGAGGGAACCCAAATTAGAGAAGGAGAAGGAGAAGGAGTTCATAGAAATGTTCGATTGAAATGGGGAGCCTATGTTTGATGTTCCAAAATTCTTCGACACCTATGTTGAGAGATTTCCCATTGGGATGAAAAGGAAATCTATCTTTTATAACCTCCCATACTGGGAGCATCTTAAGATTACCCACTTATTAGATCCCATGAATATATTTTAAAAAATTTCATATTCTTTATGGAGGCACATATCATCGAAATAAAGTGACACATTGATTGTTAGGAAAGATCTTATTACTTCAAAAACTAAAAAGAAACATTAGCCAAGACGATTAGAAAGTACAGGATCAAAGGAAGGCGTTGATCCCTCTAATTCATGGTATTTAAAATAAGGTGATGTCACATGGATTTTAAAAATATATGATCTTTCTTTGGCAAAGGAACTTTATAATGGGTGTGAGGGTGTCATCTTCATACGGGTCTTCACTATGGCACTACTGTTGGAAAAAAATATTGAGAGGGGGGGTGAATCAATATTTAGAGCTTACTAAATAGATTTTAACGTTTTCTTTACAGAATTCCATACGCGACTTTGAGTAACCCAACTCGTGTATACCCACGCATATACTGAAAGAAACTAGCACACACTGATATAATTTTACATTTTAGAAAGATTTTCAAGAACAGTCTTTAAATCAGTTTACCAGTCATACATTTGTTAGAGAATCAGTAAATATGTGCAGTAACAGCAGTATAAATCATCACACACATGAACACCAATATTTAAGGTGGAAACCCAATTTAGAAGAAAACCACCACTGTTGTTGTCTTTGTCTTCAATATTTATTATATGGAAACACTGTTTACAATATAGTATTGATGCATACTCATATCAATACGCAGGCATCTACCTGCAGAAGGCTACTACCTTCTCTCATTTTCTAGTTGCTACTGGAAGGGAGCTACAACACCCTTTCTTCTCGTTTACCAACCACTCCTGGAAGGGAGCTTCAACCCCCTGAACAGAACACCAGGTTCTACTGGCAGGAAGCTTCTACTTCCATACTGAAGGCTTCAACCCTAAGAACCACTGCAGACCATGTTTCATCAATTTTCATACTGGATCAAACAACATCAACACAACTCTTCATAAACATCAATAACCATAAGTTTTACCCAATGCATCAATCAGAATAGTGAGACCACTGTAATCAGATCATTAGAAATAACCCAGACTTAAAAATAAATATGGAAATACAAACTCAACCCTGAACCATCATCAAATTAAAATGCATACGCTACTTCGCTTCACTGAACCCGCGTATATATGCATTTTCCTTCGTACCAACCTGCATATAGCTCTATGAATATTTTTTTTTCAGAATGTAATCAGTCTCAGATCCAGATCTGAGGCTTTCAGTCAGATATCTTTAGAAATGCAGAACCCTTCATCAGTTAGTCACCATCAACCATGTTTATTCTCTCATTGATCAGATTTGTACATAATCAACTTACCAGCATATAAAGTATTCAAACAACCCAGATCTTCAAGAAGACTTCATTGACAGACAGCAAACAAATTGCAGGAATCACAGAAAACATCTAAAATAAGCTTCAGAAAACCCTAAAATTCCATACGCGTTTTTTCTAAAGAAAACCCACGTATATACGTGCTTTTATTGAGACGAACTAGCGTATAGATCTGTAAATGTAAACTTTGAAGAATTAACCAGATCCATAGAACTTACCCAGATTCCTTCATTTGACTCAGCAAACTTGCGCTAGGTCATATATCTAATCGTCTCTTCAATGGATCACATAAGAGCATATTCATTTCAGATCTAGAGATCATGAACCATCATTATATCCATGGGTGCATCATAGATTCATATCTATCAATTAAAATAGAGTTCATCCTATGCAGATATACCTCAGAGAAAATTATTCATTAACAACCCTTACTCATGCACACCTTGCATTATGATCTTCTTCTCATTATATAGATTTAGCCTTTACCAATACCATGAGTCAAAACCACACAACTGCTGATGGTATTCTTGGATGGGATAAAATAGACAATACAGCGCTCAATAATGTGGGCTAATACCATGGTAATTTCCCTTGGTATCATAAATTTAGAGCATAAAAGGCATACACAACTTGGATCGTTCTTATCCGCGTGTATACGCAACTTCTCGTCATAAAAACTGTGTATACACTTATCCTAAATGTATACGCGTTCTGCCTTCATAAAAGTAGTGTATACATTGCATCCATACGCAGGTTGCCTTCATCAAACCTGCATATACATTGTGACATCTTATATTTATCATTTATCTGGCACTTACTGGAATTCCTTTCTCCGTCACATCTGAACTGACCTGTAGAATCATCATTTTTACATTTTTAACAAATAGGTTACTATCAAAACGACAACTCATCAAGAGTTTTCCATCAAGTACATCATCATCAAGTAGGTTGCCATCCAGGACAACATATTGCATCATATTGCCAACAATCTCCCCCTTTGGACTTGATGACAACCATGATGGTGATTGATCACCACAACAGATATTTATGTTAATCATAACATATTCAAACACGAATATGCTCTCCCCTTTTGACATCAAGGGCAAAGGGCATATCAATACCAAAACAAGGTTTCGTTTCCCTTGTAGAAAGAAGAGCTCTGTAGATCTGATGTGCACTGAAATTACCATGCTCCCCCTGAGTTCATGCTAAATCTTTAGACATATTATTCAATGAAGTATATGACTCTATAACTCAACCTAGTATGACCTTTCCTATCACCAAGGACTCATACATACATCAATGATCCAACCAAGTGGAATTACATATTTGACCTAATTTCCCAACCAAGTGGGTTTACAAATTTGACTCAACTACCCAACCAAGTGGGTTTACAAATTTGAACAAGTCCTTACATGACTGAATATAAAAATTTTACATCATGCGTCTCAACATGACCTTTTCATCAAATTATAGATATGATTTTTTATAACCAAAACCAGAGAATCTCAAACATGAGATCATAACACAGCAACCAATCAGAATGCCAAAAATGCATCCTTTTCCACAAGACAAGTGCTCCCCCTTAGCTTGTGCATCCTTAGCACTCGACAGCACCACAATTGCTCTGAAACGCTGACCCAGATAATTTCTGTTAGCAAAACCCATACGCAGTTTTATGCATAGAAACTCGTGTAAATACGTGATTTGTCTTTATGAAACCGGCGTACCGAATTTAATCTTCTGAAATCGAGCAGATATGATCTGACAGGCAGAGACAACTCCCAGCTTCTATCGAAGATATTCGAATGCTTCCCTGGGAAGAGGTTTAGTAAATATATCAGCAACATGTTCTTTGGAAGGAACATACTCTAACTTAACCTTTTTTTCAAGCACTTGTTCATGTAGGAATTGATAATGTATAGGAATGTGCTTGGTCTTGGAATGCATAACAGGATTCTTTGAGATGCTAATGGCACTTGTATTATCACACAAAATGGATATGGGAGGTGAACATTTGATTTGAATGTCTTGTAAAGTTTTCATCATCCAAAGTAGTTGTGTGCAACATGATGCGGCAGCCACATATTCTACTTCTGCTGTAGATAAGGCAATAGAAATTTGTTTCTTGTTGAACCAAGATACTAATCGAGGCCCCATATAGAATGCACCACCACTAGTTCTCTTTCGATCATCAACATTTCCAACCCAATATGCATCTGTGTAAGCATGAAGAGTGAGATCAGCATTCTTTGGATACCATAGACCAAAGTCTTGAGTCCCTTGTAGATATTTGAATATTCTTTTTATAGCCTGAAGGTGAGACTCTTTTGGATTAGCTTGGAATCATCCAACAATCCCAACTGCATGCATAATGTCTGGTCTTGTCCTGGTGAGATAAAGTAGACTTCCAATCATGGATTTGTATTCTAGTTGATTCACCGTGGGAGAATCATCATGAGAACTAAGGTTACACCTAGTTACCATTGGTGTACTTACAGGTTTGCAATCTTCCATCCCATACTTCTTCAGAATTTGCTTTAGATATTTTTCTTGAGATAAAAATATGCCATATGTTGCTTATTGCACTTGTAAGCCAAGGAAAAATGTTAGTTCCCCAAGTAAAGACATTTTAAATTCTTTCTGCATAACATAAGAAAATTTCTGACTCATGGACTGTTGGCCGGATAAATCGTTCTTGCGGACAAGACCGATCTCCCTAGTGTCAGAAGACAATCTAGCAACAAACGAACAACTAAGTTTGTCTTTCTCTAAATATATTTGTTTTACAAATAAATGCTATGAATTTGTCGATCCTACCTTAGATCCAAATTCTTATTTGCAATCGTAGTGCTTCCGTCGCATCAAAATCCTTCCGTCGCAACAAGAGATATTCAGTCGCAACAAGAGTTCTTTCGTCGCAACAATAATCCTTCCGTTGCAACAAGAGTTGTTTCGTCACAAGAAAGTGTCGTCTTTCGTCGACCTGCAATCACAAACAAGAAAATATTAAATAGCACCTGTATAAAAAAATAATCATAAAACATACCTATCATAGTGATCAAGGAATCTATGAAATAAACGATCAGACGACAGCTTATTGAAATAAACAATCGAACAACAATTTATTGAGAAAAACAAAACTTTATTGTATTAATCTTAAAATAATAGAAGAACCTTACAACCTTAGCCTTGATGTTTGAAAGGCCTTCCCGGGGTCCAAAGCAAGAGTCTCCTCTACTTTGATAATTCTTGCACTCTTCCTTCAGGAGCACAAAGAGGTATGTGATCTTTCCTCTCAAAATCTCAGTAGAAAGAATACTAAATCTCAACAACACTTCAACTCAATCACACATAAAGCTTCCACCCCAATTCTCAATCTCCAAAATCTAACCATTTGAGGCTACCTAATGCCTCCTTTTATAGAGCAGATGAGGAGGTTAGGATTCCACCTTTGTAGGGATATAATCCTCCTTCAAAGGGATAGACTCCTCACATCAAGGGATTAGTTCCTTAAGGTGAGGGATACATGCACCTTATCAAAGCGTACTCATCCCCAAAAATTCTCATCTAGAACCTTCAAGAATTGACCTCAAACCACTTTTTTGACTTTACTTTCTCGCCTTTTTGACTTTGAGGAGGGTATGCAGGCATTGCAAAGGAAAACTACGTTCTAAAAAATAGGTAAGCAGTGTATTACCTGCGTACCCAAGCTAGGAACGCAGGCAGGCTTCATGTTACCTGCGTACCCAAAGTTTCAGAGATTTTTAGGGTTTTTCCTCCTATTTTAGGGCTTGATATGAGGAGTAAAGGTTGTAAGACTTGTAGAGGAGGCATGTATGAGTGTTAATGAGCTCATATAGTCAACAAAATGTCAAGGTGATAGTTTTTAGTGTAACAGATTGCCCCCTAAAGTGCGAAGTCTGGAATAGATGAAGATGAATTCTGTCATATATGAAGAGTGAAGTACTTTATCATTTCAAGGATCATCCTGTGGACACCCTGGTCAGAACATGTAAAAAAATTCAATGCAAAATATATATATGTAAACATATCATCACTGAGGTAGGCATTCCCATACTCAGATCAAAACTAACTAACTTCATTACGTACGGAAATGATTTTAATATTACATCAATATTTTAGACACAGCATGGACACAACCATCTATTTATGAATAGTCTATTGTATAAATGAATAACAAAAATTCCTCGCAGCCTGGATGGTGGAAAATAGATCCAGGGTCTTGATTTCTGCTTCTTGAACTAGTACGATTCTATCCATGTGAATGAATGTGTCGAAGTCGAACATGGTAGAAACCACCTGATTAGCAGCCAATGATGTAAACTGTTAACAAGTGTGAGAGTAACCACCAGTAATGTCAATGGCTCTCAAAGTACTCAGTACAATCCATGAAACGTGAATGAATGAGCTAAAGTCGAACATGTCACGGAATCATTCAATCGAAGGTCAATGATGCAACCTATCATCAAAGGTGAGAAACCTACCATTGATGCATGTAGATTTCAAGGTACTGACGATTTCTAGATCAACTTCCTAGATAATGAGCTGTCGTCGATAGGAAGTGATCTATCGTAGGCAAGCCCACAACATGAAATCATAGATCAATTTTTTTGAAGAAATACATTGGCAAGGACTGACTCAGGGATGGTCAAAATGGAAGACAAATATTTCGCAAATGAATGGTTTGTTTGAACTGTCCTCTTGAACACATAACGACACTACATATGGTTTGGTGACAATTGACCTAAAGCTAATACCCAGAAACTGAATAAATACATTCAATATGGTTTGATTAACTGTTAGGTAAAGGATTTTCCCAACCCAGGTGAAAAAAAGTGTCGTGTTCAAGAGTGGTTAATAGTTTTTCGAATAATCAAAATGTAACGAACAGGTTCGTTTTTCTCTCTTTTCCCCCACCATTTCTGGCAAGTACCTCTTTATTTTTGACAAGCTTGAGGAGGATAAAATTTTCTTGTTTATAAGCTCACTCTTTGGATGAGCCCAACTTAGTTTAAGATTCAAACCCTAAGAAGGAGTGGTTCGTTCCTGCTTAAAAATTGAACAGGTCCTTTACTGTTAAATTTTAACGAGTCCAATATAGGAGAAACTCGGTGTTTTTCAATTTTAGGGAGTCAGAAGAAAAAACTTGAAAACTCGGTAGGTGTATGTACTTTTCGTAATTTTAGTCTCTTGAGCCCGAAAAAGGATAAAATAATGCGGAAGAGAACTCTATCATTAGGCATGGTCAATCCCATCACAATGTCTACCTTTTTCGTAAATAGTCCATTTGGTCCAGTAAAAGGGAGTGAAAGCATCTTGAAGGGACCATTGTATATTTATTTAACAGTTCGAATAATCAAGTGCTCGGCAATCTTTTCTGTGTTTAGAGAATAAAAGAACTGGAGAACTCCCAGGTTTCGCTTTTCGTAATTTTCAGAGTCAGAAAAGTGATAAAAGTATACTAAGTAGTTTAGCTTTTTATAAATTCTTGAGTTAGAAAAGGAATAAAAATGCCCTCATGGTTTTCACTTACCGTAAGTTTTCTTGAGTTCTAAAGGGATAAAAATATCATACATTGAATTTTAATTTAGTTTTACAATGAAAAATAGAAAGAACTCAAAGCATTTCATGTGTTTTACGAGAATGAAAGATAGCAAAATAATCTCAGGATTTTCATGAGTTTAACGAGTCTTGAAAATAACTGAAATTGACTCAAGATAGGTTTCATTTTTACAAAAGCTTGAAACAGAGAAAAACTATGCTTTAGAGTAGTTTCATTTTTACGCAAGCTTGAAACAAAGAGAAAACTATGCTTGATGCCCCCTAAGTGTAACTGCTAGAGCGCATGCCCCCCCAGCTTCATTTCATTCAACTAAGTACACAGATGGTAATTAATAGCTGGATGGAATGAAGGTTCATTACGAGATAATATGAAAGATCCGACCTAAAATTGTAAGAAAATTATGCAAAAATTGTACAACAACACAAATATGACTTAACATTCACCGTGATCCCATTCAGACTACATTTCATTCAGGGAAGATTTGTTTGTTTTTAAGCTTGACACGGGGGAAAAGAACTATGCTCATGGCAACGTGTTTCATTTTTTAACGAGGTTGACACAGTAAAAGGAACTTTCCTCAAATCTACATGTTTCATTTTTTAACGAGGTTGACAGAGTAAAAGAAACTATCCTCATATCTACTTTCGACAATCTACCTATATAACCTACTGATTCATTTTTTTAATGAGGTAGACACAGGAAAAAAACTATCCTCATACCCGATTCATTTTTTAACGAGGTTGACTCAATAACAGGAACTATCCTCTGACCAACTGATTCATTTTTTAACGAGGTTGACACAGGAAAATAACTGTCCTCATACCTGATTCATTTTTTAATGAGGTTGATGCAGTAAAGAACTTTCCTCAAATCTACTCTCTAAAATCTACCTATATAACCTACTGATTCATTTTTTAATGAGGTTGACACAGGAAAAGAATGTCATACACGTTCATTTTTTAAAGGGTTGACTCGGTAACGGGAACTGTCCTCCCGGCCAGTTCATTTTTTAATGAGGTTGACACAGGAAAAGAATTGTCCTCATACCTGATTCATTTTTTAATGAGGTTGACTTAGTAACAGGAACTATCCTCATAGACTACTTATTTCTAATCTATTAATCTACTCTCTACAATCTACCTATTGATTCATTTTTTAACAAGGTTGACACAGTAAAAGGAACTATCCTCACACTCACTGATTCATTTTTTAATGAGGTTGACACAGTAAAAGGAACTATCCTCAGCAACTTGATCATGGCTTCCAACTGGAAGAAACACATGTCAATGGACAGACCTCGATCATGGCTTCCAAGAGGTCTTCATCAGATGGAAGAATAGTTCTCTAGAAGGAACACATGTCAAGGGACTCAAAAGGGATAAGAACATCACGTTCAAATAATCCCATAGAATTTTCCATGTCAATTACCGGATCTAAGTCAAAGGAAGACGAGCAAACAGTGAGAGGCTCGCTTACATCGGTAATTGAAAACATGTGACTAGTTGCCACATAATTAACCCATGGCGGGGTAGATACCACTTTAGAATCAGGAACATTTAGGGGTGTCATATTATTGGTAGTCGAAACAACACTAGGGAATGAAAGCTGGTCTATAGTCACAATATTGCCATTGTGAGGGAAAGACATCACGCGAAAGAGTGTCGATACGTTAGCTTTCATTGCATAAACATAGTCTCGCCCAAGGAGTAAATTGAAATCCAAGGGGCCTCGAACTACCGTAAGATCAATACAGACATTTTTACCTTCCAAAGTAATAGAAAACTTAGGAAGGATCCCTAAAGGTTCACTAATGGTTATGTTAAAAGCTTTCAGATTCTGCGTAATAGGCACAAGCTGAGGGGAACCCAAAGCTTTCCAAATAGTTGAGGATAAAATACTAACAGAAGCACCTTCATCTACCTGTGTACGGTGTATGTCCCTACCACCAAACTTCACAATGATTTGGAAAGGGATGGAGAAAGGAAGACGAGGTTCTGTCAGTCTATTCCATTCAAAGGAAAAGACCTCAGTACTTGGAGGGGTTCTGTAGAAATAGGTGAAATGCCCCCTAGCGTAGAAGAATCTGATGTAACAAGAAGAACCTGAGCAGTATGAAGTTCACTCTCTTCAAGGAGAGTGGGATCGACCGAATGTGAAATAAAATCGACCACTTGATCAACTAATGGATCATCAACCTGAGTGATATGAGTTTCACTCTTCAATGGAAGAGTGGGATCGACTGTACTTGAAATTAGATCAATCACTCCGTCAGTTGACGGTAGGTTGGGAGAAAGTTTACGATAAGCAGTTGGAAATTGTTTCTGTGGAACAGTAAGGTTTTCCAATAATTTTGAGGCTTCATCCATGTGAAGACAAATGTGAGTTTGATGACTCCCTTTGCATAACTTACAAGGATACCTAACTTTACCCTTTTTCCCAGGAACCTGACTATCACTGGTTGATGGATCAACGGAAAGTTGATGAGATTTTTCTGACCATAATTCCAAGACCTTTGGAATACCGGGACAATTGATAAGGAATTGGTCACCCTTACAAAGCCTGCAAGGATATTTGGGTTTACGATGCATGTTGGAGGTTTCTCAGCTTACCTTCTTTCTACATCCATGGTTGGTTGTTTGACTTCTTTCTTATCTTGCTTCTTCTTCTTCTTCTTCTTCCCTTTCTTCTTCTTCTTCTTTGGTTACTAGCGTCGAGGCTTTTACTGCAGAAGAGGAGAAATGGAGGAAGAAATATTAGGCGAAGAAAGGTAAAGGGTCAACGAGAAGTTGGTGATGTTGAGATGGTGAACTCTATTGTGGTGAAGCATCACGGTTCGGTGGAAAATTGGAGTATTCGGGGCCAACGAAGTTGAAAATAACCATATCGGTAAACCTATTGTAAATCCAGGTAATGAAAAAATGGCATATAAGGAGGACCAACATTTCCAAAGCAAAGGAAAAATCTTCAGGATTCTCGTTAAGAGGGGTTTTGGTTGGTAACTGCAGGAACGATTTGTCATTATATTCAGCTTCGGTGAATTTTATTAACAATTTAAAACTAAAATTAACAATTCACAATTCACACCTAAAAATTAAAATTCACAATTCACACCTATGGTCTCAACAAGTAAAAACAAACAAATTAACACGTGCTATCAAATCTAGGAGTCAAACCACACACAAACAGTAACTTCCCCTACTTAAAACACTAGTTGGTGATGAAATCCAACGTCGTAGAATTTAATACAGAAAGGGCGGTTGGAACAGTTACCCTGACAAACTGCTTAATGAAACTGACCGGCACAAGTTTCTTCACAAAACCATCTCGAATGAAGAGAACCCCCCAGAGAGTCCAAGTGAGTCTAGTCGACATCTACTCTAGGTACAGTGAGATCTTTCCTTCACCGCCACCTTAGGAAATAATCTTATGTTTATGGACACTAAGGTTACCAATAGTAACAAATACAACAGGGGGAATAGTCTACGATCTGATTCCACGCACAAGGGCAAAGTAACGAAGCTCAATCCCCTTGAAGGCTCCTCGACATGGTTAATTCGAGGTTTACCGACAAGTGACCCCAGGCTCCTCGACAATGGTTAATCCGAGTTTTACCGTTTGTAATGCATGCAAAATCTTCTATCTTTCCCAATGAAACAAAATTGATTGTCTCAAAGGTTCGGACATGATCTCGTGATTAACTCCTTTAAGAGAAGCTTCCCAGAATGTACCAGTTACAGTTGGATTTATTTCCTACCGCAAGATTTATCTTCTTGTTTTTTTTTGTTACTTTGGAAAGACTGTTCCAAAGCACTAATCCTAAGCTAGATGGTGGAAAGAGCCCTAAAAATGTAAAAATTACTAGATGAATTTTAATTGACGCTGTTATTTAGGTTGTTATTACTCAAGGGTAAATGGATATGAAACCAATGGTGTTATGACCAGGCCAAAAGCCGAATGCAATTGAATATGATAATGTAATCTTTTCAATTTGATGAATCCTAACTAAAGTAAGGAGAGAGTTTCCATTCACTTCCAACAATGCAAAGATTGATAAATAAGAGAAAATATAACAAATTCTCTAATGCACTAATTTCATCAAGAAAAACTAATGCAAATCAATCCCAAAACGATTTTTATATTTTTGTGTTTTTAAAACAAGCATAAAAACATCTAAATTCAAATTATAGAAACTGATCTAAATCTACGATTGATTTTTCAGAATGTAAACTATGCAGTTGTAATCTATGCACAATTCACTTGAAAAGTATGAAAATGTAATCTATGCACATTTTTCATTCATATTCTGAAAATGAGAATTCTAATTATGCAAATGTGATCTATGCAAGAGAATTCTCAAACACAAGATGATTCTAATGTAATCTAAGAACCAATCAAGTGGAAGTCAAGAAAATCGGGTGAGAGTTCCAAAGATCAAAAAACACTCAAAGGTGATTAACACTCATACACAATTTAGCAAAAACAAAAGCAAAAAGATGCAAAATTGTGAAAAGAATGAGACAAACCTTCAATTAATGACCAAAGGAAATCAAATTAAGAATTTCTCAAAAAAGAGACTCAAAACACCCAATTAACTTAATGGAGATTGATGAGATGAAGAATTGCTGAAAGAAACTCATAAACAAGGATTTTTGATAGAAAAATACAGATCTGGGTAGATGATAAGAATTCTAAATCAAATCTAAACTAAACTGGAAAGAATAAATCTAGAGTTTTTCCAAAATTTTAACAGGGTCCGCAGGCTCCCAGAGGTAACAGGTGCGGTCCCGCATTGTTAACTCAAGGAAAGTGCGAAAACTACCCCCATTGTGCAAAAGAACAAAGTGCGGTCCCCAGAAAAGTTCAAGAAAAACTTAAAAGATTTCAAAATTTTCAAAAACAGAGAAAACCTAAGCTACCCAGGCAGATATCCATCAATCAAAAACCAGGAAAAACTTTTCCTCAAATCAAAATAAAAGAGAACCAAAAACAACAAGTTATTTCCCCAGCGGAGTCGCCAATTTGTTGGCTGGATAAATCGTTCTTGCGGACAAGACCGATCTCCCTAGTGTCAGAAGACAATCTAGGAACAAACAAAAAACTAAGTTTGTCTTTCTCTAAATATATTTTTTTTACAAATAAATGCTATGAAGGTGTCGATCCTACCTTAGATCCAAATTCTTATTTGCAGTCGTAGTGCTTCCGTCGCATCAAAATCCTTCCGTCGCAACAAGAGATCTTCCGTCGCAACAAGAGTTCTTTCGTCGCAACAATAATCCTTTCGTCACAACAAGAGTTGTTTCGTCGCAAGAAAGTGTCGTCTTTCGTCGACCTGCAATCACAAACAAGAAAATATTAAATAGCACTTGTATAAAAAATAATCATAAAACATACCTATCATAGTGATCAAGGAATCTATGAAATAAACGATCAGACGACAGCTTATTGAAATAAACAATCGAACAACAATTTATTGAGAAAAACAAAACTTGATTGTATTAATCTTAAAATAACAGAAGAACCTTACAACCTTAGCCTTGATGTTTGAAAGGCCTTCCCGGGGTCTGAAGCAGGAGTCTCCTCTACTTTGATAAGTCTTGCACTCTTCCTTCAGGAGCACAAAGAGGTATGTGATCTTTTCTCTCAAAATCTCAGCAGAAAGAATACTAAATCTCAACAACACTTCAACTCAATCACACATAAAGGTTCCACTCCAATTCTCAATCTCCAAAATCTAACCATTTGAGGCTACCCAATGCCTCCTTTTATAGAGCAGATGAGGAGGTTAGGATTCCACCTTTGTAGGGATATAATCCTCCTTCAAAGGGATAGACTCCTCACATCAAGGGATTAGTTCCTTAAGGTGAGGGATAAATGCACCTTATCAAAGCGTACTCATCCCCAAAAATTCTCATCTAGAACCTTCTAGAATTGACCTCAAACCACTTTTTTGACTTTACTTTCTCGCCTTTTTGACTTTGAGGAGGGTACGCAAGCATTGCAAAAGAAAATTTTGTTCTAAAACGCAGGTAAGCAGTGTATTACCTGCGTACCCAAGCTAGGAACGCAGGCAGGCTTCATGTTACCTGTGTACCCAAAGTTTCAGAGATTTTTAGGGTTTTTCCTCCTGTTTTAGGGCTTGATATGAGGAGTAAAGGTTGTAAGACTTGCAGAGGAGGCATGTATGAGTGTTAATGAGCTCATACAGTCAGCAGAATGTCAAGGTGACAGTTTTTAGTGTAACATGGACTCTTCATTACTTCCAAAAATGATTTCATCAACATATACTGCTACAATCAATAGTTTATCGTTTTCAGTTTTTGTGTATAAGTTGCTATCTGCAAATCCCTTTGAAAATCCTTGTTGCTGAATATATTTGTGAAGATGATAGTACCATGCCCTTGGAGCTTGTTTGAGACCATATAAAGCCTTTTTAAGTTTACAAACAATTTTTTCATCATTTCCCAAAATGAATCCTTCTGGTTGTTCTGTATAAACTTCTTCTTCTAGATCACCATTGAGGAAAGCAGATTTAACATCCATTTGATAAAATTTGAATTGTTGAAAGCTTGAAAAGGAAAGAAACATTCTTATGGCTTCAAGTCTAGCTACAGGAGCAAATGTTTCTTCAAAGTCTATACCTTCTTGTTGAGCATACCCTTTACAAACAAGTCTAGCTTTGTTTCGAATAACATATCCATTTTCATTTAACTTGTTTTTGAATATCCATTTTGTTCCAATAACATTTTTATCATGAGGCCTTAGAACTAATTCCCAAGTATGATTCTTTTCAATCTGATCAAGTTCTTCATTCATGTCTTGAATCCAACATTCATCTTTTCTAGCTTGATTGACATTTTGTGGTTCAATAGTGGATAGAAATTCCAGATAGCTAGGAGATCCTACAAGAGTTCTTCTTGTTTGGAAACCTGATCCCTTTTCTCCCAAAATTTGAGATTCTGGATGATTCTTTTGAACATACCTGGATGGAGCCTTTTCAGATAGATATTCTTCTGGTGCTTCATTGGGTTGACCTTCTATATTATTGCTATTTGATGCAAGAATATAAACATTACCATCATCTTAATTTGTTGTTTGTATTTCCCCTTTTGGAGCTGAGAGAGACTCATCAATTACAACGTTAATGCATTCAATAATCTTCCGAAGTCTAGGTTCAAACTTGCCAAGTTTTTCATCATTGTTCTTGATAAAAAATTTGCTTCCAAAAACTCTAAAATGCTTTACAGTGGGAATATTACCATACCAGATCTCATATGGAGTTTATCACTGTTCACACGAACATGCGATTATTAAGAATATTTACAGCGGTATGTGCTGCTTCTCCCTAAAATGTAGCAGGTGTTCCAAAATCATCAAGCATAGCTTGAGCCATTTGTTGAACTGTTCTATTCATTCTTTCTGCTACGTCATTTTGTTGTGGGGTACCAGCTACAAAAACCGCCTTTTTATGCCATGTTGTTCACATAAATCAAAGAATTCATCTGATATATATTCACCTCCTTGGTCAGATCTAAGACATTTGATTTTTCTATTTGATTCATTCTCAACTAGGGCTTTGAAGATCTGGAATTTTTCAAATGCTTCATCTTTGTGTTTTAGAAACCCAATCCAACACATTCTAGAGAAATCATCAATAAACAGAATATATTATTTTTCTCCACAGGGTGAATTTTTCCTCATAGGTCCACATAGGTCGGTATGAATGAGTTCAAAAGGCTTACTTGCTGATCCTTCTTTGGAATTTAATTGCACTCTGGTTTTCTTACCGAATTGGCAAGATTTTCATATGGTACTTTCAGGCAGAGTAATGTTGGGAAGATCACGAACAGCTTTGAGTCTGCTAGATTTGCTGATTTGAGAGAAGCTCAAATGCCCAAATCTTCTGTGCCATAACCAATTTTATGAATATTTACCTAAGTAACATTGTTCTTTACAAATTTTCAATACATACAAATTTCTTGGTGTTCTAGTTCCTTTTATTGTTGTTTTTCCTGTGTCAAGTTCACGTACCACACATTCTTTTGAGCAAAAGACAACTTCAGTTCCTTGATCACACATTTGACTTACACTTAACAAGTTATGTTTTAATCCATCCACATACATAACATTGTTAGCTTTCACCTTTTCCTTTAGAAAAACAAAACCTTTTCCCTTAATGACAGCAAGAGTATCACTTCCAAAAGTAACAGTATTTTCTCTTTCTAGAGCATTGTATGCAAGAAGTTTATTTCTGTCACCTGTCATGTGTTTTGAGCATCCATTACCAATGTACCATTGATTTTCTTCTCCTTCTGAAAATAAGGCTATGCCACAGTTCTCAACCTGTGAGTCCTTCTTTCTCCATACCTTGGAACTTGAAGGTATATGCTCTTTTGGCTAATGTTTGCTCCTGGATTCAGATTCTTCATGACCAAAGTAATTGCAATAAGCACATTCAATTTCATTTTGAAGAGGAGAAAAGTTTTTATACGTATTCTTATTTATTCCGGTCTCATTTCTTTGCTTTCTTGCTTCTCTGGTCATGATGGTTTTGTATGCAACACATTGAACAGCTTTATGACCAAAATTATGACATGAGAAACATTGACCATTAAAGAAGAAATTTCTGCGATCATGGAACCTTCTATTTGTGTTTACCTGTTGATTGGTATTTCCCTGAAAGAAATTTCCATTATTGTTCTTTGTATTAAGGTGGTCATGCTTTACCTGTAAATTTTCTTTGTTCCCTTGCTGAGTGACAGAATGTTGTAGGCTAGTTGTAGCTGCATTTAGATAGTTTGGTGCTGAAGAATGAGAGGATTCTCCAACATATCCAAGACCTATCTTTAAAAGAGGAGAACGTTGTACCTTGATAATTTCATCAAAGGTTTCAGATCCTTTAGCAAATCTAAGATTCAAATTTTTCACTTTCTCAATTTCTTTTCTTAGACTTACTATTTCACATTCTAATTTCTCATTGTGTTTCTCCTTTTCTACAAGCTGATTCTTTAGAGTTTATATGGATATTTTGTTTTCTTCCAAACATATTTTGAGTTGATTGATTTCTTCAAGAAAATCATTATCTTCTAGGGCATCCATAAAGGTATCCTTAGCCTCACTAGAATATTTTTCAAATGACATGAGAAGTCTAACATCTTGATCAGATTCTCCTTCTTCACTATTTGATAACCCATCACTATCTTCATGAGTATAACAACTTTTTCTATTGATAAACCGATTCTTATTTCATTTTTCTAATTCCTTTCCTTTTTCATGAATTTCCTTATGAGGACATTTTGCAACATAATGACCAACTCTTCCACAAGCAAAACATTTAAAAGGAACCTTACCTCTGAACCTTCCAGTGCCAAGTTGTAGCTTCTTTACAAAATTTACCTCATCTTCTTCTGAAATATACCCTGATCCTTCTATTTTGTGTACTTCTTTTCCTTTTGCAGCAGCTCTAAAGACAGCTTCTTTGACTTCAGATGGACCTCCTTTTCTCATTTCACAAGCAGTTAGAATACCACGAAGTTGACCAATAGTAAGAGTTTGTAGATCCCGCTTCTCTTCAATAGCAGACACTTTTAACTCAAATTTGGAAGTTAGAGATCTTAAAACCTCTTCTACCAGAGTAGTGTTAGTTATGGTTTCACTCAAATTTCTCATACGATTTACAATATCATCCAGACGTAAAATAAAATGGCAATGCTCTCCTCATTATGCATCCTGAGATTTTCATATTGAATTCTGAGAGTTTGGAGTTTAGAACTTTTTACCTTTGTATCACCTTCATAGCTTAGAATGATTTTTTCCCATATCTCCTTTGCGGTATTCAAATACATGACTTTGAAAAATTATGATTCAGTCAGACTCCCCAATAATGCATTGACCACCTTTACATTAGTTTCATATTTCTTTCTTGTCGTTGCATCTATTGGAACTGTGGTTGGATATTGATAACCTCCTTCAACTATAGCCCATACATCTGCTCCAAGATACTGAAGATAGGATCTTGTCCTTGTCTTCCAGAAGATTAAATTGTTTCCGTTGAAGAGAGGAGGCTTGATAGATGTTGTCCCATCTTGATTGCTCATCTTGGCCGATCTTCCTTCTAGCAGCTAAGCTTCTTCAGAAGGACCTTCTCTGATACCAATTATTGGAAAAAAATACTGAGAGGGGGGGTTGAATCAGTATTTAGAGCTTACTAAACAGATTTTAACTTTTTCTTTACAGAATTCCATACGCGACTTTGAGTAACCCAACTTGCATATACACGCGCATATATTGAAAGAAACTAGCGTATACTGAAATAATTTTACAGTTTAGAAAGCTTTTCAAGAACAGTCTTTAAATCGGTTTACCAGTCATGCATTTGTTAGAGAATCAGTAAATATGTGCAATAACAGCAGTATAAATCATCACACACATGAACACCAATATTTAAGGTGGAAACCCAATTCGGGAGAAAACCACCGCTTCTATCATCTTTGTCTTCAATATTTATTATATGGAAAAACTATTTACAATATAGTACTTATGTAGACTCATATCAGTACGCAGGCATCTACCTGTAGAAGGCTACTACCTTCTCTCGTTTTCCAACTATTACTGGAAGGGAGCTATAACCCCCTTTCTTCTCTTTTACCAACCACTCCTGGAAGGGAGCTTCAACCCCCTGAACAAAACACCAGCTTCTACTGGCAGGAAGCATCTACTTCCATACTGAAGGTAGCTTCAACCCTCAAAACCACTTCAGACCACGTTTCATCAATTTTCATACTGGATCAAACAACATCAACACAACTCTTCATAAACATCAATAACCATAAGTTACCCAATGCATCAATCAGAACAGTGAGACCATTGTAATCAGATCATCAGAAATAACCCAGACATCAAAATAAATATGCAAATACAAACTCAACCCTAAACCATCATCAACTTAAAATGCATATGTTACTTCGCTTCACTGAACTCACATATATACGTGCTTTCCTTCATACCAACCTGCGTATAGCTCTGTGAATATTGTTTTTCATAATGTAATCAGTCTCAAATCCAGATCTAAGGCTTTCAGTCATATATCTTTAGAAATGTAGAACCCTTAATCAGTTAGTCACCATCAACCATGTTTATTCTCTCATTGATCATATTTGTACATAATCAACTTACCATCATATACAATATTCAAACAACCCAAATCTTCAAGAAGACTTCATTGAAAAACAGCAGACAAATTTCAGGAATCACAGAAAAACATCTGCAATAATCTTCAGAAAACCCTAAACTTCCATACGCGCTTTTTCTGAAGCAAACCCGCGTATATATGTGCTTTTACTGAGACGAAATAGTGTATAGATCTGTAAATGTAACCTTTGCAGAATGAACCAGATCCATAGAACTTACCCAGATTCCTTCATTTGACTTTAGCAAACTTGTGCCAGGTCATAGATCTAATTATCTCTTCAATGGATCACACAAGAGCATAGTCATTTCAGATCTAGAGATCATGAACCATCATTGTATCCATGGGTGCATCATAGATTCAGATCTATCAATTAAAACGGAGTTCATCCTATGCAGATATACCTCAAAGAAAATTATTCATTAACAACCCTTACTCATGCACACCTTGCACTATGATCTTCTTCTCCTTATATAGATTTAGCCTTTACCAATACCATGATTGAAAACCACACAACTACTGATGGTATTCTTGGACGGGGTCAAATAGACAATACAGCGCTCAATACTGTGGGCTAATACCATGGTAATGCCCCTTGGTATCATAAATTTAGAGCGTAAAAGGCATATGCGACTTGGATCGTTCTTATCTGCGTGTATACACAACTTCTCGTCATAAAAATTGTGTATATACTTATCCTGAATGTATATGCGGGCTGCCTTCATAAAAGTAGTGTATACATTGCATCCATATGCGGGTTTCCTTCATCAAACCTATATATACATTGTGACATCTTATATTTATCATTTCTCTCGCACTTACTAGAATACCTTTCTCTGTCACATCTGAACTGACCTGTAGATCATTTTTACATTTTTAACAAATAGGTTGCTATCAAAACGGCAACTCACCAAGAGGTTTCCATCAAGTACATCATCATCAAGTAGGTTGCCATCAAGGACAACGTATTGCATCATATTTCCAACAGCTACTTCACTGCGGATGACAATTTGTCGGGGTTTAAATCGCATGACCATTTGAATCTTCTAAGACTACATATAATGTCAAAAGCATGATTTTATTATTTGTTATATTAATAAATGTTATCCCATGAAGGGATCATAAAACATAACTAATTTTGTATATTATTGCATGTGTTTATAACTTTGCAGTGTCATTATCCTTCGTTCGTGCATGGGTGTGTGAAACATGAATTCCCTCAAGACCTAAGACATGCCATATCTAAATTATCTACATTTGTACCTTGGATCATGTCAAAGGAGATTCATGTGGCTAGAATTCCACGGTGGCGTCAAGAGATAGTTGATATTGTTTGTATGTTTGAGAAGGAACTCTCGACGAGTTTCATGGACTTGTAGTTTCATCTTCTAATCCACCTAATAGATGAGGTTGAATTAGTTGGGGTGGTTTCTTGTCGTTGGATGTTCTTCTTATAGAGGTACATGAATAAATTGAAAGGTTTTATTCAAAAATGGGCAAAACCCGAGGGGTCTATGGCAGAGGGGTACATATCGTATGAGTCTTTCTATTATGCGAGTGAGTATGTCAAGCAGATCGACAACAAACCAAGTGCGGTGATTTGGGACGATGAAAGGGACGAAGACAAAAGAGAAGGGGAGTTGCTCCAAACGAATGAAAAAAACCGCTTGATAAGAGTAAGCAACTTATAATTTTTCAAATTTACACAAAGTAAATATTCATGTTAAAATTCGATATAATGTATATTTTGATCTCTATGTACTACATAATGTTGGTTTGATTTCATCAGTATGAATGCAGAAATTGAAGCAATCAATAAATTCGTTCTTTACAATTCCGAAGCAACACAACCGTTGGTCGCATTGTACGAATAAAAGAGGATGAAATGGGATAGTGATAGGAAATAATTCAGACGGTTGAATGGTACAATTGTGCCTTATCCCGATCATTTAAAATAAAATATGCCAAAAATATGCCCCAATAGTTCAGTTTCCAACCAAGTCAGAGAGAAATACGGTGCAACCGGTCATTGCCCGCATGCTGAAGAGGATGCGCTAAACGTAGGGATTAGGTGCAGCAACTCGGTAATAATTTGTTTAATTTATATGTATATTTGAAACTTAATAATACACCTTTCAAATGTAATTACATCTATATTTCATATTTTAACTGTTGGGTTGTTATAAGACACATGACACTATGATTTTTTAACTTTTTTATAGGTGCATTTGTTCCCATCTATGTGGGCATATGGGC
Organism: Pinus albicaulis; assembly: GCA_034641835.2. Taxonomy (NCBI): domain Eukaryota; kingdom Viridiplantae; phylum Streptophyta; class Pinopsida; order Pinales; family Pinaceae; genus Pinus; species Pinus albicaulis. The sequence continues at coordinate 1,454,467,285 of CM076584.1, forward strand.
ACCATTTTCGCACAGAAAATGTCGATGATGGACACATGACACAAGATTGTGGAGTGGAAGTCGAGTTCGATCAATTTAGTCGATCTAGCCACTATGATCAAAACCTAGTATGAGGGATGTTAGGCTACGTCAGAAAGATACAATATATCATTGAAGTGGATTTCTCTTCTTTCTAATGTCTTATTTTTAGGTGCAAGTGGTGGGACACCTTTGATCGGAATAATGTAAAGGAAGATCGCAATAGTAGTCTGATATGTATCAACTCTAGAAAGTTGTGGGATGAAGCTAAGGAGCCCTATGTTTTCCCCAAACGCTGCAACCAGGTATTTTTTACCCATATGTGTTGGATAGGGATTGGTGGTTCGTATTGAGACATGACCCTAGATAAAAACATATTTTTGAGAACAATAGTGTTATCATGCCATGCGAGCTGGAAGATAATGAGGGTGATCATGAGAACCGAGAGTGATATGGTACATTTGTTATTTCATCAACATTTATACATTTTAAGATGAGTTTTTATAAAGAAGAGGACGTAATTACCTTATAACTTATAAGACTCTTTTTTTTGAAACATTATAATATGTATTTTGAATTAATTGGTAATTTGCATTGTGTTAATGTTAAAATCAATATTTCACTTGATAATTTGCAATTATGTTGATCTAAAAAGAAATGGTGTATCGTATAAAGTTCTTTTTTTTTGTATGTGAGATCATACTAAAATGATGATAATTCTAAAGTACATGAATTTATTTGCATTATTTTCTAAAATTTATTATGTTATAAAAATTCATATTATTCTAGATTTATTATTTTACAATTATTTACAAATTTACAAATTTTAATAAAATCATTTCACATTAAAACAATTAAAATTTTACAAATATTTTACATAAAATTACAATTAGAATTACAATTACAATTACAATTTTAAAATTTCACATACAATTACAATTAAAATTTTATAATTTTACATACAATTACAATTACAATTAAAATTTTACAATTACAATCATTTCACACTAATACAACTAGAATTTTACAAATATTTTACATACAATTAAAATTAGAGTTAGAATTACAATTACAATTTTACAATTTCAGGTACAATTACAATTTTAGAATTTTACATAAAATTTACAATTACAATTACAATTTTACAAATATTTTACATACAACTACAATTAAAGATGTTGGGTTATGACTTTGAAATCATATACAAAAAAGGGAAGATAAATGTTGTTGCAAATTCTCTCTCAAGAAAGGATGAATAGGTGGAAGTATTACTTTGTGCCATTTCCATTATCCAACCAGATTGGATAACCGAAGAAGGGATGAATGGAAGAAGGAAGAAGAAGTGTGGATACTCATTCAAAATTTGCAGCAAGATCCTAGTACATATGATACATTTATTTGGAAAAATGATTCCTTATGGTACAAATATCGCTTATATATTTGTAAGAATCCCCATCTAAAACAAAATATTCTTTTGGAATTGCACACTTCTCCTTTAGGAGGACACTCAGGATTTTTAAAACCTTACCATAGGGTGAAGAAAGAATTTTTTTGGGATGGTCTTAAATCTGATATTCAAAATTTTGTGGCGGAATGTTTGGTTTACCAACAAAATAAAGTTGAGATAATTAAGACCCTGGGTCTTCTATAATCTTTATCCATTCCAAGTGAACGTTGGGAGGAGATTTCAATGGATTTTATCACAGGTTTACCTAATTCTAAAGGAAAGAGTGTCATCATGGTGGTAGTTGATAGACTTACAAAGTATGCACACTTTTGTGCATTATCTCATCCATTTAAAGCAATTACAGTTGCTACTGCATTTATGGAAACAATTCAAAAGATAAATGGAAACCCAAAGATTATTGTAAGTGATAGAGATCCCATTTTTACTGGAAAATTTTGGATGTAATTATTTTCTTGTTTGGGTACTCAACTAGCTCATAGCTCATCTTATCATCCTCAATCCGATGATCAAACTGAGATAGTGAACAAATGTTTGGAAGGATATCTTAGTTGTTTTGTATCTGATAAACAAACATAATGGGTCAAGTGGTTACCTCTGGCGGAATCGTGGTATAACACTTCCTTCCATACTGCAGCAAAAATGACCCCATTTATGGCACTTTATGGATGTTATGTGGAATTATGGATTACGGATAAAACATTCTTCCCTAAATGTGGTACTCATTTAGAACAACGGGTTAAAGAATTTGCAACTACTTTTCCTAATTGTAAATTGACACACAGAATAGATCAAGAAACTTACTTGGATTCCAAGCACTTCCAAGTCTCCTTCTGTCACTCTTGTTGTAGCTTCAAATCCAAGCTAGATCGCCAAAATATTTCCAGCAAGAATGAACACTAAACAGCAAAGAGATAGCAATATACAGATGCCTATTCAAGTTATTCAACTAAATCAATGAAAAATGAACCATATACATCAGATAAGAATTCAAAATATGAAAGACAGAAGCTTATACAGATACATATGTGGGAAAGTAAGTAGCAATATTTATTAATGGATAGAAGGGGAGATTACAACCAATGACTGATTTGATGTCACCATCTCCAGCATTATCCCAACCTCATCACAATGCACATCTCTCCAGCAACATATCACTCAAAGCAAATCCTCAATTGAAATTCCACTAGCATTTCTCTACTAAATTTCTTCCTTCTCAAGCACTAGGATCTGTGCTCAATTTATAGATGAGCTGAAGGTAGTTTCACAATCAATGACTTTCTATTAATAGGCAATACATTTTACCAAGCTCAAATTCAAATGGAAACATGGATTCGAAGTTTGACACATATGCATTCTTCTAGAAGGCACTGGCTGTTAAGTAGGTAAATCCTCTCTATGGACAGAGACGATCCCTCTAGCCCTAGAGTGGGTATAGAAGCAAAGAGACATGCTAGAGTGTAGGTTCCTAATTACTAAATGAAAAGAGGACACGGTGGATCGACCTACCTGAAATCCAATGCTGTCGTCACGACTGTAGTGGTGGTGGTCTCTCGCTCCTGCCTCGGCAAGTCACAATCCTTTTGTAGTCATGCTTGGATACCTGCACATACAACAGCAAACAAGAGCAACATACGACATAATAACTTCATTCATAACTACTAGCCATTCAAAGAGGACTAAGCATATTGCATTAAATAAATGACATAACACAAAATGGGAACCAAACAATAGTCACGTATATGAATTGATAGAAGGAAGAGGTAAAACCAAAGCTTTGATGTCGTAGTCTCCTCCAACGGGGTTCAGCTGAAGCACGTCTCAGATACTTATCAGGGGATTCAGACGGGATGAGGGCATGGGCTTAAGCTCTCTCAGCGAATTTCCTTCTTGCCTATCTCTTCAACAATTCAACTATAGTATACTCAGTTCTCCATGTTCAGCTAGCTTATGCAAGGAGAGATAGCTTCTTTTTTTAGAGGAAAAGAAGGAGGTTAGGATCCCTACAAAGGTGGAAGGGAGGCCTATCCTTTAGGAGGTTCCCACAAGAGGTGGAAACCATAAACTAAAGGAGGGATTCTGTGGTTATTCAGTCCAACCACTCCCAATGACTCATCCTCGAAGTTGTTGGAGTGGAATCTCTGCCTCTATTTTTAAAAAACATACCATAAACAGCTCTACGTGAGTGGCTAGCTGAGATAGAGCACCAACTGGCGTGGGGCTGAGTGTTAATCTTCCTCATCGGCGCAAGGGCAGAACTGACTACTCGCGCCAAGGAAAAAACAAGGGTTTCTGAAGCTCTACTCAGGGAATTGTCAACAGAAGGAATATTGCTCTCATGTAAAGGGATGCAATGATGGTCTTCGCAAGGCATGACACTTTTTATTGATCATAGAAATGACCTATATTGTGCGAGATGGGGATTGTAGGGACAGTGAAAAAATGCTATGTAACATATGCCCCCTAAAGCATGAGGTCCGAGGGAGAGGGAGGGGCGAAATGCTTTACAAGAATGTGTTCGAACCAAACACCGTTGTCGAAAAACCTGCAATTACAAATACAACTGATATCTCTGATACATGAACATGTGGTATGGGTGTATTCATCCATAATAGAGTACATAAAAACTGAGATCTGAGGTATGAATGTAGCCATCCAGTGGTAAGGATCAACAAATAGACTCAGGTATGGTTACAGCCATGCAATCAAAAGAGTCATTCAATAAGTCATGATAATCCACAAGAATCCGGGGCCTAGATTTTATCAGACAAAACCCAGGGTCTTGTGCTCCATCTCGACCCGAACAAGTACAATTTCAAGCATGCGAATATATGATTTGAATTCGAACATACAAAAAAATTGTCTGATTACCAGCCAATGATGAAATTTGTTAACAAACGCGAGAGAAACCACCAATAATTACAATGGCCCTCAAGGTACGAAAGGTACAATCCATGGAATGTGAACAGTGATTTATTTCGAACACTCGCAGAATCACTTGATCAAAGGCCAAAGATGTGGACCTTGCGTCGAATGCAAAGAACCTGCCATTGAGGCGTGCAGGCTCCAAGGTATCGGAAGGGAGTCTCTAGATCAGATTCCTGGATAATGAGTTGAAGTCGACAATAAGTGACCTGGTCGAAAGAGGGCCATAATTTTTCCCACATCATTGACATGAGATAGAGGAACATGATGATAGTGAATCAAGACCAATAGAGAATCAGAGGGAGTTGAAAACTGTAGAGGCAAAATTCTCTTGAACATTTCAACAACACGACACTGCATTTGGCAGTATTTTACATCAAGGGATCTGAGGTCATGATGACGTGGAAAAGAGCAATGAGAGGTAAAAAGAGATTACCCAAACCCATGGAGGCAAAAATGACGGAATGAGATGTCCTCAACTCGACACGAATGCAGAAAAGTGCCATGTTCAAGAGCGACATGCTGCCAACATAACTAAAACTTGGTTCCATTTTCGCCCACCATTTCTGGCGAGTACCCCAATTATTTTTTAAAACAATCTTGAAGCGGATAGCATATGCTTGCAATGTAAGTTTTTCCTTCAGACAAATCCAACATAGTAAATTTTACAAGCCCTAGGAAGGAGGAACTCGAGTAACGTCATGGTGACGAAGTCAAATGTCATCAGGGTTTAACAAGTCTGACAAAGGGAGAACTCGTTATCTTTTCATGTTTAGAGAGTTTGAAAAGAAGGAAGAAAAGAAAACTCTAGCATGGCCCTTTTCGTAAATAGTCTCTCAGATCTGAATAGGTAGAAAACAATATCGAAAGGAACCTCATACTCGCGATAGGCTAAGGTATTCCTTTTTCGTAAATAATCCATCCCAGCCCGAAAAAGGGGTAAACGTATATTGGGTAGATATCGTTTCGCAGCCATTTAACGAGTTCAAAATGACAAGAATATCGGCATTTTTTTCAATTTTAGAGAGTCAGAAAAGAGTTGAAAGATGACTCCAGTAGTGAATTTTTCTTGTTTTTACCGAGTCCGAAAAAGTATAAAATATAACTCGTTACTTCATCACTATCGCGTGAAAATTTGTCGCTGCACAAGAGACATGTGTAAAACCCATTTCTCGAAATAATGTAATAAAATAATCGAAAAATGTGTCTTAAAACCTAATTCGGGTTGTGAAAAGTTATAAAATTCCAAAAAGAGTAAAAATAATTACTTTTCACTTTTTACCTCTTGTAGAGAAATAGTTACCGATTTTACATTGCGATTTTGCAGCGACGATAGCGGACGATCCGGTAGACCAATCTCGAATCCGTTAGTTCCAGGTAAGAGTCGACATCTTTCCCTTCATTTTAATTCTTCTTTTACTACCTGCAACCCTCAATTTTGATTTCTGAGGAGGAAAACGTAAAATTTATGGCACGGTGGTTGGCGTGAATTTTGGGCACAAACTCACGCCAATTGCCCATTTTTCTGAACTGGGGCGCGCCCATTGGCACAACTGTTTGAGAAACTGTCACGCCAACCACGCAGACCATGTTTTCTTTAAAAATGCAAGTTAAGGGCCCAATTTTTTACAAAACCAAGCTTCTAAAAAAGCTAATACCGTCCATATGAACATGTTTGCAAGTATAAAGCGGCAAAATGGTAATCGAATGGAAAGAACAAGAACACAGCGAAGAGGATGAGCTTGCCATGGGAAATGAGAGATGCATGGAAGCTCTCAAAGACTGTGGACTGAAGAATTTCTTATTGACACCGTGTCTCTGAGCTCAACTGGAGCTGCTACAGTATTTAATCAGCATATGGGATGAGAATCAGGAAAAGTTCATCCTTTGATATTAGTAACTCGAGATTGATGTTTCTGATGTCTACTTCATAACACGATTATCGTGAAGGGGAGCAGCACCAATCCTAACCAGCACCCGGCCTTGCATGTAGAACATGTCCATAGTGATTGACAGGGTATGTCCAGGGGCACAGAAGGGATCAGGAAGTGGGAAAGTCAATATCCAGACTATCCCAGACTTGGCACCAAAATTAGTGCTACATACCATCACACGAGCTACGGGATCGCAAGCACCGCACGAAGCAACAAAGACACAGTTTCTTCTTGCTGTAGACTGCTTGACACTGACCATCTACAACTGGGCAGAGGCCGTGACAATCAACATGAAAGGCCAGTTGACAAAGTGCAAGAAGATCAAATTGAAGCAATTTGGTTATGGGTCTATCCTGGTATCATTATTCATGGAACGACTACCAATATTTCAGCGTCAGGAGGTCATAGTCCCAACACCACCAGTGAGGGAACCACGAATGCCCCAATGGGAAGCTCTGATGCCAAGGGCAGGGGGCGGCCAACAAATGTCCTGGAGACTGGATTTATTTGATTGGCTCTGCCGACAGTTAATCGTTGTGGATGACTGGCCCTACTGTGGTACAGATTTTACTAGTGATCTGGACCTCCCACTCCCGGAGGTAGAGGATTGGGATAAATATTTGGGTAAGACTCAATTTTAAATTTCATGAGTGTTATGATTTTTTTTTAATTATGTATGTTCTGATGTTAAAACCATGTGCTTGCAGATGTTGGCCCAGAGAGACCCGTAGGAAAGTCTCCAATAGCGAGGTGAATCCCTCGCGATTTTGACCCTCATGGCGAGAGAGGAAAGAAGGAGGAGATCGTGCACAACCTGGAGGGAATCACTCGTGGAGTCCCAAACTATGCACGATTTAACGATGTTCCTCGTGGCTACCAGAGACATACCATAGGGATGCCAAGCTGAATTCACTGCTTTCTGAGGCAGCTCATACGGGCAGTGACATGCTACCATGAGCATCATGCCGATTAGACACCTAGGTTTCATATCTGCATATTTTGAGAGACATGATGTCTCAGGATGTAACAGAAACACACATTTTTTTTGAATTTGTCATGCACACTGATGAAAACATTCGATATATATATATATATATATATATATATATATATATATATACATCTATTTTCCTACGTGGATCTTTTACATATGATGATGATTTTACAAATTACGCAAATGTTTATCTAATACAATGTTGGCCATTGTATTAGTTAATGCATTCATTCGTCTAGGAATATGTTGATATGTAATAAAATCAAAATGTATTTTCAACAAACGAATAGTTAAATACAACCTTAGAATGTACGGGTCTCTATCTGAATAATGACCATTGAGCTTAAGAACGACAAGCTATGCATCTAGATTTACAAGCAATGTGTGTATGCCGAGGTTGATTTCCTCGGTTAATAGTTCAAGGACAGCACTATATTCAACGACATTGTTTGTAGTCTTTCCTAGAAAAATACCTTGCAGATCTATCAACTCACCAGAAGTCATAAATTACCCAGGTTTTTGAAGACAAATTCCTGGTACTACAGGAAGCACCATCCACGAAACTGACATACGGAGTAATAGACATCTGCACAATAAGAAAGACCCAATAAGCAGGAAAAATGCTCGCAAAGCACACCAAACCAAAACATGTACAAAAATTAAAACAATACCTATGTACACAAATCATGCATGAATGACTCATGCATAATATTTTTTGAGATACAACCCATTTCTAGGTTGTTCTAGAGGATGAACTTCGTAATCAATGAGCTCATAGGCCCCATTCTGCAACACACGTTTAATAATGTAGGGCTCATGCCACATGGGTTGAAATTTTCCTGCCCCCAGCTTATCATGAGCTTGGTTCGTACAGGAGGACGAGATATCCTTCAATGAAGGAACGAGGGGAAACCGATTGGTCAAAATGAGCTTTGACCTGCTTCTTTTGTGTTTCAATAACTAGAGCAGCAAAGAGGCAGGTTTCATCCAACCTTTCTAAGTAAAGGAGACGCTCTTCTTCTGGCAAAGTGTTCAGCAGAATAGCCAAATTGAGCGAAGGTATTTCACACTCAATCAAAAGAGTCACTTCCAGACTGTAAACCAACTGGAAAGGAGTGAATTCGGTCGCATTCTTAACTAAGGTTCGGTATGCCCAAAGAGCCGAAAATAACATGAGATGCCAATTGGATTTGTGGATCTGAATCGTTTGTTGAAGCATGGTGACAAGAACTTTGTTCACGGCTTCAACCTAGCCATTGGCCTGAGGATAGTACGACGTTGAGATGTGATGACGTAGACCCAACTTACAAGTCAACTCTGCCACCATATAATGTCGAAAATGAGAACCATGATCAGTAATGATGGCTTGAGGGACACCAAACCTAGCAATGATGTGATTGAATATGAATTGAGAAGTTGTCTTACCGTCAGGGGCAAGTGTAGGCCTTGCTTCAGCCCATTTGGTGAAGTAGTCGATGGCTACAATAATATAGGCATGCCCCCCGGCCGAGTGAGGGTTACACGTCATAAAATCGATGCCCCACTTCACAAAGGGACCAACGGTAATGACAGGATCAAGAGGTACAAGCGGCGCACGCATCTTGCATTGTAGACCTGGAAATCATGACATTTACGAACTGCGACAAAGCAATCCTTGAAGATAGAAGGCCTGAAATAACCAGCACGAATAATCTTCTGTGCAGTGGCATAACCAGACATGTGACCGCCACAGGCGCCACTGTGAAAACCATTTAAGGCTTTCTCAGCTTCCTCGAGAGTCAAACATCGGCAGAGTATGGAATCCACTCTGACATGATAGAGCGTATCTTCGACTATACGATAAGGTTGTGATTGATGCCAGATGCGTCGGCGGGCATCCTTCGTCAACTCAGATTTGAAACTAGAAGTCTAGAGATAGACGATGATATCACCGTACCAAGGATCGAGGGTGCTAATCAAGAAAAGCGTACCGTCTGGAATGTATTCCTCAGAACGAGATGGAGAAGAATCTGAAGCGAGGGAACATATCAAATCATCAAAGACTAATGATTTCTTCGACTTGGCAGCAGTGAATTCCAAATTTAACTCTTGGAGGATGACAATCCACTTCAATTATTTCCCCCCCAGCAATTGTAGAGACAATATATAGGTCACAGGGTTGCAATCAGAAATCACAGTCACAATACGCAAAAGAATATAATGACGAAAATGTTGAACTGCCTAAACTGTAGCTAACACTAACTTCTCGACATATGCATAGCATGTCTCAGGGTCGAGAAGGTTACGAGACAAGTAATAAATAATGTGCTCGTTACGATCATCATCATCTTGTACCAGAACCATGGCAATCGTGCTAAAAGCGGCAGCTAAATAGAGGGAAAAAGCATGATGATAATTTGGAGGATGCAGCAGAGGAGCATTGACAAGCCATGTCTTCAGTGCATCAAAGGACTTCTGGGCAATTTCATCCCAACAGAACAGGACGCCCTGTTTTAATAATCGTGTGAATCCTTTAGCTACTTCTGCATAGTTAGGTATGAAACGGCGTAGAAAATTAGCCTTCCCTTTCAAACTCTACAACTGATGCAATGAGGAGGGAGAGGGGAGATTGATAATAGCCTCAACCTTGAGTGGATCAAGGTGAATTCCATATTTAGACACGATAAACCCCAATAGTCTACCGGAATCAACGCAGCAGACACACTTATGCGGATTAAGCCGAATGTCGTAGCGTCGACAACAAAGAAAAATCTGACGAAGATGGTCAGCATGATCCATACGCTTAGTTGAATGAGCTGGAAGGTCATCTAGATAAGGCTGAATGATGTGAATAATATCGTGAAAATCATACGACATCGCTCATTGAAATGTGGCCCCAACATTCTTTAAGCCAAAAGGGAGCTTCTTATATGTGAAGGTACCCCAAGGAAAGATGAAGGCAGTTTTATGTTGATCAGTTGGGAGAATTTTAATCCGATTATAACCAGAAAAACAATCCATGAGGAAAAAAATCTCACTCCCGGCACAGTCGTCAATGATTTGATTGATAAAGGGAGTAGGATAATTATCCTTGGGACAAGCTCGATTGATATCATGATAATCAACGCAGACCTGAATCATTCCCTGCTTCTTATCCACAGGAACAATATTAGAGACCCATTTTGTCAAGGGAATTGGATAAATGAAATCAGCTCTGAGAAGATTTTCGACTTCACCTTTAATGGAAGCAGCTTTTCTAGGGTGCACAGGACAAAGACACTGGCGAACAGGTTTCAAACTAGGGTAAGTAGGAATTTCATGCAGCACAATACTAGCATCAATGTCAGGAATTTCTTTGTAGGAGCATGCAAAGACATCACGGAATTCACAGAAAAGGCTAGTGTAAACTTGTACTTCATCTTAAGAAAAAGTGACCCCGATATGGATGTTCTCGATGATTCTCGGTTTCACGAAAATTTCAATAGACATCGTCTATGTAATATTAATCAAGTTACCTTCCGTAAAAATTTCATATGTCAGAACAGGAATTTGAAGCAAAGGAGAAGGAACTTGAGATGAAAATCGCTCAAGACACGTAGACATGGCCCTGAGGCTAGGCATGAATGTGAAGGATGATGACCATCATCCCACGTCAGATCTTTGAGAGATATAGTTTCCACGATGGCTTCATCGGAGGGAAACACTTCTTTCAAAGGATCAAGCAAATTTGAATCGCCAAGCCAAGGGGATTGAGAATAAATGTCAAGAGACATGCTCAAAGGAGCATGATCATAGGACGGAGTGTTCGAAGCTGCAACGAGTTCACAATAGTCAATCTCAATCGAACTCAATGACATCAAATCTCTGAAAGAATCGATCTGTTCAAGCGAAGGACTAATCCATGGGTCATCAGACCGAGAGATCATATTGATCTGAACAGTGTTTGGTGGAGGAAGGAGAAAAATACCCATGAGGGTAGCATCCTTGAAAAGACCCAGCCCTATTCTCTCGTAGGGAGTAGGAATCTAATCCACATATGGAACATTGTTCTCTAAATAAGAGGTGAAGAAGGACAATTAATCAACAGTAACAATCTTTCCTTCGTGTGGAAATTTCAGAACACGAAAGAGAGTGGATGGAACACACATCATGGTGTGATTCCAACTGCAACCGAGGAGAAGATTATAATTGAGTTTGGCATCAACTACATCTACCTCAACATTGACTGTCTTCCCTTTCAAAGTAATCGGTAAACTAGTGAGAACACCTAAAGGCTTTGATTCCCTTCCATCAAATGCTTCAAGGGCATTTGGCGATGAATTCAGGGCTGGAGAACCAATAGCTTCTAGCAAGAATATGAAATGACACAGGTTGATGCACCCCCGTCCACAACTGCTTGATGGATATCGAGACCATTAATAACCACTTGGATAATAAGCGAATCTAATGCGGAAGTCATGGAATGAAATTCTCTAAATCGAAAGCGAGAATGCTAGTATCAGCAGGATCAACCCCACCAATCGCAGACAACAAAGCCTTCCGTTGAGACGGACAACTCTGAAGTACTTCTAATATGGACATTGCAGATGGTGCCTGAGCCAAATCTTCAAAAATACAGTAATGGTGAGCGGCACGGGTGTTGGGATTGTAAGAAGACTTGCAGAGTACACCTTTGGAAGGTGGACGTACAACAGATTCAACACTAGGCCTTTCAATCTCAAGCGAGCCAGAAATAGGTGGAGGAGGAGGACCATCAGCGATCTCCTTCCCCGTTGCGTGACGTGATCTAGTATAATCTTTCGATCGAGTAGTAATAGAAATGGTTGCACCATTCATCATGAACACCTGAGAGCCAAATGGGGTAGAGGACGGAGGTTGCTCTACCATCTAGGTCTACTGAGATGGGAAAGGTTATTTAAGAACGGTCGTAGTTTCCTGGGTGCCTTTGAGCAACCGACTCACTTTGTACTGTCGAGGACAGTCCTTGGTTAAGTGCTCTTCATCACAAATCAAACAAGGGTACTTCAGCTTGCATTGAGAACCATCACCATCATGAGGTTTCTGAGAATACTGTTTCAAGGTATCAGCTTTGGCCTTACCTTTACCCTTCTTTTTACCTTTAGAAGCGTTATCCGCCGGATTGGCCTAAATGACATTAACTTCTGCGGGCTTACCAGAATTCGAGGTGGACTGAGAAGCAACATTGTTGGAAGAAGTAGACTTCGGCTCTCCAGAGTTTGATGAAGAAGACTTTTGAGAAGTCTGAGATACAAAACAAATAATACCATCGACGGATGGAGTCGCTGGTGGTTTAGAAGTTCCAGGTTAGGGAGCATCAGGCAAGATATCATACAATGCGCCAAAATGAGAGTACACAAGATCAAGGTATTGGATGTAAGCAATGGCTTGTTCCTCGGTCACACATGCCCCCATAGCTATGTCTTTCGCAATCTGATTGACAAAGGAGGTGGTCAACCAATGAGTCAGAAGCTGATCAGGAATCTCAAATTTGATCATGCAACAATGACACCGCCACTCATGAATATGATTCGAGATATGAGTAGCTCAGTCCTATTTCAATGAAGTGAGTTGGTGCATCCCAGTCTCATAGCGCATCGGTAACTGAAAATGTGTAAGGAATGCCATGGCTAAATAATTTAAGTCTTGGAAGATGCCACGAGACATCTCAGTGTACCACTTTGCAGCGGCACCAGTAAGATTTCGTTGGAAAAGATGAATTCGAATAGAATCGTCAACCCAAGAGTTATAGGAACACCACAAGTGGTAAGTCATATCATGCGCTTGGGGGTCCTCACTAGAATTTCCCTCAAACTTAGGACAATCACCAGGAATCTTGGTCAGAACCGAAGGCCAATATGGGTTATGAAGAATGGGATCGTTCGTTAAATTTGACACATCTGGTAACTCCAACGTAGCAAGAAAAGGTAAGGACCTGTGTTCACATTCCACCCAGTCCGAGAGGAATTCTACCCCCACATATTCTGCCCTAGAGGATTCTGTCCATAGGGGTTAGAAGCAGGATAATTCTGTTGATATTGGGGTTGAGGACCAAGATACTGAGTCTGAGTAGACCATTGAGGTCCCCTCTGAGTAACATATGGATTCTGTTGCAGAATGTAAGCATGGCTTTGAGGTTGATTATATATCAATGAAGGTGTATTTTGAGGGTAAAAACCTTGCGGTGCACTATATACTAGCTGATATTGACCTTGATGGTAATAAGCACCTTGTGGTTGAGTAGGTGGACCTTGCTGAGCAGGTTGAGCAGGCTGTTGAGCAGGTGGACCTGGATGAATTGGATAAACAAGTAGAACTGACTGTTGAACCGATTGAACTGACTGAGGAGCAGGTTGAACCGGTTGCTGAGCTGGTTGAACTGAATACTGAGGGCCACCGAGTTTCCCTTGCTGAAGAGGTTTGCCTGATGGTTGCGATGGACTAGGTTGTCCCTGATAACCAGGTTGACCCGGAGGAGGACCGTAAGGTTTTCCTTGTTGCACAAAGTTTTTTCCATACTGAACGTGTGCCTCGGGTTGTGGTGCAACAAGTTGTCCCTGTGGTGGATATATATGCTCCTCAAGAGCATAAGATGGTCCTAGTTGATTCTGAGGTTGACCAGATAGACCGGAGGGTTGACCTTGTGAAGGTTGGCCTTGCGGACCATAAGGTTGTCCCTGTGGACTAGAGGCAAAGCCCTGTTGAGCCAAAGGTTGTCCTGCTGAGGGTTGTCCTTGCAAAATAGAAGGTTTCACACGTAAGGTGTATCCAAGATGAGTAATGGTCTGATAAGGATCATAAACAACCTGATAAGAATCAATAGGAGGAAAATAGATAGGATCACCATATTCGTCATAATGATGCTGAAACAAATATACAGGGTTACCGACAGCATCATAATGATGGAATCAAGGATTTCCAGGAGCTTGGGGCTGCTGAGAACCCTGAGAGCTATGTTTCTGAATAGCTGACAGATACTCTTCAAAATTAAGGCCGCCAGGAATCACTGGAGCAGTGGAAACTGCACTAGAAGCAGGCGGGGCCTCCGCGGCACGAGATTGTGATCTTCCTGGACTAGGATTGACATGCCACATAGGATTGAGAAAAATAGACCTGCAAGTGTGAAAATATCCTGACGACTGAGTCGTAACAATCGGTGCAGATGAATCCACACAGAAATTAGGTTGAACTGGAACAGATGTAACAATAATCGACGAACCAGATTGTGAAGGTGATACTCCTAACAAAGGGAGGACTGAACTCTGAGGAGGAGTGGATGTACTGGATTGTGCTATGGATGTAAAACCAAACATAGTCTGACTCAAGGACCTATATCCAAGTGGAATTGACACCGATGGTGGAGAAGACTGAGTAGAAACATGAGGGATATCTTTAGGAAAAAGTTAATATTCTACTGTCTAAACATACATTCCTTCACTACCAACAGGACTGGATGAATCCATGTCTGACTCCACCGTAAGATCTTTGAAAAGACTACGGGGACTAGGAGGTATAGCAGCAGTGAAAAACGGTGATCCCAATGTAAGACGAGGAAATTATCCTCCTTCCCCAAAGCCAGACCAAGCACCGGAAGGGGGCCAATTGAACTCAACTGACTCTTCAGGGGGAGATCAAGTAGCAAGAGGCAAGACAGATGAGAGAATAGGCTGTGAAAACTCAGCAGACCTGGTGGACTGAGGAGTTTCAAAAGAAAAATCCATAAAAGAATCACCACTAGGAGGCAGTGAGGACGATGAAACTGGTGGTTCCACCACTGTGACTATATTTCAAAACAGGAAGGAAAAAATATAACCAATCGAAGGCTCCAAGATCAAAATCTAAGGAAAAAAAAAAAGCAGGCCAAGTAATAAAACTTTTAATGGGCGTGTGATCATAGGTAATTAATTTTATGACACTGAAACCAGATTTCGTTGTTTCATATTTTAAGAGTCAAGAAACATGCAAAAGATGACCCTAGTCAATTTCAATTTTAAACGAGCATGAAAGGAAAAGTGCTCAATGATCTCTTCTATTTTTAAGGACAAATGAAAAGATCAAAATCACTACTTAGGTACTCTAAGAAAGAGGGTTTACCAAGTTTCTGTGAACTGCCATATACACCTTGGTGATCAAATGAAAGAGAAATGACCAAGGATTTAACGTATGTGCAGTTAGTCTCCTCGAATGTTGTTTTCAGTTTATCACGGTTACAAGGTGGCAGACTCGGTTTCCTATGAATAAAAGGATTGCAACCTAGATGGGTCTCCATTTATATACTCGACGGTACGGGGAGCACAAGTCCGTACTAGTGTTGTCTAAAGCCAGATGGCGAATGACAGCTACTAGGTTTTAAGACGCCGGAACACATCTCTAGCCTAGACCACTAAAAATGTTGCGTTAGGTTTCAATGCTTCCTTAGGTTAATTGAATGAATTTTAAATTTGATCTTGGATTATGTTTCAGTTTCAAGGCCCTACCGAATTTGGATCTCAAATTTCCTAAATGCAAACTATATACAAAAGAATACCATCTTCGATTCAATGTACGCTAGTTACGAGAAGGATAGATATCTTTCAAACAATAGCAAACAATGAGAATATGTGAAGAAATTCACTAATGGATCTAATGCAATAAAACAAAAATTAAACTTTTCCTAGACTATCAACTTCTAGTTATGCAAAAGAAGTTTTCACTTTTGATGCAAAGGAAGGAATGCAAAATATTTTTTTTAATTTTTTAATGAAAATAAGTACACAATGCACTAATTACGTGAAAAACAAAATAAGCACTAGCTTGAGTATTGCAAATATAAGAATCTAAATTGAATGACTCAATCAATGCAAAACAAACACAAGAAGGCACTCAAACTAATGCGGCAATCTTCCAAACCAAAAGAAATTTTTCAAAGCGACCCAAACAAGTAATGTAATCTATGCTCGAAGCAACAAGGAGAAGAATCAAATGACAACGAAATGATCATTCAACCAAAGAAAACACTCAAAAGGATCAAGAAAACTTAGCGCAATCAACCCAGGAATGAGACTGACAACTATCAAAGATATTTGATTTCCAAACAAAAGGCTCAGTGCACAAAGACACTCAGAAACCCTAAGGCCTTAAACTACACTGATAGGAAAATAGACAAATGACTGAGAAAAACAAGCCTACAATAGTCAAAACAGTTCGAAAGGCTCAATTACACACAAAAAACAACCCAGAGTCAAGCACAACTAACCAAAAGACTCATCAAGGAGGTCAAACCAAATCCTAGGGGATTTGGCGTGACTGTAAAGCGGTAATCAACACCAAACAAGGGTTGGCGCGATTGCAACAAAAGCAACCTGCACCAATCGGCACGATTTTTCAAGCGAAAAGCGCGCCAAGCTGGATAACTATGGGAAAAATGAAAAACCAATGAGAAGAGGTCAATCTTGACACTCTGGAGCTGAACAGTGGATGGAAAACAAGCAAGCAAACCAGAAAAAGACAAACAAGCAAGCTAATGACCGAAGTCAACCCAAACAAGCTAAAATGAAAAACTCACACTAATCCCCAGTGGAGTCACCAATTTTTTAAGCAGTTAAATCTTCTCTATGGACAGAGATGATCCCTCTAGCCATAGAGTGGGTCTATAAACAAAGAGACATGCTAGAGTGTAGGTTCCTAATTACTGAATGAAAAGAGGACACAATAGATTGACCTACCTAGAATCCAATGCTGTCGTCACGGCTGTAGTGGTGGTGGTCTCTCACTCTTGCCTCGGAAAGTCACAATCCTTATATAGTCATGCTTGGATACCTGCACATAAAACAGAAAACAAGAACAACATATGACATAATAACCTCATTCATAACTACTAGCCAGTAAAAGAGGTCTAAGCATATTGCATTAAACAAACAACATAATACAAAATGGGAACCAAACAATAGTCACGTATATGAATTGATAGAAGGAAAAGGTACAACCAAAGCTTTGATGTTGCAGTCTCCTCCAGTGGGGTTCAGCTGAAGCGCGTCTCAGATACTTGTTAGGGGATTCAGACGGGATGAGGGCATGGGCTTAAGCTCTCTCAATGAAGTTCCTTGTTGTTCTATCTCTTCAAAAATTCAGCTATAGTATACTCAGTTCTCCATGTTCAGCTAGCTTATGCAAGGAGAGAGAGCTTCTTTTTATAGAGGAAAAGGAAGAGGCTAGGATCCCTACAAAGGTGGAAGGGACGCCTATCCTTTACGAGGTTCCCACAATCGGTGGAAACCATAAACTAAAGGAGGGAGTCAGTGGTTATTCAGTCCAACCACTCCCAATGACTCATCCTCGAAGTTGTTGAAGTGGAATCTCCACCTATATTTAAAAAAAAAATCCATAAATAGCTCAGTGCGAGTGGCTAACTGAGACAGATCGCCAACTGGTGCGGGGCCCAGTATTAATCTTCCTCATCGGCGCGAGGGCAGAACTGACTACTTGCGCCAAGGCAAAAACAAGGGTTTCTGAAGCTCTACTCAGGGAATTGTCAATAGAAGGAATATTTCTCTCATGTAAAGGGATGCAATGATGGTATTTTCAAGGCATGACACTTTTTATTGATCACAGAAATGACCCTCCAATGTGTGAGATGGGGAATGTAGGGACAGTGACAAAATGTTGTGTAACACTGGCCAAGTGGAGATTCCGGAACAATGAGAATTTCGCTCCCAATTTGACCAACACACCCTTGAGTATCGAGAAGTGCTTTGCAGAGCACCCTTGAGTGGGTTTTCCTACTTATGCAAAGCACTTAGCCCCTTGAGAGACTACGTTGGTGAGCTCATAATTGATTTAATCATGTACTTCAAATCTTGGAAACCTTGCAATGGAATTCATGGATGATTTGTCTTGTTATTTGTCTTAGGGCAACTGAAATGATAGGGGATGATAGACCCTATTCATTGGTTCTGGGGATGATGTCCATTTAACCAGGTCATTGTGAATGGTGCCCAAATTGACCTATAACAATTTCCCCCTAAAGCATGAAGTCGAAATAATAACAATATTTTTTAAATGAGATGCTTTACACTGTGATGGGCTCGAGCTGAAGTGGAGTGGCGACCTGCATCAATCTTACAATACATTACATCATGATATATCATCTTGATCACGAATTTCTGAGGAAAGGCATTCCCATGCTCAGCACATAAACTATCTAATAACATGTACATAGTTGAGAAAGTCCTCTACTATTATCACCCAAAAAAATTTCAAAACATCACTATGTCAAATCTGTTTTTTATCATGGTCTCAAATAGGTTTGAAAGTCATTTTAAGTATTGGTTAAGGGTAGGTCATAGTTTTTATGAGTTTAAAGTTCATCATTTGAATTCAAATAAGGTCTTTAGAGGTCCATTCCATGATCAAATACTTACATTTTTCGTTTAGAGGTCATTCCATTAAGTTTCGGGTTAAATTTCTGCAATTAGCCAAGAATCCTTCGTTTCGTAGCGCCATTAGTTTAAAAAAGAGGTTTTGTGATATGAAAGCGCTAATACTTTCGTTGCACAAACTGCAAAAAATACACTGTGGGCGCTATGAAAGCACGGTTTCTTAATCGTCCTGTCAATCATGCTGAAATTTGTCAAAATTCGATAGGAATTGATAGGATAGTGGTATGGGGAGTCAGTTTGTTATCAGATTCAATGTACTTACCTGTTCCATAGTCATCATAGTCATGATAGGGCATGATGAGGCATCATTCAGTCATAAGGTGACATTTCAAATTCAAAAAATCTTGCCTAATTCGATCATTCTTCTTTTCATTTGCCTCCACACAATTTTCTGAGCTCTGAAGCAGTCAAGATAAGCCTATGGTTGTTTTATACCAAGGCTATATTCACCATAATCAAGCGAGGTTGTTCCCTATTATCAAGCGACTTTGTTCATTTATTTCAAGTGAGGCTATTTTACGAATTCAAGAGAAGCTGACAGGTTTTTCTGAAGAAGCATGGCAGAGGAGAAGAAGGTCCACAAAGGGGGACATTGTTTAAGATATGAGCCTAAAAATGTGAAGGCTATAATTGAATATCAAACAGTGATGGATGCTTTTAGCAAAGTAGGTTGTCTCCGGTTTTGTGAAAAGTTGCAGGGTTGCCACACACAGCTGTCAAAGTAGTTTACCTTACACTTCAGTGGAACAACTACCAAAATTGGGATGTTAAATGTGCCAGTCACACCTGAGATTATTGCTTCTGTGACAGAAATACCAAGGGGGCAGGAGACTTGGTTTAAAGGTTTTAAGTTTGACATGGAACCATGCAAGGAATTCATGAAACCTGAATATGTAGATATGGACCTTAATAACGCAATACCTAGAAGCCGTATAACCATTCAAAGATACTTTACATGTGAAGGCATGTACCATAAATTTTATACTTATCATTTCAAGAAACTTCTGCATTTCACAGGTATGATATCACTAGATTTTCCCTTCTACTTACATAGGAGCCTTGCCAAAATGTATGATAAAGTACAAGCCAAATCTGATGGTTGTGAAACATCTCTGTTTCACCATGGTTTGATTAAGTTATTGGTTTTGAATGAGCTTCATAAAATAAGCATGGATTGGTCTTCCTTTTTGTTTATGAATGGATTTGAACTGGAAACCCTAACCCCAGCTAGAAACCCTAAAACTAAAGGGACTCCTTCATCACCAGCAGCAGAGTCTATTCAGCCTGTGGTTGCAAGAGAAAAGACGTTTGTAAAGTTGAAACCAAGGAAACAAGTTGAGAAAAGGATAGAGAAGATAAAAGTTCTAGTTGCAGCAACTCCATCACCTGCAAAACAGAGGTCAGAAAGTGTCAAAGAGGAAAAACAAAAACAAGTTTCCAGCCAGCAGGAAATCAAGAGATTGACAAGAAGCCAAACAATGGAATTAAAGGGAAAAACAGTTGTTTCAGGTACAGAGGAAAGCCCAGTGATAAAAGGAAATTTATATGACATCCTTCATGCAATTGATATAGAAGAATCACCCATTGTGCAAGTTGATTTCATTGGAATAGATGAACACAAACAGAAAGGTTAAGTCAGCAAAGAAACTTGAATTTGATGGTGAAAATTTAGCCTTTATTTTTCAAGCAAGAAAACCACTAACTAGGCACGCCAAGAAGCTCAAGGAAAGCAGCAAGGAGGTCCAAGAAACTATTGAAACAGTCAAAGTCCCTGAAGAGGTGGTTGACCTCTCATCACCAATAGTGGAACATGTAGCTAGCAGAGAAATGAAGGAAAAGGAAGTAATGACAGAGTGTCAACAGCTTGAAAAAAAATTGAGGTTAGAAAATCAAGAGATTTCTATGATGAGGAAGAGGGCCAAAAAGCATAATGTTGAAAAAACAGAGTTCAAAAGAATGAAGGCAGCATGGGAAGGCCAATCTAGCTCTAGGTCTGAGATTCCAAGCAGTTAAGAACAGTTTTTTACATGGATAGTTCCAGCCATCAAGGAAGAAAAATTTGTTAGAGTGATCAATACTCACTTGAGAGCTAGTTATAGAAGACTAAGAGGTCAAGTGAAGGATTTGGAATTGCAGTTGAAACTGACTCAGGATAAACTAAAAAACAAAGGTGTAGAATGACAAATTATTTAAAAAGTCAAAGGCTAAATCAAATAAAAAGGAAGAATAAACCTCATGAAGATAATGTTTTTAGTTCATATGTCTGTTTGTTTTGATGAAACCAGTGGTATTCTGGAGTTTTGGCACATTTTTTGTTTGAATTTAGAGAAATCTAAGCAAAACTTCTCACTCAGCAGTTTCGTGGCGCAAACAGTGCAAAAAGGGTGAAATGCACTATGAAACTGCTGTAACAGCTTTTTTCACCTTTTCTTATAAATTTTTGGAAGGAAAATTTGTGTATTTTGATCTGAAATTTCTAGGGAGGTTTTGTTAAGTAAATATGCAAATAATCCTGGAGGAAAGAAACCAAAATTTTGAAGGCAAATAGGTTAAAAGACTGCGCTACGAAACTGTGCTATTTTCGTAGTACAGGTTTTTTTATGCTATTTTGGACAGTTCGATGGTGATTTTGTACAGTTGGCACTTAAATATGATTTTGAGCATATGTTATTTCAGTTCCTAACAGAAAATAGCTTCAAATTCATGGGTTCATGGTGGTCAGAGTGTCTCAAGAACACAAAGAATCCTAAGCCTAGAAAACTTGGGACAGTTTCCTAGTTTACAGGAGATCAGCATTGAGGTCATAAAGTATTGGAGCTTATCATATGGATTCGACCTTATGGGAATATAGTTGGAAAATGATGTAATCTAGTTTAGATAAGGTTGTTATAAGTAGAGTTAAGGATTTTGAGTCCTATTTGTAGTAGGATTGTTCATTAGGTTTGCAGCTGTCATTTTGTAATAAATACCATGTCTCATGGTTAGTCAAGGTGTCAAAAAGTAGGAACTTGATGTATCTAGATGAGGATAAGGTTATCCTACGTTGTAAATGATCTATAAAGATGAATAAGTCAAAATGCCAAGGGTTGGACATTTTTAGCAAAAAGACTATGTTTACTGTAAGTGACTAGTTTCAGCTTAATACAGAGTTTTCCACTTAGCCAACTCAAGATTCATAAGGAGTTTTAGTGTTCTTTTGTTCTAATGGAATCTTCTTACTATTCTATTATAGTGGTGTTTGCTTATGTTACTCAGAATTCATCATTGATGCTCTAACTTCCTTCATAGACAAACTGATTGTGTGTTTTATAGTTTCACATGTGTATCTCATATTAGAACTCTGATATGCCTTGACTTCCATGCTAAGTTGATTGTTTGGTTTTACTAAAACTAATATGACTCCATAAGCCCAATGTGCACTTTATAATGTGATTTACAACCAATATCTATCATTTATCTACTTTATTACCCCACATAGAGTTAGCCATATATATTTTTATCAAAAATCACTAACCCTAGAGACATCCCTCTCAGGTTGAGGAGGCTAAGCCTCAATAAAAATATTGGTCTGAAACAGTTACATGAGATTAACTTGATTGGCAGCCCCTCAGGTCTGATTTTGTGATAACATTTTGGTGCGTCTTCGAGGAGCCTGAAGATTATACTTTCCCGAGATTTTGAAGCTCAACTTCTGAAGGTAGCAGGAGCTCAAACTATTTTCGAGGTTGCATCTACCTTGGTGACTCCATTTAAATTTTATATTTTCAAAGGTGGCTTCGAGAAGGAGATACATGAGGAGTAATCTTGACCTAGATCCACCTACTATCGTTGACAATCCAAACACCATTTCAAGAGGCAGTCAAGGCATTTCTGAAATATTAGGTACTCCATCTCATTCGAAATCCTTTTCCTCTGAAATATCAAGAAGTCCTGAAGACAAAAGAGTTGATGATAAAATTCATGAAGTTTTTTTTAGATCAGAAAGTGAAAAAGAGTTAACCGAAATTATCTTAGACTTGCATAAGAGAGGAATAGATACATCAGCCCTAGTAACACAAGAAGACAAAGAAGAGTTTTGGGAAGATGTTACTTCTGAGTTGTTGTTGGAAAGAGAGTCTTTAGATAAACTGAAAGAGCTTGACCCTTTTGAGTTCTTATTGAAAAGTAAAGCTGGTTTACCTCTTCCAAATTGGAGCTCAATTGTTAATGGCCCTCAAAGACCAAACAGTCCTCCTCATAGTAGTTTTTCATCTTCTATTTCTGCCATTCCTAAAACTACTACAGTCCCTTTAACCATGGCTCGAAATCCACCTGCTGCACCTGCTAGATATGCCCCTCTTGCTCTGCTAGCTATCTTACATGACCTCCCTAGTAAATATGCTAGAATCAAAACTTGGGGAAGTGATGAAGACATTATAGCAAAAGAACATGTGGATTAATTTAATGATTTTATAGACAGGGAGGAGGTTGATGATGAAGATGTTAAGTTCAGGTTGTTTGCTCAAATTTTTACTGGTGAGGTTAGGAAGTGGTCTAAAGCTCTTAATCCTGGAAGTATTCATAATTGGAATGAATTTGAAGATGTTTTCTGAGAAAATGGGGAAACAGAAATAATCAAGTACAAGCTATCACCGAATATTCTACTTTCTCAGATAAAAGAACAAATGAACAAGGTAAAGGGAGGAAGGAAGAAAAATGTATGTTATGGTTTGGTCCTCATTTCATTTTCCTTAGAGCGGATTTCACTGATGCAGCCTCACCATGTGACACTGGGTGTGTCTAACCCTAGAGATCTGAGGATGAAAATATGGGTAGAACTAATGGGTGGGCATTCAGGCCAATCGTCCATTGTGTTCTTGACTTTGTTATTTGCCTGGTTCAGGCGAAAATTTGTCGCCATCGATGAGTATGTATACGCAGGCGTTTATTTTCGAGGAGATCAAGACTTAGCTTTACCAGAAGGCACTCAGTGGGGTGCAATAGGTAAGAATATTTTGACCATGTTTTTTATTTTTTTAAGGTTTACATAATTTTTTTGTATTTCTGATATTTTCCCAGGACTAAAATAAAGTTTTGATGTAATGCAGATGTTGGTTGAGTTCAACCGGTAGAGGAACTAGAGCATGGAGTAGATGAGCCAGTAGAGAAGGTTGTCGGGAGAGCAGTCCTTCGGGATCTACACATGGCTGAGACTTTTTCTGCGCTTCGACAGCACATAGAGGGTTTGACCTTTGAGATTCTGGATAACTGGATCAAAGAGTTACCCATGCGACTGCAGTGCCACACTATAGGCATTCCTAACCAGTGGATGCGGTTACTGCGTAGGATAGCTAGATTTATAGCATGTTACCATGAGTACCACTAGTTTACTTTTAACATGTTACTTACATTTTGAGGTTAGATGACCAATGTGTCTTGGGCACAAATTTTTGCAAAAACCTATAACTATCTATCTATTTGATTTTAGTGTTTTCCTATGTTTATTGCACAATCCTATTCAATTATGTGAATGTTTTATTTACATGTGTTGCAAATTTCTTTCTAAAAATTGATTAGCCAAATAATCAGTCAATGTGTTCAAATTTCTGGAAATGTGTGGATATTGAATAAAATAAAAGTGTCTCTCCAAAAGTCGAACTCTTAGGAACAAACGATGCAGTGTTGGATTTCTAGCAGTATAAACACTAGTAAGTTGTAATACCACAAGTTGTGAGTCTAACCTTATGATAATGTGGTTAATACCAAATGAAATGGCATCAGAGATAAGTTCGATCAATGCGCTATATTCATCTATATTGTTTGTCGATCTACCGATACAAATCCCTTGAAAACTCACTAACTCATCGTTCGGAGTGAAAATGGCCCACGCTGCAGACGATAGATTTTGCGTACTATGACTAGCACCATCAACATATCCAACAAATGGTTCCAAAGATTCAGATATTTGTGATGAAATGTAAAGCGGATTACTAACGTCAAGAAAACTCTAAAAAACAAACTAAGACAGTGAATGCAAATCAACAACATATATATACAATATAATACAAAAAATTATTGTGCTCATGATTAAGCATAGTAACATTTCAGATACAACCCATTTTTAGCCTGCACCAACGGAATTCCATCGTAATCCACCAACTCATAGGCACCCCTAGCAAGAACTCTTTTGACAATATAGGGGCCATGCCATAATGGCTCAAATTTCCCTGTACCTATTACATCAGCTTCTTGATCATAAATAAGGACCAAGTCGCCCTCTGAGAAAATGCGAGGCTGGACATTTTTGTCGTATTGCGTCTTTATACGTCTTTTATGTGCTTCATTGGCCAATTGGGCTTCATGACGCGTTTCATCAAGATGGATGAGGTTAAAAAGACGCACCTATTCTTCTGAGGTGTCAGGTAACAAGTCGATTGCGAGTTTTAATGATGGTATTTCACGTTGGATTAGCAAGATAGCTTCTAGACCATACACCAATTGAAAGGGAGTAAATCTGGTTGCATTTCTCACCAAGGTTCGTTACGCCCACAAGGCCAAGGACAGAATCAAATTCCAGTTTGTTTTATGAACTCCTATCATTCGTTGAAGCATACGTTTAAGAATCTTGTTGATAGCCTCAACTTGTCCATTTTATTGTGGATAATAACGACTAGAATTATCATGTGACAATCCTAACTTATCAGTCAATTCAGTCACCATGTGATTGCGAAAATTCTTCCCATGATCTATAACTGTAGTCTTTGGGACCCCAAACCATGCAATAACATGATTAAAGAAAAACAATGCAGTTTTTTGTCTTGTGTTGTTGAATGTAGGCATCACTTCAACTCATTTGGTGAAGTAGTATACTACGACAATAATATAACCATGCCCCCCGGATGAACGAGGGTTACAGGTCATGAATTCAATACCCCATTTCGAAAATCGTCCCATAGAGACAACATGATGCATTGGTGCTGGCGGTTTGCGGATTTTATGATAAAAAATATGGCACCCATGAGAACTTCTGACCGCAAAAATGTAGTCGCGAAATATGGTAGGACAAAAGTCACCGACGCGGAGTATCTTCTGCGCGGTAGTGTATCCAGACAAGTGTCCACTACAAGCCCCAGCATGACAATCATTTAAAACATTTTCGGCCTCCTCATGGGTGAGGCACCTTCTTAAAATAGTATCGACACCACGATGATAAAGTGTATCACTGACGATGAGATAATATTTGGCTTGGTATCGAATACGTTGGTGTTCAAAGTGAGAGGTATCAGGCCGAAAAGTTTGATTTTGGAGATAAATGAAGAAAAATCCATACCAAGGATCAGATGATTCGATCAGAAACAGAGACTTGTCAGGAATTGATGGTTCCGACGTAGTAGCAGTACTATCAGAGGGAAGGTCACAGAGAAGCTCAGCCAAAACTAAAGACTTCTTTGACTTTCATTTGATGAATTCCAAATCAAATTCTTACAAAATGACTATCCATTTTGAATATTTTCCCCCAAGAAATTGACATGATAAGATATAAGTCATGGGGTTGCAATCTGAAATGAAAATGGTCTTTCGGAACAGGATATAGTGGCGAAATCTTTGGACAGCTTGAACAGCTGCCAAGGCAATATTTTCTACGTATGAATACTTAACTTCCATATTATTTAGATTACGACTCAAATAATAGATCGTATGTTTTATCCCATTTTCTACTTGGACCAATACCATAGCAATGGTCGTATCAGCCGCAGCGATATATAATAAAGAATCGTTCTGATAATTTAGGGGATACATTAATGACGCCCAGACAAGAGTATCCTTGACAGCATCAAAAGAAGATTGTGCAACTTGGTCCCAATGGAAGGGAACCCCTTTTTTCAAGAGCAAGTAAATCCTTTAGCCATTTCGGTGTAGTTGGATATGAACCTCCTTAGGAAATTAGTCTTTCCTTGAAGTTTCTGAATATGAAGTAAGTTTGATGGCACAGGAAAATAAAAAATTGCCTGAAACTTTAATGGGTCAATTCGAATTCCTTCTTTTGAGACGACTAATCCAAGCAAACGACCAGAACCAACACAAAACACACATTTATGTGGATTGAGGCATATTTTGTAGTGTCGAGAGCATAAAAATATGGCTCTCAAATGCATTGGGTGATCAATCTGATTTCATGAATGCACGGATAAATCCTCTAGATAGGGTTGAAAAATGTGGTTGATGTCACTGAAATCATAATCCATTGCTCTCTGAAAATTTTCCCCAACGTTCTTGAAAACAAACTGTAGTTTCCTATAAGCGAATGTGTCCCAGGGACAGATGAATGTTGTCTTATGTTGATCCTCTGGGTGGATATTGATTTGATTGTAGCCGGAGAATCCATCCTTGAACAAAAATATTTCACATCCAACAAAATTGTCAATAACCTGATCGATAAAGGGAGTAGGATAGTTGTCTTTTGGACAAGCAAGATTGACATCCCGATAATCAACGCACACTCTGATGGTTCCTTGTTTTTTCATGACAGGAACAATGTTGTAAACCCACTCAGTTAGCGGAACAAGGTAAATGAAACCAGCATGCAAAAGTTTCTCAACTTCTTCTTTAATGGCAGCAGCCTTGTTTGGATGAACAGGACGAAGGAATTAACGCACCAGTTTGACATCAAAATACATATTAATAGTGTGTTCAATGATACTAGTAACTATGCCTCACATTTCCTCATAAGACCAAGAAAATACATCATGAAATTCATGAAAGAGAGAGCGATATGTTTCAAGTTTTGATGGAGAACAAGATACACCGACATGAATATTTTCTACAACGCCAGGCTTGGTCGAAATATCGATAGAAATGGTTTCTTCAATATTTGACAAATTTTTCTCAGAATCGGTTGCATTAATAGGTAAAGAATTCGAAAAGAAATTTTTGATCGATGGGTGATATAGTTCACTAAGATTATTTCCTTCATAATCAGGAAGATGGGAATGATGATGATAATCTTTCCATGGTTCTCCTTCTGACATTATAGTTTCCAAAATATTCTCATCTGTTAAGAAATTTGAGGAAAAAGGATGAGATGGAGTACCAAAATCTAAGGAACGAGCAACCCAATCAACCGGCGATGCTAATTTCGGATTCGCCGCCCAATTCAGATAGATTGATTGATATGCCAGCTCAATAGGGTTTGGTGGTAGAAACTCATCCAATGTAACAATTTCATAATCACCCGTACTCTTCCTTAAGCCAGATGGAGTGGAAGAGATCATGTAGCAAGTCTCTATACTTGCAATTTCTGTTGACGTCGCAGGCGGCGGTAATGCAAAGGTTCCCATGAGAGTGGAATCCTTTAAGAGTCATACACCAATGTTCTTAAGTGCTATTTTGGGTGTGTGAACAAATGGAACACTTCCAATTACCTGTGAAGCAGAGGCAAAGAAGGATAGTTGATTGATGACTGTGATGGCACCTTTATATGGAAAGGCGATCATTCTAAAATATGTAGAAACAATTGTAGTCATAGCATATACCCATGGCCTTCCAAGTAGAATATTGTAGTCAAGGGGTCCATCAACAACCTTGACATTAGGATTCACTGTTTTTCCCCCTATTCCAACATGCAGGTTATTGATAATACCACAAGTTTTATATGTATGTCCACCGAAAGCTTTCAACGTCGTTGATGATTGAGATAAGTGCGGCGAGCCAAGTGACTTCCAACAGTTTAGATACATAATGCATGTAGATTCTCCTTCATCAATAATAGTACGATGAACAAGGTGATTGAGAACATTTACTTATATGGAGAATGATAATTATATTGGTAATTGTGGTACATAGCCCGTATGATTAGAGACGATGAGATTAGAATAAGTTGGATCAATTCCACCAATAGCCAACAATAAAGTCTGTTTCCGAGAGGGAAAATTTTGTAATACCTCAAGAGTTGACATAGCTGAAGGGGATTGAGCCAAATATTAAACTATATTATAGTTCTAAGCAGCTCTTGCTCAAGGATTATATGTTGATTTATGAACGACTCCCTTTGGTGGCTTAATCTTCAATTTAGGAATAGTAGTAGGTGGCACCGATTCTGTAGATGGATTCGTGGTCGAGGTAGTAGGTTGATCAGTGGCCTGACTACCATAATATTTATTATGTGTTGACACCAAAACATCTATTGAAGGTTTTGTGACAGATAACATAAGCACTTGGGAACTAGAAGTTGGATCCGTAGCAACCAAATTTGTGTCCGGATTTGGAAACAGATCTGTCAACACAGCTGACGCATGTTAAGTCTTAATGATTTTTGAGACTTCAGCGCGGTGAGGAAAATCCCGAACAAAGTGTTCCTCACTACAAATTATGCATGGATAATGAGGTTTCCTATTTCCAGACGATTAATCAGATGATCTTTCTTGCGGGTTAGAAGTTTACTTTTTCTTAGATTTCCCTTTTTTCTTACTTTTGGGTTTCTTGTCACTTTTGCCTTTGTCAAATGACATGGCATTAATTTCGGAAGAAGGCGCAAGATCAGATGCAGTAGTATGATGTGCGCTTCCAGTACCAATCAAATCGTCTTCGTCATGAGAGTCCTTTAATTGAGGAGGAACAGTAAAATTACATCGCGGCGCATCAGGAATTTTTTCATAGAGCGTGCCAGATTGAGTATAAATCAAGTCTAAATATTGGGCACAAGAAATGACCTTCTCTTCAGTGACGATGCCACTCTTAGCCACATCCTCAATTATAGATGGTAACAGGGACCTAATAAACCACTCAGCAAGGATCTGATCAGGAGCAAATGTCTTAACCATTCTATGATGACGACGCCACTCAAAAATATGATCATAAATGTGAGTAGCATTAGTCTGTTTAAAATTAGTCAAGAGTTCCGTTCTAGTTTCATATCGTATGGGTAACTGGAAATGAGTCAAAAAGACAGTAGCTAGGGCAGTGAAATTGTCAAAAGAAGCTCTAGGTAACTCAATGTACCATTTTGCAGCTGGACCAGTGAGCATACGTTGGAAAAGACATAGTCGAACATAATTGTTACATCATTTTTTGGTCATCTAACCTATTATCATTAGATGGACCCAATTACACTATGTAAGACCAATTTTACCCTAAGTAAAATTGCTTTCACTATGTGAAATAACTTAGTAAAACACATTTATTAAGTTGTTTATGGTTTAAACAGGAAACCCTAAAAGGAAATAATAAACAAATCTATATTTGTTTATATTTCTTCAAAGAATAATTAGTTAAACTTCAATTTAATTATTATTCCTGGTCTTATTTAACCCAAAACAAGGAAATCAATTAAATAAATCCTTATTTATTTGATTATTTCCTAGGAATAAGTTATTTAATCCTTATTTAAATAATATTCCTAGTTAAATTTGACTAAATCATTTATAAATAATTAAATAAATCATTATTTATTTAATTATATTACCACCATTTTCTTTAAAATAATAAATAAATCATTTATTTATTTATTATTTATAAAATAAAGGTGAAACCCAAAGTCAAAAATCCTTTTCCCTCCAACAAATATAATAAAATATTCCTAAAAGGTGGTTCTAGAATTTGGTTAATAATATTTTATTCATGCACCAAGTTCTAGAACGCCCTAATATTTTGTTATAAATAGAAGGGTTTTCCCATTCATTTGTCACCTCCATTGCATTAGATCACTCTGGATCTATACTAGGTCACACTCTCCATTTTTGCCTTGTGAGCTCCCATTGAGTTCTATGTTTGTCTGGTTTTTCTACAACAACAAGAGAGAGGAATTTTAGATCTGAAACGTTGAGGACTTTCAAGAACCCATCCCATTGAGGAGAACCGGAAAACACCTTTCTTTTTTTCCTCTCAGGTGCCCCCTTTTTAATATAATATAAAAATTCTTTCAAATACATTGTTCTTGTCTTGTCTATTGGATGCATGGAGCCACATTTTACTTTATCTGCTTAATGTCTTTTATGCTTAGATCTGGATTTGTGCAGCAATATTTGGATCACCTAATTGCAGATTTAAAGATATTTGGTAGCCATAATCAATGTTAGGGCTATTTTTTATGCGTAGCTAAAGTGGTCTTTTACGACAAAAGATTCATACTAACAATTGGTGACTCCACACGGGTTTTTTTTTTACGACCACTGTCGTTTTATATATTCCTACATATCCAGCTATTTTAGACCCTAGGGTTTCTCTTTCATTTTTTGTTTTTCCTATTTTTATGGTGTTTCTCACCTTTAAAACCCTCAAACATTCATATTTTTAACTTCCATGTGTTTCTGGCCCTATTTCGCAGGTGACAGACATCAGCCGCAGCTGAGACGACAACTTTTGCTGAAATCTGCCGCCGAGAGACTCAGATATGTAGGTCACACTTATCGGCCCAAAAACTGTGACCTGGACTGGAGGGCGCACTTTTCTGCCCCAAAACTGCGACCTGGACTGAAATCAGGTCAGAACCTGCGACCTGCCCTTTTTTATGCACTTTTCCAGCAATTTTTATGGGTTTGTATGAAGCTTATGTCAGGGTTTTTTAGCCTCTCTCTCTGCCCGTTTAAGACCTGTTTCTGATCTATTTCACTCAACTAAGTGGGAATCTTGCCCCTTAGGGCTTTAGTACCCTCCACTTTTTGTGGGCGAGTTTTAGCTGTTTCAGACGTCTGAATTTTCAGAGTTTCAGCCTTCTTGTTTTTAGATCTGATACCTCATTTTCAAATCCCTCTAGATCAGCACTTATCCTTTTCAAATCACCTCATATAGTTTTGTTTGGTTTTACCTCTAGGGTCACCTCCTTGTCCCTCCTGCCCTTAGCTGATTTCCCCCTTTTGTTACAGCAACCTTGCCTCTGCCTCTTTGCTGTTTTCTGCACCTCTTTTTAGCAGATTTCCCCTTTAGATCCCTGTCCCTCCCGACCTTAGATCTATTGGCCTCTTTTTAGTGTGTTTTGATTTGATTTTTTCCCTCTTTTAGACTAGTTTTGAGATACCCGCCTTCTCAGGTTAGATTGATGCATTGTTAGCTGTTAATTTTCTGTTATTTCAGTGTTATATACTATTCTCTGCAGATTTATTTTTAGTTACGCAGCACACTTTTTCTTTTACTCTCAAAACGTTTGGGTTTAAAAATTGAAATTAACACACGCCACACAGTGACCCTAAGTGAAGAAGAGTCTGGTTAACACCGCCTGGCAAAGACTTTAAAATCACTTGACACTGCACCGCTCTGCCCTTGTTTCGACATTGACCTCACTTGATTTTTCACCTCCTTGCCCTTGTCGGTTTTTCTTCTTCCTGTCATCATTGCGCCTCCAAGACGTTTATCCCAAAGACTTCTTGGCCTTCACCCTCAGTTTCCGATTGGTCGACTTCCTCCTTCCCATCGTCATCGAGTAAGTCCTCCCCCGAGTCCGCACTCTGAATCTTCTTCTGATTGTTTGGGTTCTCCCCCTACTCTTGGTTCTCCCCCTGTTTACTTCACCATGTCTGGTCCAGGGCCTAACGCTATCGGAAACCCTGGCCCTAATGCTGGGACTATTACTAGTGAAACTGCCACGGTAACTACCTCGACTTCTCCCTTGCTCCCCTTCATGGCAAGCCTCAATCTCCCCGATTTCAATCAGTTGATCAATGATCCTATCCGCCATGATGTTGGTTGGCCTGCTATGCCAACCAAGCTCCCCTCTGACATTCCCAAGTTTGAAGGCCTTGCTGGAGAGTATCCCTCCAACCATATTTGATCTTTCCACATGTGGTGTTCATCCCATTCCATTATTGATGATTCCATCTGTCTTAGATTGTTCCAACGCACGCTTACAAACGTAGCTTCTAAGTGGTATGTTGATCAGCCCACTTCCTCTCATACCACCTTTGCGACTCTTGCCCGGGATTTTTTATCTTACTTCCAGCTTCCCCTTCGTTATGACACTGGTATCAAACTTTTGACTTCTTTCTGTCAATCATCTGCGACCCGCCTATCCGATCATGTCCAGGAATGGCGGAGAAGAAAGAGCCTATGTCAATCTCCTACCTTCAAAGACCGTGTCTACATGGACTGGTTCCTTAGATCTCTCTTTCCCCCTATCGAGAAAGATGTCACATCGCATTTTCCTCAAACTGAAGAAGTTGCCCTCCAAATGGCGTTAAAATATGACCTGATCTACGCTCAGACAGGTTATGTTTATACTGTTCTACCTGATCTCCCCAGACCTGGTGATGCCAATGCACCGGGGGTACCTCATGCCGCCAACGGTATCGTTGGAGCTATCTCTCATACATACGCCCAACCTCCCATGGGTTATGGTTTTCCTGGGGGGGGGAGGCAGCACCTCCTGCACTTTTTCCCCTCCTAGTAGCACGTCTCTAGGATACGACATGCCCCCTCTTTTGGCCCAACCTCCTACTTACCACACTGTTACCCAACCCCCTTATTATCCGTATCTGCAGCTTGGTGCTCCAGCTCCTCCAACATCAGCACCTCCACCTCCCTTGCCTTCTCAACCCCCACAACAGCAGTCACCGCCCCCTCAAGAGCAAGTGGATGCACAGTAGGGATTTTTGGCTACCCAACCACCTAAAGAACAGGCAGCCACTCAACCTTCCCCTTCTGGTACCTTCGATTACCAGATTCTCATGATGAACTCTGATCAACCTTTACCTGTCGACCTTAACCTTCAAACTCAGTCTCGTTAGTACCCCAAGCCTCCCGCTCCGTTTGTCCCCACGTCACCTTCTTCAGGTTCTACAGAGCCTCTTTCAACATCTAATGGTCCCTTGCATATCCCTCAACCCAAAGTTGAGGTTCATACCAAGATTCCTAAGGGCCCATTAAGCTGAAATGCTGCTTCTGGTCGAGCTGCTCATTCGTATAGTATAGTAGATGATTTGTCGCAGTCTCCTACTGCCATTTCAACACTGGAAATCCTCCAGTCGTGTCCTTCTCAAAAGAAGGCTCTACTATCCGCCATGGGTGTTGTAGATCCTTCTGATGACCAATTGATTGTTTTCGATGCCCGTCAATCAGAACATCCTCCCCTTCCTGCTTCTGTATCTTTCCAAATCCCAGTCAAAATCCGGAACGCTCAAGTTTCTCAGTGTATTATTGATGAGGGGGCGTCCACCTGTGTGATGTCTGCTTCGGTTTGGAAACAACTCGGATCTCCTGAGCTGGCCCCTTCCACAATCACCCTTCATGCATGGGACGGCCATGCCTCCCAGCCCATTGGCCTTTTCTGTAATTGTCCTATCACTCTTGCGGGCAAGACTGTTTGCGTTGACGTTGAAGTCATCGATGCCCCTCTTGATTATAACATTCTTTTTGGGCGTAGCTACACCTATGCCATGTCTGTTGTCCCATCGGCGGTCCACCACAAGATTTTTTCCCCTCATAATGGAAAGATAGTCACCATTGACCAGTTGACATATCATGAGCCAAAATCTCAGACCTCCCCTGAGTCGACCATCTCTTCTGTAGCCAATAAGAAAACCATCGATTCTTTGACTAATGTCTCCCCCGGCATCTACAAAGACTCCTCCTTGCTTGGAACTTTCCCTGGTATTCCTCCTCCTCTTGTCTCTGATCCCAGCTTAGCGAATGTTTGCATGATGCAATCATCTCAGGCTAACTTTAAACGGCCCGCTTCGGCTAGTCAGCAACCTCAACCTCAACCTCGCCCGCTGCAACCTGCTCCTAGCCCTTCGCCTCAGCTAACCAGATCTCTTCCTTCTGGCCCTTCTCCTACAGCTAGTACCCATGAGCCCCTCTATCCTCCTGGTTCGGTTCCACCAGGTCTCAACCATCTTGGAGCCGTCCCTCCTGGCCATTACCCCGCTGGTCAGATACCTTTCCTTGCTCCCCCTCCCGGAGTCTATTCGGTTCCCATCATGGCCACCCTCTCCCTCCCCAATTTGACCCTGAGCATACCCGTCTGGTACCTTGACCCTCCAGCCACTACCTCGCCTGGTCAACCCAAACCTTATCTTGCTTTGACCCCAGTTCAACCGGTCCCCATGACTTCTCCCGCTGCAACAGTGCCTCAGTCGCCTCAACAGGAACCACCTCCTGTTGCAACCGCTTCGGGTAAGCATGGCAAAGCTCGTAGGGGGGCATCAAAGGACAAGGTTGCCCCGACAAACCCTGCCCCTCCTCGGCCTCTAAATAATATCATCCAGTGTGCTTTGTGTGATGTTGTCGGTCACGCCACCCATACCTGTCCTGAATTGCCTCATCTCAAGCCCATGGTTAATGTCACGTTCCTTGAGTCCACGGTCCCAGACGCCTTTTTTCCTTCCGCGACCGCGGCCAAGAACCCCAAGACTATTCACACCAACCACCCTTGTGCTTTGTGTGATCTCCATGGCCATTACACCCACCTTTGTCCCCGCCTCAGGAACTTCCGCACCTCTCTAGCCACGGTCTGCCAATTCGAGGCCAAGCGCAACGAGTCCACCTCTCCCCTATTTGCACGTTTTTCTTCGGCAGAACTACTAGACATGATGGCTCCCATTGACATTCCCCCTCCTGATGTCGAGATGACGGAGCCTTCATCCACCATCTTCTACCTATCATCATCCATGAGACCCTCGGGGAACATTCCCTCTGAATCCTCCCCTATTGTTTCGCTTGACCTTCCTTCAGCGATCACCCTGTGCTCAACATCGATAGATCCTTTATCTGCTTACTCTTCTGTCACCCCTTGTGATGATGCGCATGTGAACCTCTCTTCTCATGATGATGAGTCAGGTAGCTTCACCGCTTCACTGCGTCAGGTGGTCTTTCTTCCACCAGTCACCCCATATTCTATCACGATGACGACATTATGGAAGAAATCCCCACCCCTGACTTTATATATTCCCCCTTACATCGAACCCATGCGTTCGCACCACATACACCTCGTGGCCATTACATTGAAACCCCATGTTCGGGTAAGGGGGCACCCATATTTGAGAGACCAGAAGAAGCAATTCTCCACAACTCTCCTAGTGTATCTAGTGATGTCGACTTTAGTACCATTATTCTTCCACATTTAGACGAAACTCTAGAGTCCCATATCACTTCAGATCACTCTAGGGATGATACCCCTTATCGTTCCTTCATCTTACATCAGCAACCCAGTTTCTTAGACATTGTTGTTGACCAACCTATGGGTTTTCTAGCAGAGCATCAGTTCATTATCTCCAAATCCTCTCTTTGGGATAGTGACACCGGGTATGCCAACCCAGAAAATTAAAGTCCATTTGATTCATATATGCAGTACTAAAAGAGATTGGTAATCCTCCATTTCCTTTCTCATACTGCATAACCATAACAAAAACAAATGGCACACCACATCATTAAAATGTGTTTCGATTCCCCTTTATACATTTTTGCATGAACACAACATGCTTGGGGGCACCTATGCCCCTCAACCATAACCCTCCTCAAAATCGAATTTCCTCACTTACAACACTTGTACTTGGGGCACCACTTTGCCTCCTTACTTGTCCTTGTTCGTGTTGATTTTCATCATGAGATACCCTATTGTACTCATGTTTTTATGGTCCCCCATTGGACCTTTACTGTGTGGCAGCACCATTGAGTCACCCTTGTTTAGAGCATCCAAGTTGAGTCATCATCGCATTCATGGAGTCTATCCTGAATCCCTTTGTATCCTGCTATAGTCTGCCATCCCTCTTTGCTTGGTCCCTCTCTCGTGTCGCACATTATGGCCTTCAGTCCCATTGTCCCCTATCCCTCATGATATTTTGTCAGTCGCTGCCAAGCCATCCATGCCCTTTATGCTCTAACAAGGGAAGTCGTCCATCTGCTACTCAGTATCCCCCATTTCATCATCATCATTAGTATCCTTCTGTTCGTCGCTCTCCTATTTTCTCTCGTGCCTTAGTTGGGGATCCCTTATTACCTCACCTATGGCAGGCCTCCTTCTGTCGACATCAACTCATTCACTCCAGAAGACAGGTCTAGAGGGCGGTGTACCTTGCTCCATCTCTTTTCAACATGATCGAGATCCGTATACTTGATGGTCCAGTGATGCAGCAGCAGCTATTGGTGATTCCCGGGTGTGTGTGAGATGTCTCAACCCTCATGAGGGGGTGGCCCTATAGGTAGCCCCCCACATGCCCAGATGACCTCTTCATTTCAGCCTTTGATGCAGCTCCCTATATTTGATGATGTCAGCCTTAGCCGCTTGCAGCGCCTTTTCGATTTGCATGTATCAGTCAGATTTTACGAGCCCTTCCCAGTTTCTAGGGGGCATTTGGGTTGTATTTGTATCTCATGTACTCAGATATTATTGTATAAGTCTTGGCTGTTATCCGAGGCATAGCATGTATGTGGGATTCATCACTCTATTTTTCTGGCTTGTGTTTATGTCAGCATGTACTTTATAGTTCGGTTCCTTGTTTACTGGACACACTATTCTTTTGTACTTTGTCTCGGCGGGCATAGGTATGCCTCCCCGCCGCCTTTAGCACAAGTACCATCTCATAAACTAGAGACTTGTTGCACCTGTAAGTCTCGTCTCCTCAGGGTCTAGTCTTTTAGCACATTAGACTACCTTACATTTCTCTCTCTGACTTCCCTCTTGATGTCTAGTGATTGAGTTCTTACAACGTACTTCGGTAATACGATTTTCTCCTAACACTTGTATGTTGGGGGGCAATCTGTTACACCATTTTTTGGTCATCTAACCTATTATCATTAGATGGACCCAAGTACACCATGTAAGACCAATTTTACCCTAAGTAAAATTGCTTTCACTGTGTGAAATAAATTGGTAAAACACATTTATTAAGTTGTTTATGGTCTAAACAGGAAACCCCAAAAGGAAATAATAAACAAATCTATATTTGTTTATATTTCCTCAAAGAATAATTAGTTAAACATCAATTTAATTATTATTCCTGGTCTTATTTAACCCAAAACAAGGAAATCAATTAAATAAATCCTTATTTATTTGATTATTTCCTAGGAATAAGTTATTTAATCCTTATTTAAATAATATTCCTAGTTAAATTTGACTAAATCATTTATAAATAATTAAATAAATCATTATTTATTTAATTATATTGCCACCATTTTCTTTAAAATAATAAATAAATCATTTATTTATTTATTATTTATAAATAAAGGAATTGACCCAAGTCAAAAATCCTTTTCCCTCCAACAAATATAATAAAATATGCCTAAAAGGTGGTTCTAGAATTTGGTTAATAATATTTTATTCATGCACCAAGTTCTAGAACGCCCTAATATTTTGTTATAAATAGTAGGGTTTTCCCATTCATTTTTCACCTCCATTGCATTAGATCACTCTGGATCTATACTAGGTCACATTCTCCATTTTTGCCTTGTGAGCTCCCATTGAGTTCTATGTTTGTCTGGGTTTTCTACAACAACAAGAGAGAGAAATTTTAGATCTGAAATGCTGAGGACTTTCAAGAACCCATCCCATTGAGGAGAACCCGAAAACACCTTTCTTGTTTTCCTCTCAAGCGCCCCCTTTTTAATATAATATAAAAATTCTTTCAAATACATTGTTCTTGTCTTGTCTATTGGATGCATGGAGCCACAGTTTACTTTATCTGCTTAATGTCTTTTATGCTTAGATCTGGATTTGTGCAGCATTATTTGGATCACCTAATTGCAGATTTAAAGATATTTGGTGGCCATAATCAATGTTAGGGCTATTTTTTATGCGTAGCTAAAGTGGTCTTTTACGACGAAAGATTCATACTAACAATAATCATCATTCAAGGAGTTTGATGAAGACCACAAATGATAAGTCATAACATGAGTCGACGAGTCTTCCCCAAGGTTTCCACTGAACTTAGGAATATCCGAGGGTAATTTTTGAGGTATCACCAGCCACCAAGGAGCATAGTTGATTGGATCATTGGTGAGCCGATTTAAATCTGGTAACTCTAAAGTTGCAACAAAGAGCAACTATCGATTAAGGTCAGGTTGAGCATAGCCAGGGTATGATGGAATTGCTTGAGCAACAGGCCTTTGAGCACTAGCATAAGGAATTTTCTGCTAGTAACCCAAATAGGGGTTGTTTTGATAAGCAAACGCTTGAGGATTATGTTGACCAAAACCTGGATATGATACTTGTTGAAATGAAGGTTGAGGCATTTGCGCCTGAGGCTACCAAGGGGTCTGTCCACCAATGTTATAACCCAAATTAGAATAACTTGGATTCAGTTGAGGATAATTATAACCTGGTTGTGGCTATGACATCCCATAATATGGTAAACCATGTAGAAATTAGCTGAATAAATCACTTATTCACTGAAGATTAACCTGGTCATATATCAATTTCGAATTGCATACATAACACATAACCTTCTTCTACAATTAATTGTCACATGCGGAAATAACAGAAGCAATCTCACATCAATTCAATCACACATTAACTCGGTATGTATGGGGAAAGCCTATAGCTGAAAACCCCGCATCTATTGTGTATATTATAATGGAGAAATCAAGTAACCAAACAAGTACAATACTCCTCACAAGTACTCAGTACTCTCTCATGAAGTTACTCACAATCTAGCTTGATTTTGAACAAGTCTCGGGTTCAAAACACACCACTAACTGCCTTGCCTCTATTGCGCAATCATGGCCTGTATCTGAAGAGGTTCAAGGTTCGAATCCCCTTGCCTTGATTGCGTAATTGTCATGGACAATTCCTCCAAGTGTAATGCAAATCTCATGCAAAACAAATCTACCAACTGATAGCTTTACTCACCCTTTCATCTACCTCTTCCACTTGTCTCCACTGAACTGATCATGCACTGTAGTGAACTGAAGTGTTCTTGAGTTGACTAATGAGTTAATATTTAGTAAATTAAATATTATTTAATTTACTCCACTCATATCTAGTTGATTAGTTAGTTAACTAATCCCAACTAGTTCAACTAAAACAAACGAACACAACTCCACTATCTGTCCCGTTAACTCCTCCAAAACTCCTGCCACTGAAGTCTAACTGGAGCCAACCATGCAAGATGCCATCAAACCCTAGGAACCACGTGATTCCTTGTGTGAGTTGCATGAGCCACCTCCATGACTCAAACTGAAGTACTTCAAGAGAGTAAGCTATTTGTTTATAGTCAAAATAATGAGGTAAATAATATTTGACTTCCATATTTTAGATAATTAAAAATAACACAGGTCCCACAAAATTAGGTCTCATCTATTTTACCGACATGTAACATGCCAAAGAATCTCCAGAAGTAGAATTCCCAAATTATTACTAGGTATGTCTAGAAATAGACATAGTCTAAAAATAGACTTTGCGCCGAATTTTGCTGCGGGCCACTTGAAGTGAGAAAGACGGACTTCAGCTCACTAAGCTCCATCATCTTCATACGCATTCTCAACAAGCCAACTTGTGAATAAATGATTCTGGGTACAAGTTGTTGTAAATTAGCCGAAGGATTTGGAGTCTAAGGGCCTAATACTTGAGGGTATTGAGTTGAAGGTCCCACCTGAAATGGTTGTTGTACAAAATTTTGAGTTTGTAATAGGCGTAAATATGTATTAACAAGTGGAATTGATGTGGGTGTAACAAGTTGAATTGGTTGATACAAGTGTACAATCATTTTTGGTTGGATAGGCAGAGTGGGCTGCGATTGACAAACATTCATTTCGACATTAGGTTGACCAAAAAATGAAGGAGTACTATCAAAGTGGGTGACCAAAGGTTTCCCCCCAGCATGAGGAGGATAATAAGATGAAAAATATTGTTCTCCAAATGCAGGGAGTCTAGTTGATATGGTACTGGATGGAATAGACCCAGAAGGACCAGATTGATATTTCCCTGATGATGTGTATAAAGAATCAAGTCGTTGAGTACTCACTATAGGTTTTCCAGTTAGAATATTAGACGATGACATTGGTGAAGTCCATGGGTTTGAAGATGCACCAGAGAAAATTCCAGATAAAGATTTATAACCTGATGGGACCAAAGGGCCACCATGAAAATATGACTCTAGTGAAGTTGTGAACATAGACGATGTAGCGAGAGTAGGTGCTAATGCAATTGGAACAAATTATGTAACCGAAGATGTTGATTCAGGCATGGTTACTTGACCAAATGTATACCCTTTTGAATCAATGGGAATTTGAATAGGAATAGGATCAACAAAAGTAGAGGATGGTGATTTAGGAAAATACTCGTACAGGTAAAGAGCCTCCCCAAAATGGGTTGGAGTTAAAGGTGTCTTGTCTTGTGGGATTTCTTCAATCGAAATTAAACCAGGTGGAAGGATTTCGTCATCAGGCCCAAAGTATATTTCAGGAGGTTGACTACGTGATATGGGAGATTCAATGGCTATAGTAGAATGTGGGATGACCAATACAGGAACAAATTCTGGTATTTCAACTTCGGGATGCAGATGCTTTGGCAAAAAGGAGATAGGATCTGGATCAACTTCCAGCTGAACAACGTCGGGTTCAGGAGGTATGGTCTCACTGATTGGATGGATCATGACCACGGGTAGCTGTGAGGACTTCGTCTCGACAATAGTAAACGAACCGGGATGTGTAGAAACAACTTGTGCTGACTCTGGTATATGGGAAGACGATGCTTCACCAGAGGTATTGATAGTACTTGTTTCGGTAGAGTGATGTCGCCTTCGTCGACTAGGATTAACTTCTGGTGGTAAAGGTGGTTTCAATGCTAATTTACGCGAACGATGGGGAAAAGGATTTTTTTCTTCCATGATGACTCATTTATTTTAACCAAAAACAAATAAACAAAATAAAAGGGTGATGCTAGGCAAAAGGTTTACCAAGAAACTGTGAATTGCAAAATACCTCCTGGCGAACCAAGAAGTACGTGCAAGAAATCTCCCCGAATGTTGTGTTCGGTGTATCACAATTTACAAGGCGGCAGACTCGGTTCACTATGGATGGAAAAAAACCTAAAGTTTTCCTTCCAAATATACCCGAAGGTACGTGGAGGCCCAAGTTCGTATTAGCGCTGTTTAATGTGAAACAACACAGTGAGAGCACCCCTTTATAATTTTCGTACTATAACACCGCCCGATATACTCGAAAGTATGTGGACGAGCTATGATATACTTATGTACATGGAGTGAGGTATCACACTCGGAATGTATCGCAGAAAATGAATGACAACTACTATGTTTTACGACGCCGGAACACGTATCTAGCCTAGACCACCTTCTAAATGTTATCGTTATGGTTCCAATGATTTGTTAGGTAAATTGATGTAAATTTTAAGTTGATCTTGTTTATCAATTTTCCTTTCAAGGTTCATCGTGATGATGTAATGGAAATTCCTAAAATGCAAACTAAAATGATAAGCAAACTTTTCACTTTTAGTTTTTTCAATGAAAGTCTTAGCTACTAGAGGGAAAGAGCAATCAGTTTTGAGAGCAAACAACAAAGATCACAAACTAATATGCAACTTTCCTAATTGTTCCTTTGAAAAACACACAATCCACTATATGCATATGCAGGTTTTTATTTTTCAGTCCCCTTAATGTAAATGAAAAAAAGGAAACTAAGTGCATCAAATCAATAAAAACAAATGCTTTATTCTTTGAGAAATGATGAATTTAACAACAATTTCTCTTTTAGGAAAAATGAAGAATGGAACTACAATTTTTCCTACAGGAAATGAAGAATTTAACGACAATTTCCTTTATGAAAACAAATGGATCTAATGCAACAATGAAA
Organism: Pinus albicaulis; assembly: GCA_034641835.2. Lineage (NCBI taxonomy): Eukaryota > Viridiplantae > Streptophyta > Pinopsida > Pinales > Pinaceae > Pinus > Pinus albicaulis. The sequence continues at coordinate 1,454,509,744 of CM076584.1, forward strand.
ATACTTTGAAATTAATTCGTCGATGATAAAGAAAAACACTTTAAGAGACATTGAACAAATTTATCTTTCAAAGGAGGAAGATTCAGGTAAATTTACTGGTCTCTATGAGGCATCAAGCACTTGAAAACACAACAAACAAAAAATGAAAGCAAATTTAATAACAAATTCAATGGGAATTTGGTTGGCTCTAGGAGGAAACACAGTCTCTAAGGGGAGACAGTGCGTTGCAAATCACCCCTGAGTGGGAGACAATGCTCTGCAAAGCACTGTGTCCTGTTCAACAGTGCGTTGGGCGTAGCAGAGAACAAAAAATTAAGTTGTTTAACACACTTCTAATGCAAATTTGAATTCAAAAAGCCAAATATTTAAGAGTAAATTCTAATGGGTGAATAAACAAAGGAAAACACACCATGGATGAAGGGTAAACTCCCTAGCTAAGTCGCCAATTTTGTATGCGGAATTATGGATTACAGATAAAAAAAAATTCACTAAATGTGGTGTTCATTTAGAACAACAGGTTAAAGACTTTTCAACTACTTTTCCTAACTATAAATAGACACACATAATAGATCAAGAAACTTACTTAGAGTCCAAGCACTTCCAAGTCTCCTTCTGTCACTCCTATTGTAGCTTCAAATACAAGCTAGATCGCCAAAATATTTCCTGCAAGAATGAACACTAAACAGCAAAGAGATAGCAATATACAGATGCCTATTCAATTTATTCAGTTAAATCAATGAAACACGAACCATATACATCAGATAATAATTCATAATATGAAAGACAAAAGCTTATATAGATACATATGTGGGAAAGTAAGCAACAATCTTTATTAATGGATAGAAGGGGAGGTTACAACCAGCGATTGATTTGATGTCACCATCTCCAGCATCATCCCAGCCTCATCACAATGCACATCTCTCCAGCAACATATCACTCAAATCAAATCCTCAATTGAAATTCCACCAGAATTTCAATTTATAGATGATCTGAAGGTAGTTTCATGATCAATGACCTTCTAATACTAGGCAATACATGTTCCCAAGCTCAGAGGTGTCAAATGGACACATGGATTTTAGGTTTGACACATATGCACTCTTCTAGAAGGCACTAGCCAAGTGGATATTCCTGAACAATGAGAATTTCACTCCCAATTTGACCAACGCACTCTTGAGTGTCGGAAGTGCTTTGCAGAGCACCCTTGAGTGGGGTTACCTGCATATGCAAAGCACTTAGCCCCTTGAGAGACTGCGTTGGTGAGATCATAGGTGATTTAATCATGTACTTCAAATATTGGAAACCTTGAAATGGAATTCATGGATGTTTTGTCTTGTTCTTTGTCTTAGGGCATGTAGCAACTGAAATGATAGGGGATGATAGACCCTATTCATTAGTTATGGGGATGATGTCCAGTTAACTAGGTCATTAGGAATGGTGCCCAAATTTACCTATAACAATGGATATCATCCACCGTCCATCACATCATCTTTAAGAGAAAATTCTAAGGTTCAAGCAGTGGAATATCACATCAAGCATCAACAACAAGTTCTCCAACTCTTAAAGGATAACCTAAGTTTGGCACAAAATCAAATGAAACAACACGAAGATCAACATCACAGTGAGAGAAGTTTTGATGTAGGAGAGTGGGTATTTTTATGGCTACAACCATACAAACAAATGTCCCTCAATCAAGCGAAGAAGGATAATAAATTATCACCAAAGTACTATGGTCCTTACAAGGTGTTGCAAAATATTGGTACTATGGCATACAAATTGGAACTTTCTGTTTCTTCATGAGTGCATGCAGTTTTCCATGTTTCATGATTAAATAAGGTTATAGGTGAAAAAATTCCAGTTCAAGCAATATTGCCAGAACTTTATGAGGAAGGAAAAATCATATTGGAACCTGAAGTAGTCATGGAAACAAGAACTTGACATCTACGAAATCGATAAATTTCAGAGTATCTCATCAAGTGGAAGAACTTACCCACTAAATATTCTACATGGGAGGATGAGAATTTTATATAGGAGCATCCAGAGCTACTCAAGCGTTGAGGAAAACACTTTTTTGAAGGAGAGGGACATGTTAGGTCCCTATATTACTAGTGTAGTCCCTTATTGTTGTTAGTGTAGCCCCCTTATTGTTATTGGTGTACCCCTGTAACCCAAATATTGTTATTATTGTACCTTTACATTATTATTGTTAGGTCGACTAGGATCATATTGTGACCCCATGGACTCCTATATATAGAAGGAGGTTTTGTTATTTGTATCATTCGATAATTGTTCATTTATGTAATGTAAAGGAGGTTTCCCCCTCGAAGTGGCTTATTTCTAAGGCGTTGATCTCTATTTTCTTCTATTTTTGGAGCTGGTTTCATAACACATTATCAAATTACAATTAAGTAAAATATTTACCTCTAATCACATCAATAAATTATCAAATAAACAAATTTCCTACTTGCCAAATACATAATTCTTTTTTATAACTTTCAATCTTAGAAAAAAAAAGTTACATCTTTTGTAACATCAAATACATTTTCTCCCAACTAAATAATTTTTTTATATTGAGATTAACAAGATTTGTTCACTTAATAAAAGGTGGAAAGCTTAAGAAAAAATCTTAATTTATATGGTGTAAATTAGATGGTTTGTGTAGGGTTTGGTTCCATTAGGCCACAGTTTCATATATCACATAGATATTAAGGGAAGAAGCTAACTATTGGTAATAAAAATTGTTCTATGAAAACACAAGAGTCGTTTAAACCTTACACAATTCTATCCCAATTAAAATTAATTTAATATATATTAAAAAAAAACTTTTATCATTATTTTTTTTGTATGGTTAACATACACCGGATATTAGTGGCCACTACATCCACGAAAATATCTAGGTAAATCCACTTAAATGTATCACTTCCGATCAGTTCATTAGAAAAGCCTAATCCTTAAAACATTAATTATGTAACCTCCAAATAACAATTTTTTTTTAACTATAATAAGTCAACTAATTAAACTAGACTAAAACCCTTATTATTATTAATAAAATTTTAAATAATATATAATATGAAACATTTTGTGCCAACATGGGAAAATATAAGAAAACATAGAAAAGGAAGTTACTAAATAATATGTATTATCAACATCTGTACCAATATCATATACATGTCATACCACTAACTTTTGGAAAATGTTTGGAATTATTTTAATAGGATGAAATGGAATCCATGTGTTAGCTATGGGAAATAAGTGCTTTTCGAAGGATTTTTAACATCATAAATGTGTTTCTATAAAAACAAAAAATCAAATTTTTAATATGTATGATTTAAAATTTTGAATTTAAATGTTTTTTTAATTTTCAAATTTTAATTCATCAAATCATCAATCAATTTAATATATTATTTATTAAATTTTATTACACTATAGGGTGAAAATGTTACATATTATTTATTATTAAATTTATTAATTTTTCTTAATATATTTTATTTTATAAGTCATTTTTAATTAATAAAAAACAAAAAATTAATTTTATTGATTGATCGAAATCTAGATTGGGAGAAAAAATTTGCCAAAATTTCAAAGTGCTCAGAATCAAACCAAACCAAAATGACTAGATTGGGCTCATCGCCAGGAATCCGATGCAATTTGTTTCACTCAAAACAAAGTCTATATGAGGAAGTTAGAGCCAGTTGATCATCGTGTCGAATGGGCGAATTTTAAAAAAATGGTCAAACAGGGTCAAAGGTAAAAAGGTTTGGGTTTTCTCCAATTTCTCCCAATGACAGGATGACAAGTGTCAGACTCTGAGTGGCACAAATTTCTGGGCACTTGGAAATTTTTAATTGGATTTTGGAAGACCAATTGGAGCTGACACATGGCTAGCCCGAAGGCTGCCACGTGCCCCTCCCAAAGGCCAATTTTTTTGGTTATGTCGGCCCCAATTCTAATGTTTTGTGGCTAAGGTTAAAAATTATTTATTAAATCAAAGGTTGGATTGCATATAGTTTGGTGCAAAATTTTTGGGCAGAGGTCAGGCTTGAACCCACGACCTCCCCCACACGAGCGCATAACACTACCACTATGCCACAACATTAGAACTTAATATGTATAGGCCACAATATGTATTTTAGTTTTAAATTTAATTTGGGCAGGGGTTTAAAGGGCCAGCCCCGAGGGGTCAACCCTTGGTCCAGGAGACCATGCCCCAAAACCAACGGCGGGGCTTAATGCCAATGCGCAGAAATTAATTTTTTTAACCAAGGTTTAATTGACCTTAAAATTCAATTAGCGCTAATTCGAAAATTCATACAGATTTTTTTTGTAATTGCGCTTAATGCGCTAATCTTCCACTTACCACACTTAACACCAAGCTTATCACTTAATTAAACTGGAGTTTAATTTGGCAAAGTTTTTGGCGGTTCCCCTAATTTCGGCGCCACTTCCAGATTTGGCAGACTTAACTGGGGTTTCTCTAGTTTAAGGGGAGATTCCTAGGGAAAATTGAATGAAGCATAAATTTTGCATATTTCGACCAATTTTGGCTCAAGAAGAGTAATTCTTATATTATTTTGATGCTCTGAGCATGATGGTGAAGGTTGCAGAGGCATTGGAGCACTTTTGAAAGTGTTTTTGACACTTTGAAGATTAGATAATGTAGAAATTATACAACATGCATGTATATCTTGGATTCACCCGATCTAACAATGTACTAAAGTTAAATATTGAATCGCTTCTACAAATATTTTGCGGAATTAAAAACACAATCGTTAATCACATGAACATGAAGAATAATCAAATCACACACAACACAGATAATTTCTCGGGGAAAGATTACAGCTAAAAACCCCACTATCTTCTATTGTATATTCAGTGTAGATCATGAAACAATTACATACAAAACTCTTCTCACAAGAACCCTCCAGTACTCAGTTAATTGTCTCACACTGTCATGAACAAAAATTACCAACACATAGCCAATTTTCAGCCTCTAGAAAGCCTGCCTTGCTTGCCAATCCCTGATGGATACAATCCCTAAAATATAGGAATTTTTGCCTTCCTTGATTGTGCAAGTATCATGGGCACTCCAATGGGTGTTTGGTTGCATGTGTGCAACCCAATAATCCTAGAACTGATAGTCAATTTCCCTTTCACCTAGAACTCAACTGGGTCTCCACTGGATCTAACATGCATGCAGCTAATAATTGTAAATCCTCAGTTTCATGTGATATTACTGATTGTGAATTAATTAATATTTAATTCACTTGATCTCTCACTAGTGTATATTCAGTTACAAGTAGCACAACTCATTTTAACTCACTTAACTGAGTTAAACTGATTACAACCTGGATTAAATAATGCACCACTGCACTTCGAACTCTGTTACAACTAGAATTACTCTGCATGCCTCACCAACTACCTCTAATCGAATTCCACTAGCTAACAGAGTTTATCACTCTCAGTCAACTATTTCAATTTTATAATGAGATTAGATTATAGTTTATTATCCATATTAATTAAGGGATAACCAAAATAGACATGCACCCAAAAATAGCATTTTGGGCCCCACCCTAGTTTGGGTGCTTAATGCAACTAGGCGTGGGTGCTGAAATTTTCTTATTGAATCTCAACACTCCCTCTCAACAAGAAAGGGATTATCCTTCACCCCTATCCTCTCTCTATGGTATTCAAATTTTCTCCTGGTGAGCACCTTCGTCAGAATATCTGCATCTTGATCTTTCGTGGGAATGTATTGAAGCAACATTATCCTTCTCTACACACAATCTTTGAGATGATGGTACCAGATATCTACATGCTTGGACCTATCATGAAACACATGATTAATCGAGAGTTTAATGCAACTATGATTATCACAACGAATCACTGTTAGATCCATTTGAGAACCAAACAAACCAACCAAGATATTTCTCATCCAAATAGCCTCACATGCAGCTTGACTTGATTTCATGTATTATGCTTCCACTGAATTGAGTGCCACATATCGTTGTTTTTTGTTGTACTAGGAAATAGTTGTCGATCCTATGCTAAAGATCCCTCCTGATGTGCTCTTTCTGTCCGATAGACTGCCCGCCCAATCTACATCCTTGAAGCCTTGAAGCTACACTCCCTCTGTCTGTATGTACCATAGAACATACTCTAATGTGCCCCTCAAGTATCTCAGGACATGCTTCCCCGCCTTCCAAAAGAGCTTGGTATGCTTAACCATAGGTTGACTCAGCTGGTTAACTATGTAGCAAATGTCTAGTCTCGTGTTCACCAAATACATTAGTGAACCCACTAACTGCCTGTAGACAATAGCATCCAGTACCTCTCCAAAAGTATCATCCTATTTCCTCCAATTTCCCAGAAGAGGAGTATCCATGGGTTTGCATCTCTCCATGTTAAACTTACCCAGTATCTCCTTTGCATAATTTCCTTGAGAAACAAAAATTTCACCATCCCGCTGCCATATTTCCAATCCAAGTAAAAAATGAAGGAGTCCCATGTCCTTCATTTTGAACTCCCTTACAAGATCCTCCTTGCATGTTTTTATCAACTGCTCATCACCAGTCAAAATTAGATCATCAACATAAATAACAATAATCAATAGCTTACCCTCCACCAAAATCTGGTATAAGTTTGCATCAGCTTCACTTTTGCTGAAGCCCAATAGGGTGAAATAGTTTTCTATCCGAGTGTACCAAGCATGGGGTGCTTGCTTCAACCCATACAGTGCTCTTTTGATTCGGCACACATGCGACTCACTGTTGAAGATATCGAAACCTTCAGTCTGCTCTATGTACACCTCTTCCTCAATGATCCCATTGAGAAACACAGTTTTCACATCCATTTGATGAATGCGCCAGCCCATCTACGTTGAAAGTGCAAGGATGGATCTTATGGAAGAGTACCTTGCAACAGGTGAAAAAGTCTCATCATAATATATCCCCTCGATCTGTGAGAATCCTCGGGCCACAAATCTAGCCTTGTATTTCTCCAGACTCCCATCAACAACTTGCTTTACCTTGTATATCCATCTCTATCCAACCATTGATTTGTTGACCGATCATGGGAATATCTCCCATGCACTATTCTTGACAATGGAGTCATACTCCTCCACCATTGCATCAACCCAAGTTGGTTGCTGCATTTCTTCCTAAAAGGAATATGGTTAAGTCACAATACGTTTGCTCATAAGAGCCATGTATCCAGTAAATCGGGCAGGAGACTGTCTCTGTCTGCGAGTGAAGTAGGGGCTCCTACATTCTCTGCAGCATCAAGTCTCAATCTATCAACTTTCGTGGTGCGCCTTCTGCCATTTCTGATGGATGGATCTGCATGAGTGTTTTCCTCCACTCCATGAACCTCCTCATGTGGTTGATCCACATCTTGAGACTCATCCTTGGGAACCAACAGTTCCTCCTCTGCATGCAATTCCAACTCCCTCGCAATGGACAACCACATGGCTTTCTCCTCATCAAATTTGATATCCTGCCACACAATAGTCATTCTGTTGTTTGGAAAATACACACGATAATTATGGGGTGTTTCAGTGTACCCCACAAAAATCCCAACCTCAGTTGTCGGTTCCAGCTTCTTCCTAGCATCCTTGGTCACATGCACATAAACAGATGAGCCAAAAATCTTAAAGTGTGAAACATCAAGTTTCTTACCAGTGAAATCCTCTTCTGGTGTACTCATGTCAATTATCCTATGAGGACAACAGTTCTGCACATGTACCGTTGTGTTGCATGCTTCCACCCACATATGCATCGGTAGGCCTTGATCATGCAACATCGCTCATGTTGCACCCACAATAGTTCTATCATTCCTCTCTGTGACCCCATTATGCTGTGGGTTATGAGGCACTATGAGTTCTCTTCGAATTTCTTCTTTGTTGCAAAATTTCTTGAATTCGTTAGAGATGTATTCTCCACCATTATCTCTCCTAAGAGCCTTCACTTGCTTCCCTGACTCTTTCTCCACCAGTGCCTTAAACTCCAAGAACTTAGAGAATGTATGATATTTCTTCTGCATGAAGAAGATCCAACACTTACGATAAAAGTCATCAACAAATATTACATAGTACTTATGTTTTGTTGTTGAAGCAATAGAGAATGGTCCACACACATATGTGTGAACTCTCTTAAGGATCCCCTAATCTCGGTTCTCCTTCTCATGAAAGGCGGCCTTGACACATTTTCCCATAGTACATCCCTTGCATTTGTCTGACTGTGCAAGTGTACCCCTGGGAATACCAGTAGAAATCTATTTCGTGACTTTCAAGGCTCCTTGGTGAAGATTTCCCAATCTCCTGTGCCATAATTCTCCCTCAGCCTGGCTCACCACTTGATCTGCCTTGTCCATCATTGTTGCGCATCCATCTACCTTTAGCTTGTAGATATTATTAACTTGAATCCCTATCCTCTTAGCTTGTCCTATTGTTTTATGTCGCAGGAAAACTTTTCCTTCACTAAAAACAACATCATAGCCTCTATCCTCCAACATTACGACTGAGACCAAATTTTGCTTCAGACCTGGTACATGCATCACATCTTTTAGTTGAAAGGGTTTACCTGACTACATCTGAAAGGTAATGGTACTAATCCCAGTAGCACTATGTTGCCCGTCATCGCCCATTTCAATATGCATATGGAGATCCTTCTCCTCCAAGTCACTGAAAAGTTCCTTATCTCCTGTCACGTGAAAGGAAGCACCACTATCCAAATACCACACAGATTCCAATGCACTAGACACCATGCATGTGATCAATGAGAAGTCAAGCTCAAATTGCAAGGAAAGGGCCTCACCAACTGCATATCCTCCAACCTTCTTGTTCTTCTTCTTTTGTGGACAGTTAGTAGTGAAATTTCCATGCTAGTGACAGTGAAAACACTTCACCTTGGACATGTCCTACTTCTTGCCATTTTTGGACTCAAATTTAGAATGGAATTTCTTCCCCTTCCCCTTCCTCACCTTGGAAACCAAATAAAAATACTCTTCATCTTCATTCTTATATGAATATCCATCTCTAGTGTTCTGTTTGAACTCCTCCTACACCAAATCCGACCACAGTCATTCCCAATCTAGCAATTTTTCCCTTCCATTGAGAGAGTATTGATAACTGTGCCAACTCTTTGGATGTCCTAGGAGAGCTAAGCTCACTAAATCATCATCAGCAATTGTTATTCCAACACTCCCCAGTTCATCCCGACATTGGACAAACTTTGTTAGATATCTTGGAATGGTGTTTACCTTTTCCATCTTGACCTTCCTGAGTTTATCTTTGAGTGTCAATTTCCTATGGTTGCTGCTGCTTTGGAACATATCCATCAAAGCCTTCCACATTGCATATGGTGTGGCTTTCCCATGGATGCTTGAGACAATGTGGTCTCGTACTCCCTCCAACAGGATCCTCCTCACCTTTGCCACTTTCTTTTTCCATGCATGTAGATTTGCAGCACCTACCACAATGGGTTTAGGAACATCATTGTCAATGGATTCCTTCAAGCTATTGTCTTCGAGTATTGCCTCCATCCTGTCCTTACAAGAAATATAGTTTGAGTTTCCCTCAAGTGCATACTCCAACCTCAAGCCATTGAAATCCATTTCGATCTTGAATCAGCTATAGCACCAAGAAAGTCTTTCTGCAAATTCGAATTCCATCCAGTCACAAACTCAGCTCCTGCTTCACTTCTGAAATTTCTTGTTCTTTAATACCATATATAAATTATACAACATGCATGTATATCTTGGATTCACTTGATCTAACAATTTACTAAAGTTAAAAAATGAATCGCTTCTACAAATCATTTGGGAATTAAAAACACAATCGTTAATCACATGAACATGAAGAAGAATCAAATCACACACAACACAGATAATTTCCCATGGAAATCTTACAGCTAAAAACCCCACTATCTTCCATTGCATATTCAGCATGGATCATGAAACAATTACATACAAAAATCTTCTCACAAGAGCCCTACAATACTTAGCTAATTGTCTCACACTTTCATGAAAAAAAATAACCAACACATAGCCAATTCTCAACCTCTAGATAGTTTTCCTTGCTTGTGCAATCCCTGATGGATGAAATCCCTAAAAGATAGGAATTATTATCTTCCTTGACTGAACAAGTATCATGGGAACTCCAATGGGTGTTTGGTTGCATGTGTGCAACCCAATAATACTACAACTGATAGTCAACTTCCCTTTCACCTAGAAATCAACTGGGTCTCCACTGGATCTGACATGAATGCAACTAATAATAGTAAATCCTCAGTTTCATGTGAGATCACTGATTATGAATTAATTAATATTTAATTCACTTGATCTCTCACTAGTGTATCTTCAGATACAACTACCACAACTGAGTTTAACTCACTTAACTGAGTTAAACTGATTATAACCTGCATTAAATAATGCACCACTGCACTTTGAAATCTGTTATAACTAGAATTACTCTGCATGCCTCACCAACTACCTCTAACTCAAAATCCACTAGCTAACTGAGTTTATCACACTCATTCAACTATTTCAAGTTTACATTGAGAATAGATTACAGTTTATTGTCCATCTTAATTAAGGGATAACCAAAATAGACATGCACCCAAAAATAGCATTGTGGGCCCCACCCTAGTTTGGGTGCTTAATGCAACTAGGCGTGGGCGCTGAAATTTTCTTGTTGAATCTCAACACTCCCTCTCAATAAGAAAGGGATTATCCTTCACCCCGATCCTATCTCTATGGTAATAGAATTTTCTTCTAGTGAGCGCCTTCGTCAGAATATTTGCATCTTGATCTTCTGTGGGAATGTACTGAAGCAACATTATCCTTCTCTACACATAATATCTGAGATGATGGTACCAGATACCTATATGCTTGGACCTATCATGAAACACAGGATTAATCGATATTTTACTGCAACTCTGATTATCACAATGAATCACTGTCGGATCCATCTGAGAACCAAACAAACCAACCAAGATCTTTCTCATCCAGATAGCCTCACATGCAGCTTTAATTGCTGCCATGTATCCGGCTTCCACTGAATTAAGTGCCACATATCATTGTTTCCTATTGTACAAGGAAACTGTTGTCGATCCTATATGTTTTTCAACTTGAAAAGTGTTGATTATTTGCACATGCATGAGTGTCGACTTGTGTTTGGTCAATGAGTTTTGACACAAATATGTAAGAGTACATGGTGATGTTCACATGATGTGAAATTTTTTGTTTGAAGGAGCAAAAGGATATGTCAACAAGTTATGTTTCTTGCATGATGTTTTTTTTAGATTGATGGTTGTGTTTGTGACAAGATGGCACAAGATTTTGGCAAGGTCCACTTTTGAGCGAGAGGCTCATGACTAGTCTTCATTCTCACATCATTGCATGAGAAGCATGTCAATAATGGAGGATGATGGATATAGGGACAAGATGTTAAATATTGCAGCCAAAACAACAGCCATTTTAGACCATTTGATGTGTTGATGCCAAGAATTGAAGAAGATGGCGAATGCATTCTTCCAAATTTGGAATTTGGAACTGTGGAGCTAAAAGAATGGTCATTTATTTTCTTGTTATTACTAATGTTGAAACTTATTGATGTAGTTCACTTAGATGGGCTTAACTTGGAAAAGTGGTTTCCAAGGAGAAGCTTGCATCGAATGCATGTTTGTGTGAAGGAGGAACATGATTCTCAGTGGGAAGGAAATCAGTTAGTTTTCCAAGCATGGAGGGATCGCTTTGGTACAAAAAAGTGTTTTTTCGGTTAGCTAGAAGCTAACAAGTGTTGAATTGGGTTAGCAGCAAAATTAGGGCACTGTTTGAAGCGCCAAGCCATTTTCAAAGTGTTATCACAAAATCAGATCTGATAGGCTGCCAATCAATTTAATCTCATGTAACTATTTTAGACCAATATTTTGATTGAGGCTTAGCCTCCTCAATCTGAGAGGGCTCTCTCTAGGGTTAATGATTTCTGATAAAAATATAGATAGCTAACTCTATGTGGGGTAATCAAGCAGATAAATGATAGATATTGGTTGTAAATCACAATAGCAAGTGCACATTGGGCTTATTGAGTCATATTAGTTTCAGTAAAACCAAACAATCAACTTAGCATGGAAGTCAAGGCATATCAGAGTTCTAATCAAGAGATACACATGTAAAATTGTAAAACACACAGTCAGTTTGTCTATGAAGGAAATCACAGCATCAATGATGAATTCTAAGTAACATAAGCAAACACCACTACAATAGAGTAGTAAGAAGATTCCATTAGAACAAAAGAAAACTAGAACTCCTTATGAATCTTGAGTTGGCTAAGTGGAAAACTCTGTATTAAGCTGAAACTAGTCACTTACAATAAACACAGTCTTTTTGCTAAAAAAATTCCAACCCTTAGCATTTCGACTTATTCGCCTTTACAAGATCATTTACAACATAGGATAACCTTATCTTAAGCTAGATACATCAAATTCCTACTTTTTGACACCTTGCCTAACCATATAACATGGTATTTATTACAAAATGACAGTTGCAAACCTAATGAACAATCCTATTACAAATAGGACTCAAACTCCTTAACTCGACTCATAACAACCTTATCTAAACTATATTACATAGGTTGAATCTAGATGATAAGCCTCAACTCTTTATGACCTCAATGTTGATCTCCATTAAACTAGGAAACTATCCCCTGTTTTCTAGGCATGTGATTCTTTGTTTTCTTGAGACACTTTAACCATAATGAACCCATAACTTTGAGGTTATTTGATGTTAGGAACTGAAGTAACACCTGTCAAACAACTTCACCAAGTCCCAGCTGTCCAAAACCACCATTAAACTGTCCAAAATAGCAGAAGTAGACCTGCGCTACGAAAACAACACAGTTTCGTAGCGCGGTATTTTTGCCCTTTTTCCTTCAAAACTTTGGTTTCTTTCCTCCAGTATTATCTTCATATTCCCTGTTTTCTAGGCATGTGATTCTTTGTTTTCTTGAGACACTTTAACCATAATGAACCCATAACTTTGAGGTTATTTGATGTTAGGAACTGAAGTAACACCTGTCAAACAACTTCACCAAGTCCCAGCTGTCCAAAACCACCATTAAACTGTCCAAAATAGCAGAAGTAGACCTGCGCTACGAAAACAACACAGTTTCGTAGCGCGGTATTTTTGCCCTTTTTCCTTCAAAACTTTGGTTTCTTTCCTCTAGTATTATCTTCATATTCACTTAACACAGCTTCCCTAGAAATTTTAGGTCATAATACACAATTTTTCCCTTCAAAAATTTAGGTGAAAGAGTGAAAAAACTTGCTATAGCAGTTTCGTAGCGCTTTTCGTAGTGCATTTTCATTTATCAATTTCTCCCACCTCCTAATGAATTTGAAGAAAATGAGAGAGGTTTTTGTAGTTAGTTCTGTTAGGAAGAAAATTTCCTTTAATTTTTCCCAAATTTGTTTTCATTTGCTTAGAAACCTCCTTGGAAGTTAACTACTCAAAACCAGAAAACAAAGTTTTTGCTTCATAACTTTCAACAATTTCGTAGCGCTTTTCACTCTTTTTGCATTGTTTGCGCTACGAAACTGCTGAGTGAGCATTTTTTTCCATATTTCTTCATAATTAAAACCAAAAATGTGCCAAAACTTCATAAATTCACTGGTTTCATCAAGACAAACATCCATATGAACTAAAAACACCATTTTCATGAGGTTTATTCTTTATTACCCATTTGATTTTTCCTTTGAATTTGTCATTTTGCACCTTTGTTTTTTATTTCATCCTGAGACAATTTCAGCTACAGCTCCAAATCTCCCACTTGACCTCTTAGTCTTCTATTACTGGCTCTCAAGTGGTTATTGATTACTCTAACAAATTTAGCTTCTTTGATAGCTGGCACTGTCCATGTGAAAAATTGTTCTGCACCACTTGGAATCTTAGACCTAGAACCAATTTGGCCTTCCCATACTGCCTTCATTCTCTTAAACTCTATTTTTTCAATGTTGTGCTTTCTGTCCCTCTTTCTCATCGTTGCAATCTCTTGGTTTGCTAGCTTCAATCTCTCCTCAAGAAGTTGACACTCTACCATGTGTTCCTTTCCCTTCATTGTCTTGCTGGTTGCATGCTCCACTATTGGTGATGAGAGATAAACCACCTCTTTAGGGACTCTGGATGTTTCAATAGTTTCTTGGACCTCTTTACTGCCTTCTTGGAGTTTCTTTGCATGCCTAGTTAAAGGTTTCCTTGCTTGAAAAATAAAGGTTTCATTTTCACCATCAAATTCAAGTTTTTTAGCTGACTTGACTCTTTTCTATTTGTGTATATCTACTCCAATGAAATCAGCTTGCACAATGGGTGATTCTTATATATCAATTGCATGAAGGATTTCATCTAAATTTCCTTTTATCAATGGGATATCCTCTGTACCTGAAACAACTGTTTTTTCCTTAGATGCCACTGCTTGGATTCTTGTCAATCTCTTGATTTCCTGCTCGCTGGTAACTTGTTTTTTTTCTGCCTCTTTGACACTTACTGACCTCTGTTTTGCAGGTGATGGAGTTTCTGCAACAAGAACTTGTGTTTTTTCTACTCTTTTCTCAACTTGTTTCCTTGATTTCAACTTTACAAACCTCTTTGATCTTGCAACCACAGGCTGACTAGACTCTGCTACTGGTGGTGGAGGACTTCTTCTTGTTTTAGGGTTTCTAGCTGGGGTTAGGGTTTCCATTTCAAAACCATTCATAAAAAATAAGGAAGACCAACCCCTGCTTATTTTCTGAAGCTCACTCAAAACCAATAACTTTATCAAACCATGGGGAAACAAAGATGTTTCACAGCCATCAGATTTGGCCTATACTTTATCAGCCATTTTGGCAAGGCTCCTATGCAAGTAAAAGGGAAAATCCAATGATATCATACCTGTGAAATGTAGAAGCAGCTTGAAATGATAAGTATAAAATTTATGATACATGCCTTCACATGTAAAGTATCTTTGAATATTGAACAACAGCTTTGCATAGTTGTCTTTGATACAACTTCTAGGCATTGCATTATTCAGGTCCATATCTGCATATTCAGGTTTCATGAATTCCTTGCATGGTTCCATGTCAAACTTAAAACCTTTAAACCAAGTCTCTTGCCCTCCTGGTATTTCTGTCACAGAAGCAATAATCTCAGGTGTGACTGGCACATTTAACATCCCAATTTTGGTAGTTGTTCCACTGAAGTGTAAGGAAAACTCTTTTGACACCTGTGTGTGGCACCCCTGCAGCTTTTCACAAAATCGGAGACAACCTGCTTTACTAAAAGCCTCCATCACTGTTTGATCTTCAATTATAGCCTTCACATTTTTAGGCTCATATCTTAAGCAATGTCCCCCTCTGTGGACTTTCTTTTCCTCTGCCATGCTTCTTAGAAAACCTGTCAGCTTCTCTTGAATCTGTAAAACAACCTCGCTTGATTAGGATATGAACAGCCTCGCTTGAAATAAATGAACAGCCTCACTTTATAATATGGAACAACCTTGCTTGATTATTTTGAAGATAACCTTGGTATAAAACAACCACAGACTTAGCTTGACTGCTTCAGAGCTTAGATAGTTGTATGGAGGAAAATGAAAATGAGAATGATCGAATTAGGAAAAAATTTGAATTTGAAATGTCACCTAATGACTGAATAAAGCCTCATTCATACCCTATCATGACAATGATGACTGTGAGACAGGTAATGACATTGAATCTGACCTCTAACTAACTCACCATACCCCTATCTTATCAATTCCTAACGAATTATGACAGATTTCAGCATAATTGACAAGATTGTTAAGGAACCGCGCTTTTGTAGCACCCACAATGTATTTTTCGCAGTTTGCGCTATCAAAGTATTAGCACTTTCATAGCGCAAAACCTCTTTTTTGAACTAACGACATTATGAAACGGAGGATTCTTGGCTAATTGCACAGTTTAACCCGAAACTTGATGGAATGACTTCTAAATGGAAAATATGAGTATTTGATCATGGAATGGACCTCTAAAAGACTTTATTTGAATTCAAATGATGAAATTTAAACTTATAAAAACTCTAACCTACCATTAACCAAATCCTAAAATTACTTTCAAACCCATTTTTAGATCATGATCAAAAACAGAGTTGACACAATGATGTTTTGAAATTTTTTGGGTGATAACACAAAGCAAGGCATGTTAGTGAACCCAAGTGGTTTTCATGGAGAGTTTTCCAAGTATAATGATAATAGAAATTAGGAAAGAGAGGATTATTCAACTCTTATCATATAACTAGCTTTTGTGGGTTCGAAAGCCTGTAAGTGGGAAGGAGTGATCAAAATTTGGATTGGGGGAAAAAAATTTCCAAATATTCAAAGTGCCTAGAATCGCACCAAACTATAACGACTGAATTGGGCCCATCGCCAGGAATCTAGCGTAATTCGTTTCACCCAAAACGAAGTCCGTATGAGGAAATTAGAGCCTACTGATCGTCGTGTCAAACAGGCGAATTTAAAAAAAAAATGGTTAAACTGGGTCAAAGGTCAAAAAAGTTTGGGTTTTCTTTAATTTAGCCCAATGAAAGGATGAAAATTCTCGGACTCTAAGTGGACCAAATTTTTGGGCTCTTGGAAATTTTTAATTGGTTTGTGGAAGACCAATTGGGAGCTGACACATGGCTAGCTCGAAAGCCGCCATGTGCCCCTACCAAAGGCCAAATTTTTTGGTTATGTTATAGTACGAATTCTAATGTTTTGTGGCTAAGGTTTGAAATGATTTATTAAAACAAATTTTGGATTGAATATAGTTTGGTGCAAAATTTTTGGGCAGAGGTCAGGCTTGAACCCACGACCTCCCCCACAAAAGTGCATAGCACTACCACTATGCCACAACATTGGAACTTAATATGTACAGGCCGCAATACGTATTTGAGTTTTAAATTTAATTTTTGGGGGGGTTTAAAGGGTCATTCCAATGCGCAAAGATTAAATTTTTTAACCAAGGTTTAATTAACCTTAAACTTCAATTAGCGCTAATCCAAAAATTCAAACGGACTTTTTTTGTAATTTTGCTTAATGCGCTAATATTACACTTACCGCACTTAAAACCAATATTATCACCTAATTAAACTGGATTTTAATTCAGCAAAGATTTTGGTGTATCCCCTAATTTCGGCGCCACTTCCAGATTTGGCGGACTTAACTGGAGTTTCTCCAGTTTTAGTGGAGATTCCTAGGGAAAATTGAATGAAGCATAATTTTGCATATTTCGACCAATTTTGGCTCAAGAAGAGTCATTATTAGATTATTTTGATGCTTTGAGCATGATGGTGCAGGTTGCAGAGGCATTGGAGCACTTTTGAAAGTGTTTTGCCACTTTGAAGATTAAAGAAGCCTAGGGCCACCAGGAGAGGAGGTCATGCCTAGATTAGCTGAAGACCATTTTCAGAGATTGAAGAGTCTATTTTGAGGTTTTTGGGTCTTCTAAATCTAATGGAGAAATTTTAAAGCCATTGGAGCACAGTAAGTGCATGTAATCATACAATTGACCATTAATCCCAAGAGGGCCTAGCCAGTTGAAGCAGGTCCATGGAGATGTAGCTCAGGAGGGGTGAACTTCGTTATCAGCTATAGTGTAATATGTTTGTTGTGTGTTATTTCTTTGCATTTTATTTGTTGTACATGAGCTTTTAAAATCTAATTAACTCATAAATTGATCATCAAAGACACATAAAACCCTCCACAATTGGCTAACTTGAGACGATCTTAAACACATTTATATTTAACTGCTGAGGGAGATAGCACAAAAAAACTAGTTTGCCCATATTCAAATCATTGATATTTCTGAAAATTAAATTAACATGAGGTTATCATTGGCCTTTAGTTTTTTATTTGGAAAATCGGATCACTGGAAGAAGAATATACCTATTGTCCGATGAGTGTTTGAGTGCAGAATTAAATTGAAATTAGATAGATTTTATGAGTCTATACTCATGTATATCAAAAAAAAAACATATTAGATCTTGCTTGCATTAATAGACTTGTAAAAACTAACAAAAAATCCAAAGGCTACTTGGACATTCTAAACACCAATAAGAGATAGAAGTATCCACCTCAATGGGAGAAATATCATCTTTGATTTTGATTCCCAGACCTAAGCCTAGAGCTAGACATGACCCTATACATGCTAATATGTTGTCTAAAGGATTGAGTTTTGGTTGCATTTCAATTAACATCAGAAGTATCTCGTCCTCATTGTAATTTCTCTCGACACACACCTTTCCTAAGAGGGGTTTCATTTGACAATACAATCAATTGTATGCAAATACATGTTTTTGTTCCCATGGGTATGCTTGATGTTAGGAACCCAGGATGCCACCTATGCATAGGCATTTGAGTCTAAATGAAAATCTCGCTTCTAAGCGACTTCCTCTTCTATAGCCCTAGGTTCTTGTTGGATCTATATAAGAATATAGTGGTGAAACAACCAAGCTAAGAATTCAACTTGAAACCATGCTGGAGATCCTCCTTGAGATCCCTAACTGTCATTGCCTCAACAACATTACGCTTTATGTTTGGTCATCATTATTATAGGATGAGGAGATAAAACAAGAGGGGAGATGAGAAAGTAAGGGAATTAGGGATTCTAAGCACAGGGAAAGACTGTAAGACACGATATAATAATAGGAAGCTCACTAACCCAATGAAAATATTGTAGGAGAGCTAATCATGCAACTGTAAAAAGGAAAACACAAAGCTTGCTTACCTGAAATTCCTTGAGGAAAGATAAGGACATGGAGAACGCTTTTTCGTGAGAGGAGAAGAGTTGAAGGGAGGATGGTTCCATCATTTTTCAAAATATGAGACAACTTAGAACCAACTAGGACCAAGCAGACGTGAAGGTCAATCTAGGGACTCACATAGGGAGAAAATCTCCAAGTGAAATGGATTTCGTATTTTGAGCATGGTAAATCAATAACATCGATAACACGTACCATCTTATTAATGAGGGGTAACGAGGCATGTCGATCTTATTCATTTCTTGAGGTGATGATTGTTTGTCCCCCTTCACACCAATATCGCATGCCTTATCACCCCATATAGGGAGGAGTAATTTGTGTTTTCTAAAGTGTTATAATCTTATTTTAGATGTGAGTCTAGAAGATCAACCCAAGGACTATTGATTTGAAAAGTAACAATAGAACGCCCTTCATTTATTATAATATTTTTTATTTTATTTCCATTTATGTGAACACGAGAGGTGATTACAATAGGAATGTCGAGAAGGAGGACTTCCATTCAAGCCAAGAAACTTTCCATGTGCTAGTTATTAGATATTTTTGGTAGGTTTTTGCCATGAATGATTTTCTTAATTAGAGATATCATTATCTAAGAATCCCCTTCAATTAATATCTTGGATAAGTTCTCGTTTATGACTTGCTAAAGAGAAAACTAAAGCATAAAGCTCAGTTTCATTATTACTATTAAACCCCATAGGACCAACATAGATACAAATGGTGGTACCTTTATCATCTTTGATAACTCCTCCACAAGATCTAATTTTTTTTTTGATACATAGATCAAGAGTAGAGCTAAAAAATGGCCCATTCCTTATAGGCTTCCTATCACTAGTTGACCAAGGATGAAGTAGAATTGATTCTATAATCCATAGTAGGATATGCTTCCATATTGAATTCGAAAATAAATTTGGTTGCGAAACATATGATGATTACACTCCCTATAGACTTCCCACAAGATGAATCCTTGAAGGAGGCTCCAAGCTATGTTTAGAAAGGGATTATGAAACACTATAGATATCCACTTTTCCATCCTATTCAAAATAGTACTTTTGTTTTAGTCATACTACCAAAAAAGGAGAGCAACTTGGGTCCAAAGAGACTTGAAGAAGGAGCAGATATTGAAGCGATTCTTTGAATCTTCCGATCTAAGATCGCATAAATGGGAAAAGGAGGAACCATCAAAACCCTCTTGGTTAGCTTGTCCCAAGTTATAGTTTTCCTTCTAGCTAGCATCCAAATAAGTTAGAGACCTTAAGCCATAGATTTTTCTTCTAAATATTCTCCCAAATTTCCTATATGAACATCTCCTACTTCTAATTAAGAAGCAGCTTACACGATTAATGTTCCCTTAGGACATATCCCCATTATATTTTATCTTGGTCTTCTGATTTTGATATGTTTCTCTACTGTATGGAATCCCAGAAGGTTTTCAATTCAATAGTTTTAAGCATTGATAACCAATATGTTTTTGGCATCTGGTTCCACCATTGAGTTTCATGAGATGTCCCTTACTAGTAATCAACTATAGTTTTTCGTTTCTAGGATAGCATAATGTCTCAAAGATCTTAGAGGGATTTTTGAACATTGAATTTGGGGAATTGATGATAAGAGTCATCCCAAAAGAGTGCATTCTTTCCATTTCTTACCTCCCAAAAACAATGGTATTGTTGGGTATGTGTTATATTCTTTCCTCGACTAATCATGTGCGGGGGGGTCACAGGGGGGGCGATAGCCCTCCCTATACGTTGCGCTGGGTGCAGCAGGGGGCTCACAAGGGGGTGGCAGCCCCCCCTTTCGGTGTCTGGGGCAACGCCCCAGGAAAAAAAATTTGGACCTTATTTTCCGGTGGGCAAACCCGCCCATGGTTTTGTGCATGGGTTTGCACATGGTTTTGGGGCATGATGGTTTTCGACCCCTGGTATTTTGTAGATCCGGTCAAGGGAACTACGACTATGTTCTAATCCAGAGTTAATGGATTGGGGTTTATGTATTCTTTAGCATGTATATATGTGTTTTTTAACACTAAAAAGAATATAATGAAAAATCAAGTTGGTCGTCTCGATTTGGGATCCAAGGGAAAATCTTTGTGTTTATCTTTTTTATGGTTTATGCTCTCGTTATTGTTTATTTTTTGTTTTAAGATTCATTTGTAGATAATTTATATATAGGGTTAAAACCTACATTTGGTATCAAAGTTGTTTCGGCTTCAAGGGGATGCTTTTGCTACCGAGGGTTTTTTGCTCGGGCCTGTGGTAGACCTTGTTTAGTGGGAGATCTGCGGGATCGATTCTTGCGGTGAAAGAAGATGGCGAGCAGTGGAAAGATAGAGATCGAGAAATTTAATGGTCAGAGTTGTGGAAGCTCAAAATGGAGGATCTTCTGGTGGATAAAGACCAGTCGATCGCGGTAGATCTAGGTACTAAACGAACAACAAAGTCAGATGAAGATTGCAAGAAGTTGGATCGGAAGGCGAAGAGCACAATACGGTTGTGTGTCTCAGATTCGTTATTGTTGAATGTATCTGGGGAAGCTACGGCGAATAATTTGTGGGACAAACTTGGGACTTTGTACCAATCTAAGTCTTTGGTGAATAAATTGTTCTTGCGGAAAAAGTTGTATAACTTGAGGATGAAGCATGCAGACTCGGTGACAGAGCATCTGAATGCCTTCAATACTGTGGTAAGTCAGCTGTCATTTGTTGATATTAAAATCTCAGATGAAGATAAGTGCATCAGTTTGTTGTGTTCTCTACCAGACTCATGGGACAGTCTGGTTATTGCAATAGGTAGCAATACAACTATCTTGAATTTTGATGACATTGTCTTAGCCTTGTTGTCGAAGGAAATGAGATGGAGAAATATGGAGGGTCAGAATGGAGATGCCTTATCTGTACGAGGAAGGTCCCAGAGCAGAAACAAGATTAAGGTTTCGAGTGGGAGATCTAAATCTAGAGGGAGATCTAA
This sequence comes from Pinus albicaulis, assembly GCA_034641835.2. NCBI lineage: Eukaryota > Viridiplantae > Streptophyta > Pinopsida > Pinales > Pinaceae > Pinus > Pinus albicaulis. The sequence goes on from CM076584.1 coordinate 1,454,531,508, forward strand.
ATCTCCTGGAAAGTTTGTAAAGGTGTGTTAGAAATGCGGAAAGGAAGGGCATTACAAAAAGGACTGCAAATCTAAAGCTCCTGAGAAAGGAAAGGGATCTGATGATGCTCCTTTTGCAGAGGAAAAAACCACCTCAGATGAAGGTGGGGATGTGTATTTGGCTTCTTTTTCAAATATTCATGTATATCATGAGTCATGGTTGATTGACTCGGGTGCATCCTTTCACTTCACTCCCCATAAGAAGTGGTTCTGTGAGTATGAGAAATATGATAGCGGGGATGTCTTCCTAGGGGATGATAAGAAGGCCAGAATCATCGGACGTGGAAAATTCAAGCTGAAGCTGAAAGGTGTAAGGATTAGAACACTTCCTGGTGTTTTGCACATTCCTGCATTGGCTAGAAATCTAATTTTTGTAAGCAAGATGGATGATGCAGGTGTAAAAACAGTGTTTGATAAAGATACATGTAAGATGGTTCGGGGAGCACTGGTATTAATGCGGGGAGTTTGGATTGGAACTCTGTACAAGCTTCAAGGCAACACTGTTATTGATGGGTGGAACAGTTATGTGGTTCCTGAAGGTGGAACGGAAATCCTAGCGGTCTGTGGAGAAAATACCATGCCATGGCATCAAAGGCTTGGACATATTGGAGAGAAGGGCCTTCGGATACTGCGTAGAAATGGTATGGTAGAAGGTATGTCTAATTGCTCTCTGGATTTCGATTTTTGTGAACATTGTGTATATGGGAAGCAGAATCGGGTGAGTTTTCCTTCTGGTGCTAAGAGGGCGAACAAGATATTAGAACTTGTGCACAATGATGTGTTTGGACCTGTGTTGGTTCCATCACTAGGAAATTCTGTGTACTATGTTTCATTCATAGATGACTTCTCAAGGAATACATGGATATATTTCTTGAGGAAGAAATCTGAAGTCTTTGACAAATTTAAATAATTTAAGGTTCTGGTGGAAAATCAGACAAAGAAGAAGATAAAGGTGTTGAGGACAGATAATGGTGGAGAGTTCTACAAGAATGAATTTGAAGAGTTCTGTAAGAATTGAGATATAGCACGGCAGAAGACTACTCCATACACACCTCAGCAAAATAGAGTTGCAGAAAGAATGAACAGAACGCTGATGGAAAAGGCAAGAAGCATGCTCAGTGGTACTGGGTTAGGACAAGAATTATGGGTAGAGGCAGTGGAGACTGCATGTTACTTGGTTAACAGATCACCTTCATGAGCATTGGAGGATAATATGTTGTGTAACCAGCTCCAAAAAGAGAAGAAAAGAGATATCAACGCCTTAGAAATGAGCCACTTCGAGGGGGAAACCTCCAATACATTACATAAATGAAAAATTCTTGGATGATTCAATTTACAAAACCTCCTTTCTATATATAGGAGTCCATGGGGCCATAATGTAATCCTAGTGGGCCACAATGTAATCCTAGCCGACCTAACAATAATAATTTAAGGGCACAATAATAACAAAATGGGGGTTACAAGGTACAATAATAACAATAAGGGGGTTACACTAACAACAATAAGGGACTATACTAGTAATATAGGGACCTAACATGCCCCTCTCCTTCAAAAAAGTGTTCTCCTCAACGCTTGAGTAGCTCTGGGTGCTTCTGTATAAAATTCTCATCCTCCCATGTAGAATCTTCAGTGGGTAAGTTCTTCCACTTGATGAGATACTCTGAAATTGATCGATTCCGTAGTTGTCGAGTTCTTGTTTCCATGACCGCCTCAGGTTCCAATATGATTTTTCCTTCCTCATCAAGTTCTGGTAATATTGTTTGAACTGGAAGATTTTCACCGATAACCTTCTTTAAGCATGAAACATGGAACATTGGATGTACTCGCGAAGAAGCAGGAAGCTCCAATTTGTATGCCATAGTACCAATCTTTTGCAACACCTTGTAAGGACCATAGTACTTTGGCGATAATTCATTATCCTTCTTAGCTTGCTTGAGGGACATTTGTTTGTATGGTTGTAGCCGTAAAAATACCCAATCTCCTACATCAAAACTTCTCTCGCTGCGATGTTGATATGCCCGTTGTTTCATTCGATTTTGTGCCAAATTCAGGTTATCCTTTAAGAGTTGGAGAACTTCTTGCTGATGCTCGATGTGATCTTCCACTGCTTGAACCTTCGAATTTTCCATTAAATATGATGTGATGGATGGTGGATGATATCCATAAAGTGCCATAAATGGGGTCATTTTTGCTGCAGTATGGAAGGAAGTGTTATACCACTATTCAGCGAGAGGTAACCACTTGACCCATTGTGTTTGTTTATCAGATACAAAACAACGAAGATATCCTTCCAAACATTTATTTACTATCTCAGTTTGACCATATGATTGAGGATGATAAGATGAGCTATGAGCTAATTGAGTACCCAAACAAGAAAATAACTCCGTCCAAAAATTTCCAGTAAAAATGGGATCTCTGTCGTTCACAATAACCCTTGGGCTTCCATGTAGCTTTTGAATTCTATCCATAAATGTAGTAGCAACTGTACTTGCTTTAAATGGATGAGATAATGAACAAAAGTGTGCATACTTGGTAAGTCTATCAACTACCACCATGATGACATTCTTTCCTTCGGACTTAGGTAAACCTGTGATAAAATCCATTGAAATCTCCTCCCAACAGTGAAATGGAATGGATAAAGGTTTTAGAAGTCCCGGGTTCTTAATTGTCTCCACTTTATTCTGCTGGAAAACCAAACATTCCGCCACAAACTTTTGAATATCAGATTTAAGGCCATCCCAAAAAAATTCTTTCTTCACCCTGTGGTAAGTTTTTAAAAATCCTGAGAGTCCTCCTAAAGGAGAAGTGTGCAATTCCAGAAGAATCTTTTGTTTTAGTTGGGAATTCTTACAAAGATATAAGCGATCTTTGTACCATAAGGAATCATTTTTCCAACTAAATGTATTAGATGTACTAGAATCTTGCCGCAACTTTTGAATGAGTGTCCATACATCTTTGTCCTTCTTTCATTCATCTCTTGCTTCGGTTATCCAATCTGGTTGGATAATAGAAATGGCACAAAGCAATGCCTCCACCTCTTCATTCTTTCTTGAGAGTGCATTTGCAACAACATTAAGCTTTCCTTTTTTGTAGATTATTTCAAAGTCATAACCCAACATCTTTGTGACCCATTTTTGCTGCTCTTCTGAAGATAGTCTTTGTTCCAAAAAGTGTTTAAGACTATCATGATCAGTTTTTACCTTGAAGTATCTTCCCATTAGGTAAGTTCGCCATTTCTTTAGTGCATGCAGTATTGCTAACATTTCCTTCTCATAAATAGGTTTCTGTAAATACTTTCCTTTGATTGGACGACTTTCAAAAGCAATGGGTCTTCCTTCCTGCATTAAAACTACACCAATTCCATTTCCTGGGGCATCACATTCCACAATAAACGTTTTTGTGAAGTCTGGCGTAGCTAAGACCGGTGCTAGGCACATTGCCTCTTTAAGATGTTCAAAGGCCTTAGTTTCTTCAAGAGTCCATGAAAATGCATCTTTCTTCAATAATGTTGTTAGAGGTGCTGCTATTCTCCCATAATTCTTAACAAACTTGCGATAATACCCTGTTAACCCGAGAAATCCTCGCAACCGCTTTATGGTTGTGGGAACTTTCCATTCCTTAATGGCTTTAATTTTGTTAGGGTATACTTTAACACCCTCGTGAGATACAATATGACCCAGATATTCCACCTCTTGTACTCCAAAGAAACATTTGGATTTTTTTGCATATAATTGTTTCTCCCGCAATAGTTTGAGCACCCTGTCAACATGTTCAACATGATCCTTCCAAGACCTGCTATAGATTAGTATATCATCAAAAAATACTAGCACAAATTTTCTAAGGAAGAGTTTGAAAATGGAATTCATCAACCCTTGAAATGTAGAAGGTGCATTGGTAAGGCCAAAAGGTATGACCAAAAATTCATAATGACCCTCATGAGTTCGAAATGTTGTTTTTGGAATATCTTCAGTCTTCATTCTAATTTGATGATATCCTGAACTAAGATCCAACTTGGTAAAATAAATTGCTCCATGTAATTCATCCAATAATTCATCAATCACAGGAATGGGAAATTTATCTTTAATGGTGAGCTTATTGAGCTCCCTATAATCCGGACACATTCACCATGATCCATCCTTATTGTGTACCAATACTACAAGAGAAGAGAAAGAACTTTGACTAGGTTGAATTATACCCGCCTCTAACATTTCTGCAATCATACGTTCAATTTCGCTCTTTTGGAAGTAAGGATATCTATAAGGCCTGATGTTTGGAGGAACACTTCCTGGAATCAAATGAATAGCATGATCATGATCACGAATATGTGGGAGTCCTTTGGGAGTTTCAAACACTTTGGAATGATTGTCCAAGACTTGTTGGAGATCTGCAGGAATAGATGATTTTGATGTTGGAACTTCTAGTGAGCATAATTGTGCAATTACGCCTCGTTGTTCTTTCTTTAGAAGCTTTGTCATGACATTAGAGCTTATTATCCTTCCCGGCTTCCCTTCAATACCCTGTAATTCGACTTCCTTTCCTTCTGAAAAAAAATTCAAAATAAAGTTCTTGAAAATTAAAAGCTACCATCCCCAAATATTGTAACCATTGTACTCCTAGTACAACATCAGCACCTCCCATAGGAATGGAAAGCATTGGACTAGTCAATACATATTCCCCCATGGTTAGCTTGATATTATGGCATTTTCTAGAGAAATTTATAGTTCCTCCATTTCCAACCATCACTTGACATTCTGGTGCTGGGTATAGGAAACAATTTAATTCCTTGGCTACCTTACAATGAATAAAATTATGGGTGCTACCTGAATCAATCAACACTATTACCCTTTTCTTCTTTATATGTCTTTCTATCTTGAGAGTTTGAGGAGTGGTAATTCCTGCCAGTGCATTACACGATATGGTCGGATTCATTTCTTCCTCTTCTAGGGGTGGTTCCTGGTGTATATCCTCTTCTTGTTCATTTTCTTCTTCTTCTTCACAATCTATGTAAAATAATTTCTTCTCAGCACACTTATGACATTTAGTGTATTTGCTATCACAACTATAGCAAAGCCCTTTTGCTCTTTTTTCTTCCAATTTTTGTGGTGTCAACCTTGTAGGTTGTGGAAATCTAGGCGTAGCAACACTTCCTTCTTTATAGAATTGAGTGGTAGGCTTCCTTGTTGCCATAATTTTACATTCAACTTTTCTTGCCAACCGGAATGCCTTCTCCAATGAATCAGGTTCCAAAACGCGAACTTCATGTTGGATGCTATCCTTTAAAGTGCCTATGAAGAGATCAATCCTGTGTTCCTCTAGAATATCAGTTACCCTTATATTCAATTTTTGGAATTCCTCAATGTGTTGCCCCACTAAACCCTTTTGTTTGAGATTTATCAATTGGCGAAAGAAGGTGTTGCTCTTTTTATCCTCACAATGTGCTATCATTTCCTCCGTAAAAATTGATCAAGTGACAATTTTTTTACCGGAGCAAAGCCATCAATACCATACAAATGTATTTTGTTCTAAATGTAAAGTTGCAATGCGTACTTTTTGTGTGTTTTGCACATTATGGAGATCAAAATATTGCTCCATCTGTAGTATCCATGTTACAGGATCCTTTCCATCAAACTTCCTCATATCCATTTTTGGAATATGGTGGTTCTTCCCGCCAACATTAGAGTTTATGAAATCACGATTGACATTTATTTTTTTCTCATCATGAGGTTCTTCTACTATCTTTTCAATTCATTAGGAAACATTTCTTTCAGATCAACTTGTCAACCCTTCGATGTCCGTTTTTTAGATCATTCTTCATGTTTTCTCCATCTTAGCTTCCATGCCGCCTTCCACATCCATCTAGCTTCACAACCATCCATCTTAGCTTCCACGCCTTTCTTCAAAACTTCCATTTCATTTTTTGTTGCTCTTTGCGAGAGTGAAATTTGTTGCACTTGCTCTTGTAATTTTGATAGATCATGTTGCAATTATTCATCTTCATGAGTCATAGTAGAGCCTTCTGAAGGCTTAATGGGTGTTGAATTATTTTTACGGGGCATCTTTAGAACCCAATACTGATATCTATTCTACAATATGCCCTTGGAATCAATTCAAATTGATTCTTCAAACAAGACTTATGCAATTTGGAAAAAAATACACACCTTTTTCTTGCTTTTGAGGAGCTCGATATTGAAATTGGATTATATTTGTGATTGCAGCACTTCAATATTTGATTTTCGATTCCAACATAGCCCTTTGAATTATCTTTCGAATTCCACAGGTCTGACCTGATTTGGATTCTCCAAGACAAAGTTGTGTCCAATCTCCCACAATGACCTAATTATGGACTAGTTCAGTAGAGCGAACTTGTACGACTTGCCACGTGTCACTGTTTCATCCTTCGTCTCTGAAATTTATAGCCAAGAAACTGCAGTTCGTGTACTTGTGACCACTTTTTACGACACTCCAATCCGATGCCCAGAGAGAGAGTTATTGAACTTTTCGCACGATCACCTCTTTGAGATGAAATTCAGGAGCTTGAAAAAGCACTACCTTCCACAGATCATATCTCCAAAAATATTTCGAACCAACCTCTGAAATTTTTTGATGAATTTATTCAGGATTTCAACTTCTCACCATAGGAATTTCAGATTCTTAACCTTCGTAGAAAAAATGTTATAGCACAAATTCCACGATGACCTATTTAGGAGCCTGAAAAAAGACCTAACTTCCACAGATCATATCTCCAAAAATATTGCGAACCAAGCTCTAAAATTTTTAGACAATCTTCCTCAGGATTTCTACTTCGCACCCTAAAAATTTCAGCTTCTGAAACATCATAGAAAAAAATTTATAGCGAAAATTCCACGATGACCTGTTTGGAGCAGCGAAACCCTAGAATCCAAAGCTCTGATACCAAATGTTGTGTAACCAGCTCCAAAAAGAGAAGAAAAGAGATATCAACGCCTTAGAAATGAGCCTCTTTGAGGGGGAAACCTCCAATACATTACATAAATGAAAAATTCTTGGATGATACAATTTACAAAACCTCCTTTCTATATATAGGAGTCCATGGGGCCATAATGTAATCCTAGTGGGCCACAATGTAATCCTAGCCGACCTAACAATAATAATTTAAGGGCACAATAATAACAAATTGGGGGTTACAAGGGTACAATAATAACAATAAGGGGGTTACACTAACAACAATAAGGGACTATACTAGTAATATATGGACCTAACATAATACTCCACATGAGGTATGGACTGGTAAGAAACCCTCTCTTTCACATCTGAGGGTATTTGTATGTAATGCATATGTACATGTTCTGAAGGAGAAAAGGACCAAGTTGGATAATAAATCTGAAAGGTGCATCTTTATTGAATATAAGGATGGTTTAAAGGGATACAATATTTGGAACCCATAAACAAGGAAGGTTGTGTACAGCCGAGATGTGGTGTTTAGAGAGGTGAAAGATGTTGCTAAACATGAAGTCCTACCAAAGGAACCTGAGAAGATAAATTTTGAGCTAAAGGAGGATGAATCAGACTCTACAACAGAAGAAGACTCAGAAGAGGAAGAGCCACAAACTCCAACTGTGAGAAGATCAGTTTTGGAAAGAAGACAACCAGAAAGGTATAGTCCATCTACTTTCTGTTCAAATTTTGCTTTAACTATAATTGTTGATGATCCCAGAACCGTCAGGGAGGCAATATATTCAGAGGATGGAAAACTCTGGAAGGAGGCCATGGTTGATGAAATGGAATCCTTGCATAAAAATGAGGCATGGGATCTTGTGGATATGTCAGCTGGAAGGAAGCCCATCGAGAGAAAATGGGTGTTTAAGAAGAATATGAATGTAGAAGGCAAGGTGGAGAAATACAAAGCTCGGTTGGTAGCAAAAGGTTATTCCCAGGTGCAGGGAATTGATTTTGGTGATATTTTTTCTCCTGTTGCCAAAGTCACTTCTATTAGATTACTTTTATCTGTTGTTGTTGCATTTGAATTTGAGGTAGAACAGATGGATGTGAAGACAGTATTTCTTCATGGGGACCTGGAAGAGGAGATCTACATGAAAGAACCTGAAGGCTTTATGGTGAAGGGAAAGAAATAACTGGTATGCATGTTAAAGAAATCTATATATAGGTTAAAACAATCACCAAGGATGTGGTATCATAAATTTGATACCTATATACAGGGACTTGGCTTCTCCAGAATCAAGGAGGATCACTGTGTTTATTTTAAATTAATTGGTGATCGTGTTATTTATTTGGTCTTGTATGTGGATGATATGTTGTTGATTGTAAATGACAAAGAAATTATCCAAGATTTGAAGACCCAACTGTTCTCCAAATTCAACATGAAGGATCTTGGTGCTGCAAACTATATTTTGGGCATGGAAATTAAGAGAGATCAGGAAAAGAGGAAGCTTTGGTTAAACCAGAGGAAGTATGTCGAGACTATATTACAGAGGTTCAATATGCAGGATAGTAAACCGGTGAATGTTCTGATTCATGTAGGTGTAAAGTTGTCTGTTGAACAGTGTCCCAAGACACAAGAAGAAGAGGAGGATATGTCACGTGTTCCATATGCAAGTTCAGTGGGTAGCGTGATGTATGTAATGGTCTATACTAGACTATACATTGCACATGCATTGGGAGTATTGAGCAGGTTTATGTCAAACCCAAGGAAGGAGCATAGGACAGCAGTGAAGCGGGTTTTCAGATATTTTTGTGGCACTAGTAATTATGGCTTGTGCTACCACGGAAGACCAGGATTGGAAAAAATGTTGGACATTCGTGGTTTTTTTGATGCAGACTGGGCTGGAGATCTGGACCAAAGAAGATCTACAAGTGGGTATTTGTTTAGCCTATTTGGAGGTGCAATCAGTTGGATGAGTAAAAGACAATTTGTAGTGGCTCTTTCAACTACAGAGGCAGAATACATAGCAGCCACTCATGCAAGCAAAGAAGCAGTTTGGTTGCAGAGATTGTGTTCAAGTATGGGGCTGGTGCAGCAAGCTATAAGGATAGACTGTGATAGCCAAAGTGCAATTTTATTGGCTAAGAACCCTGTTTATCATTCAAAGACAAAGCACATTGATGTTTAATATCACTTTGTGAGAGATATGGTTGAGGCTAAAAGGGTGTTGCTGGTAAAGGTGGAAACCTTGAAGAATGTTGCAGATGCATTGATGAAGTCTATGAGCACTCAGAAGTTTTGTTGGTGTAGAGAAAAAATGGGTGTTGTAGAGCTGGACTAATGACTAAGCTCTCCTGTGGCCCCCTGCGGAAATAAAACAACAAGTGGGAGAATGTTGGGTATGTGTTATATTCTTTCCACGATTAGTCACGTGCGGGGGGGTCACAGGGGGGGCGATAGCCCTCCTTGTATGTTGCGTTGGGCGTAGCAGGGGGGTCACAGGGGGGCGGCAGCCCCCCTTGTCGGTGTCTGGGGCAGCACCCCGAGAAAAAAAACTTGAACCTTATTTTCTAGTGGGCGGACCCACCCATGGTTTTGTGCATGGGTTTGCACATGGTTTTGGGGCATGAAGGTTTTCGGCCCCTGGTATATTGTAGATCCAGTCAAGGGAACTACGATTATGTTCTAATCCAGGGTTAATGGATTGGGGTTTATGTATGCTTCGGCATGTATATATATGTGTTGTAACACTAAAAGGAATATAATGAAAAATCAAGCTGGTCGTCCCGGTTTGGGATCTAGGGGAAAATCTCTGTGTTTATCTATTTTATGGTTTATACTCTCGCTATTGTCTATTTTATGTTTTAAGATTTTTTTGTAGATAATTTTTGTACAGGGTTAAAACCTACAGGTATTGGATGAGATGTTTGTTATTCCCAACAATATTTCAAATAGAGAAGCATGGATTAGAATGTTGCTTTGAGAAATCCCATTGGCTTTATTGACCCACTCCCGATGGGGTGTTATTCTCATATTTTATGAACCATATTTGTCTCATTAACTCATTTCCCTCATGAAGCCATCGCCCAAACCTTGGTGCCCAAAACTGTGCTAAAAAATTGCAGATCTTGGAGGCCAAGACCCTCCTAAAGATTAGGTTAGCAAAGCTTGTCCCATGATACTAACGATCATTTTCTTTCTCTCGAAGAACCACCCCATAAGATGGAGCACTGGAGAATGTGAAGAGACCTAAAATGATTTTAAGGGCCATTAGAGCGAAGAGAAGATAGATGGGAAGATCTTGGAGAATTGATTTCGAAAGCACTAGTTAACTTGTGATGTCAAGAGAATGAAACGTCCAACTGATAAGCTTTTTGTTCATATTTTGAAGCAACTCCACCCAACTTGGTTTTAATCTAAGATATTTTTCTAGTAATAGAGCCCCAATATATTTGGCAGGAAGGGAACAATGTTTATATCCAAGCAAATGAGAAATATGACCTTAAACTGTTAAAGGGGTGTTAAAGAAGAAATTTTGATATTTCACATGGTTGATCGAGATCCACAAGGCCTCAATGACGTCATTTGGAATTTAAGAAAAAACATAGGCTTCACATATTGTAGGGATACCCATTAACATTATGCCATCCACAAATTATTAATAAGAAATCATAAAATCTATTATTTTCAAATTTTAATTTATCAAATATTCAATCAATTTATATACAAAATCTAAATTACCATATGTATATATATATATATATATAAAGTGCATTTATATTTTTTCTAAATAAATTTTATTATTTATGATTACGAAACATTTTTATTTAATACAAATATTTTTCTGTCATGATTGCATCATTTTAAAATATATTTAATTTATCTTTTAACATATAAACAAAGTAAAAAAATATAAATAAGATAATACATAATATTATGAAACGAAATAAATAAGACAATAAAATGAATAATAAAAACAATAATTGTGAATATAATCTAACCCAAGGGTTAGCTCAATTGGTCGAGTCTTTGTCGTTAAAGCACCTTTGCTATGGAGAGGTCATGGGTTCAATTCTCTCAAAACCATCAGGGCAAGGCTCCATGGTTGAAAAACTCTCTAGAATCTTAAAAATAAAATTCCATGGACATAACTCTCCTAAGTCTTAAAAATAAAATGAAAAGGATAACGCTCTTTCGCAGAAGCCACCCCTTGTATCATCGACTTCTCAGTATCCAGAGCAATTCATTATGACACCACCCCATTCCTCAGCCAAGGATCATCTTCAGGCTAAGGATAAGGAAGCAACTTCAACAATAATTGTGCTCGAAAGTAGTGAGGATAAACACACCCATAAGTCAGAATTCACCCCCTGTCTCATCAAATTCTCAGTATCCATAGCAATTCATTGTGACACCACCCCATTCCTCAACCAAGGAGAATCCTCAGGCTAAGGATAAGGAAGCAACATCAATAATATTTTTTCTCGAAAGTAGCGAGCATTGAGACAAATTCTCACAAATTCTCAGTATCCATAGCAATTCATTGTGACACCACCCCATTCCTCAGCCAAGGAGAATCCTCAGGCTAAGGATAAGGAAGCAACATCAACAATATTTTTTCTCAAAAGTAGCAAGCATAAACACACTCATGAGTGTGACCATTCAAACAGTGATAAAGAAATTCCATGTTCGACAGCTCAAGGACTGATGAAGCTCTCTCAAAAGAATGAGGATATGGTCTTTTCCTCAATTGTAAAAAAATAAATTTGTTGGTTGGGTAAACGTTCGTAGGAAAAAAAGAAAAGAAAAGAAGAGAAATGTATGAAAAATTATGGAGTGTAATACCAAAAATGCTATGAAGCTTTTGGCATCCTAATGTAATTTGTGCTTTTTTTTGTTAATATAAATTAATTAAAAAAAAAAAAAAAAAATCATTTATCAAATTTTAAATTTGTTTTACAACTCTCTACTCCATATAACAACTTTTCAAATTACTTAACATTTATTTTTCACACTTTAACAAATATATTTTTTCATCCTAAAGAAAAATATTGCAATGTTAAATCATAATTCACTCAAATATTTACCTTTAATCACATCAATCAATTATTAGTCCCCAAGGACTATAGCATTAGCCTCACTGTCAAAGTGCATTGAGCTTGCATTATTTTGCTAATTTTTTTCAACTTTAACCAAAGTTTCAGGAAAATGTTGAATATTTCTATTTTTCATAAACTTTTTCTAATTTAAAAAATTCCCCAAGTGGAGGGCTCTTTATTTTTGGTATTTGTCAGTGCTTTACAATTTATTATTAAAAAAAAAAACATTGATTTTGTCAGTGGCCATTCCATTGGTGGGTGCTCTCACACTGACATTCTTATGTCATTGCCCTGCCAAATGACAAGGCTTTTAAGTAGAGGAGGAGGGCATGACACTATTATGCTACTACTCTGCCCAATGATGTCTTTCAATGATGTCAAAATTAGCATGATTGCATAACACTGTTATACTACTACTCTGCCCAATGATGTCATAACTCACTTGGTTGCAAGTCCTTTACATAGACCGAGATGTGAACAAATCTCCAATTAATATTATTAGTGTGAGTTTTCACTATGGCACAACAAAAACTCCACCAGAAATGTATATGAAATGTATATAAGGGCATGTGATTAAGAGCCTCATAAAAGCTATATTAGACTATATCGGCAAAGAGCTTTGACAATTATTTTTATTTTAAAATAGGAGCGAAGTAAATTTTTACCTTACCACCGTCACTCAATTTTAAGAATATAGATATGCCTTGTGACACAAGTAGTTAGATGCGCAATTTATTAAACTAAAACCTCTGTTTTGTGTTTCGACTTTGAACTCATGTTGTAAAATCCTCGGGACATACCCTAGTAATAACAACAATTTCCTTCAGGTTTACTTGAATTATAAATTGAGGTAGGGGTAGGAACGATATAGGGACGATAATGCGCTAAGAGTTCGCAGGTATTAATTGTGTGATTGAAAAGTGGAGTGTTCTTTGCGATTATTATACAATAATTTATCATTATGTCAAAGTTTCATCTACCACTATTAGCTTTCCACAGTTTAATGCGTTTAACAAGCTTGAACAATCAGAAATTGGTTATTGTTTAAAACTTTTGATAGAAGTAGAATATTTGTAAGGGGCGAAGTAGTTGTATACTACAAGATGCATTTAAATGCAGGCTCTTAAAATAATAATTATAGAAATTAATAACCACGTAGTTAGGCACTTTTTAACGAAGGTCTATCATAAACGGTCAAAGGTCAACGTAGTGTAGGTTGATTTTATCATGTGTTTGCAATGGAGTTGTTGAAAGAGGTGGAGGAATTGTCGCAACGGCTAAAATTAGCTAATTTAGAGAAAAAAATTTCAAGAAATCTTGCAGTAGCAGTATTTGAATCATGTTTTTGATGGTGGAAATGGGTTCAGCACCATCAAAAACCTCCAAGGCACTCAAAATATTGAATTTTGATAGCTATAACCTGAATTTACAAAAATCTCTGCCGAATTTTCTTAAAATCTTACCGAAATTTCCATCATTTTTAGGACAAAAAAACAGTGTAGTTACACTACGACGTTTTCAATTCGCACCTCCGCACATATAACCATTGTGCAGTGGTGAGGAGGATGAACCATATTTCGCACTTCCTCACAATCAAGAACTATGCACATTGAAAGCCTTTGTAGTCGAAGGGTTAGAATAATTGTCTTTCGAGCGATAGACTGAGTTCGAAATTCTCGGGCTCCATTTCAGTTTTTGATTATTCCATTAATATATTATATTTTGCATATAGACTTATATGTGATTAATGGTAAGTTTCACTTGGGTGAAATCAACTAGACTACTATTTAAATCTCATTGAGTATATGGTCTGCTATATGATCTATGATCTACGCTCAAGAAGTAAACTTATTAAAAACATATTCTAATTTATAAAAAAAATAGTAACAACTAAGAAAATATAACATGTCATTAAGGACAAAATGGAAATGGTTATTTGTCTAGTATTAATAATTCTAAAATTTAAATTGTTTACTCTACGTAATTCAAGTACTTTAAAAAAAATTCAAATGTTGAATACATTTATGCATTCAAAACTAAAATTATATTTTAAATAACAAAAAAATATTAAAATTATATTACTACATTTTAATAAATTAATTAATATTATTTAAATTTATGCCACCACATCAAAGTATGATTGCAACCACTAGCCACCACTCTACAGTTTATGCCACAACAAGAAGGCTACTCTTGATTTATGGCACAACAACGAGGGCTACCAAGAGTAGCATAATCAACAACTCTATAAGTCGCATGCACTTACAAGAATTCCAACTTACTTTACATAGAATGCTTGAAATTACTGTAACTTAACGCATGAACCACATATATTAAATTATTGAATCCTATCGACTACCTTGAGTTCTAGTCTAAATACTAGATTGCTGGTTTCTCTTGAATTTAAACGTGGTTTAACCATTTCTACTTTAAGGTGTTTTAAAGAAAAATCGCTCAAATTCTGATTTATTTTGGTTGTCTGGATAATTCCTCCGCCTCATTAGACAATTCCCCACAAAAATGTATTAATTATTTAATATTATCCACTACCTAACATCATGATTTGATTTCACCTTAATACCAATTCCCTACAAAAATGTATTAATTATTTAATATTATCCACTACCTGACATCATGATTTGATTTCACCTTAATACCAAAAGAGAGTTATTATTTAATTTTATCCAGATCATGATTTGATTTCATAATTTTATCCTGCGCATAATAAGCCTTAAATTACTGTAACCCGTGATACTACACCTTTCACCAACCCCTAATCCTCCCTCTTGTTTCTATATAAACCCAATGCTCGCAATTCCATTTCCACCTTGTGTGTGGAGCTGTGCACTCTACGAGTCTCTGCACATGGTTTCATTTTTTAGTGGCATCAAGTGAATATGTTTGCCTTTTCTCTTCTTTTTTTTCTCTACTCCGCCGGTATGCCGGAACCAGTGAGTGTGGCTAGAGGATGTGAGGAGAGGACATTACCTTGTTGCAAATCCAAAAATCAAATGAGCAAATAAAACAAAATCTTATGGAAGGATGTGCGGAGAGGTGGTTGTGCTCTGGGAGGGTGTGTGGAAAAAGCGTGTGCGGATGAAGCATGTTCGGAGACTGAAATGCTAGCAAAATAGGAATTAGGTTGAAAGAAGTATGGCTTTAACCAATTAATTAATCATAAAGGTAAAGACTAGACTAGGTTGTAACTATAAACAAATTTCCCACTTACTAAATCTATATTTCTTTGTTATAATTTTAAAATTCACTAACAAGATTGAGAACAAAGAAATCACATCTTATGTAATATTAGTATTTCATTCCAACTAAAAAGTTATATTCCTAAATTCATAATACATATAATTCTTTTTTTTCTCAAAGTTCTCCAACCTAACATAACATTCCACCCTCATATCAATCATTATGTTTCTCAAAAGGTTCGAACATGTACCAAAGAAAAGAGGGTTAGTAAAATCACCGAATAATATAACCTCGATTCAAGGGCTATATTTATGCCAATAGGTGTTTTTTTGTTGGTTTGGGTGGGCAAACAATGTTCACTCCAACCAATGGGAGAGCTTGAATTTCTCCCTTCCAACTAATTAAATTTTTCCATATGTTGGTCTTTCCAACTAATTAAATTTTTCCATGTGTTCGTCTTTCCAACTAATGGAAATTTTCCATCTGTATCCCACATTCTCCCCATACCTGCCTGTGATGGTTCTATACTCACGTCATCCTCCATACCTGTGATGATTATGTACTCACACCATCCTTCACCATATCTGTTTCTATGGCATTGAAGATTGTTTGGTCACGCCATCGCCAAAGGTAACCATGTGGTATCTATTGGAAATCCTACTTGTTGATATGGTTTTAAATATGTGTGAATGGTAGATGGCAAGGTTTTAGATGGTTTTAACGAGGTTTTTGAGGCAGATGGAATTGTGTTAAAGATAGAGGTCGGGTGATAGATTACCTCAAAGGATTTTATATTATGTTTTTACAGGCAGGGCGGATGGTTTTTTTAAGAGAGGGTTCACTACCATTAGTGTCTGCTTTGTATATATTGTCGGGTTCAATATATTTTTTTGTTGCTTTGTATGCAACATTTGAAGCATAATACAGGTGTTGCAAAATTTAGCGCGGTTTTTCGAGTCATGCCTCCTTCACGGGATTAGTATTTGGCATGTAAAAGATCAGGCCTTAATGGCAGGTGTTGAAAATTTTAGTGTGGTTTTTTGAGACGTGCCTCCTTCACAAGATCAGTATTTGGCATGTAAAAGATCAGGCCTTAATGGCTTAACATTGATTGCAGAGGGTAAATGGAATTCATCTTTTGGTTAGTTGTGTATGGTGGGATGCCTTTGATCCATCAAGTATCACAGTGCCTGTAATTCTCGAATCTGCATTTACATTCCCCTTTCACATTCAATCAATCGAAGAAGTTTAATTTTTGGCAGCATTTTCAACATTGAGAACAATACAAATTCCTTCCGCCCTCTCTCATTTGATCTCTCATTTTAGCTGATACATCCTCGACAAGTGCCACAGGATATGTTCAACAATATATCATACGAATACAACAAGACCAAATTGGCCAAAATGGAGGCATATGAGACTGGTGGTTTTGGAAAATTGTTCTTGAGGTATCCCCAAAAGGATTTGGGCAAGATAAGACGTTTTTATGTTCTTAATCGAGATCTCTTAGTGAATTCACCGAGTGCAATTAACCAGCTTTCCAGAGGGAATTTTGTCAAGAATGTCATAATTTTGGATGTTGTAGCTGTTGTGGTTCCTGTGTTTTAGCCAAATTAGCAAGACCAAAAGACAAGACAACATCAAACCACTTTGGGATCCTAGGATCTAGCCCTCCTAGATCCAGAGAGGGATCTCTCTATAAATGTAAAGAATGATGTATCTTTAAGGTCAAATTGAGATATTAGGCTAGGTATGAAGCACAAGGGTTTTAGGTTGGTTTGTTTGGTTGGAGACCATTAACTGAGAAGGTTATGTGAAGTGGAAAGGAACTAAATAGAAAGGATGTTTCAGCATGGGAAGATAGGTCAAGAGAAGTGTCAATCCATTGGGCTATGGAGTGACCATGAAAGGGTTTACTTGCATGGCAATTATCCAAAGGTTTCCATAGGGCAAGTCATCTATACCAAAGGATTCTTTTAAGATAGATGGTGGAATGGAACATTAAAGAGTGGGTGAAAGAAAAGAAAGACACCTAAGTGCAGCCTAAGATCAGGTAAGGACTTTAAACCTATCCTGCTTTGACATACTTCAAAGGAGACTCTCAATAAAGGCACAAATGGTAGCTTAAGATCAAGGAAGGACTTTTAACCTAACCTGCTTTCAGCATACTCTTAAGGAAGACAATCCAGCAGTCCTCATAACCACTTTCAGAAGGTAGAAAACATTCAAGGTTAAACACAAAGCAAGGCCTGAGATCAAAGAAAAACTTTTAACCTTCACTGCTTTGACACTCACATAAGGGATCTTGAAAGGCTAACTGTTGGAAAGGGCACCTAGTGAGACAAGGCTAACTCTAATCTCCCAGTTTCCTAATTCTTCCAGCTGAAACCAAACAAGAACATCTGAGAAACAAAGTCTAAATTCATACATCAGTAAGCATGGGAAAACCAACATCTTTGACTAGTTAAATTATGTTGAATTTGTTCTTAGATACACAAATAGCAGAAAACATAAAAGATAAGAAGAGCAGGAAGCATTAGGGTACTTTGCAGCAGTATATTCTAAGCTAGATTACTGATTCTTATCAGAGAATAATGGACAGTATGATAAAACATGAAAGGAGACAATTACAAAAGGAAACATTACCAATAATATAGACCAGGATCATGTGAATTTTCTTGTTCAATTGATGTGAAAAACCAGTCACATACTTTGAGTCCAATGGCTCTTCACAATCCAAACTTCTCTTCCCAGCCTACTATTTTACAAACTACTCAGCTACTTCCCCTTACTAACAATTCAAACAGTCAATAAAATCCTTATCAACCAACAACTCTTTACAATGTATTTTCAATGAATATTTATCGGTGAATGAGGAGGAGTAGTAGATATGGACTTAAATGATCCATTAAGACAGAGGGGAGGGAGTATTCGATGCCCACTCTGCATAATGGCTTCGTATTTAACATGTTTGGTACCCTTTAGGCTAGCCTGGAAGTCTTTGTCAGATTGGTAATAACTTCAGGTATGTTCTTTGAAGTATTCTGACTGCTGGTACTTTGTATTGCCCTCTAAAATAATTAAGGTGGACAGAAGGTCTGCAGGTCTTCCATACTTCCATAATTGTTGTCCTGATAGTTTTTTTAAGGCCTCTGTCGGTGTAATAATCGTTCTGGTGCTTGATGGAACATGGAGGAGGTCGTGTAGATAGTCCTTCTAGGAGAAGAACATTCTGCTAGTCTGGTTCTTATTGCTTTAGGCTTAATTAAGCCTTCTTGATCATTTTCAGGTCTTCGTTTGTATCCTTTATCCTTTAAACATCGGATATAAGCTTTAAGTCTTCAATATTTACGCCTTAATCCCTTAATTTTTCCTCTGATACTCTTTGGCTTCTACTGATGGCTGCACAGGTAGCAAATGGCGCTGGAGGGTTCGTGTAAGGGTTGATGAAACCCTGCTGGTCCCTTCTCTGCGTGAATAATGGCCTTCGGATCACCGTTCCCAACCTTTGTGTTAATTTAAAGATTGTAGGAAAAACCCACATATCCTGCAAAAACAGACAAAAATTATGAAAATCCTGTGAAAATGGGTTTAGCGAACTGCTTTGGAGGTTTGGGCGAAAGGTTAAATCGCAACCATTGGATTGGAAAAACCAACGATCAAGATCGTTCGATCAGGTCATTTGGGAAAATGTTGGGCGAAAAAGTGCAATGGGCGAGATTAAGTCAGAACCGTGAGATCTTCGGAGATTGACGGTGGAGATGAAAAGTGAAAGGTCAATGATGTGGAGCAAGGTGGTTAGGCGGAAAACTGGCAGCGGTTTTCACAAAAATTTTGGGCAATAAGCGGTTTGCGCAGAAAAAATGTGATACGACACACTGATTGACGCGTGTCCCTCGCAATACTGCCTATTTCGCAAATTTTTTAGGGATTAAACTGCAGGCAGAAAAATTTTGTGAAATGCGATATCGGCCTTCAAATCGGATGGCCCAGATCCAACAATGCGGAAAGATTGCGATGGGGAAAGTTGCGAGGTGAGAGGGGTGTTGCGGTCCACGGTGATGTCAACAATTTTGTTGTGGAGCGAGCGGGTTTATGGGGTTATTGGGTTTAACTCCGCCCGTTGGATCTAATAAATGGACAACCAGGATTAAGAGAAGGGGCAGATGGACAAATAGAGTCAGAGGCAGGGCGGAGGATAAGGCAGGGAATGGATGACCCGATGACCGTTGATCAATACAGATCAATGGTCCAGATTAACCCAGATCAGAACGTCGAGAAAACAAAAATATAAAGAAAAAAGGGTTCGGAAAGGCTTTTGCATGGGGGTTTTACGTTTTAAGCACCCAATTGCGGGGCCGTAGGACGTATGGAGAAAGGGGATTAAGTGGAATAAGCCCTCGGGGGCTAAGAAATTTTATAATGTAAAAAGATTGTTTTTAAGGTCAAAAACAGAGTTTTTAAGGCTTAGAAGGGGGTTCTAGTAGGCAAAAGAAGGGGTTTTTTAACCAGATAAAGGGAGATAAAAGGTTTAAAAAGGGTTTTGAGAGGGTTAGAAAGAAAATGAGGGCATTTTGAGGGAATTTATGAAGGGAATGAGGGTGAAACATGGGGGATTTTGTGAGAGTGAAATGGGGAAAAAGGAGGCCTTTTGAAAGCAGTTTCTTCATAGCAAAACAGCAGGTTTTGAATGTCTTTGATGGAAACAGTAGTGAAGATCATTTTGGAGGACAGAAAACACATGGAGGCTTCAAGAATGATAGATTTTCAAGGGAAATGTTTCTCTTGAAGACTCGGAAACATATTTAGCCACCTGTTTGCTATGCCAAAAATTCATAGGTGGCTAACAGTGGCTCCACATGGGGATGGCATCTTCTTGAAGATGTCAAGAATCTCAGATATGATATTTGGAAGTAGGCCAGATGCCTGGTACTTGACCATCCTTTTTCTTTGATCAGCTGCTACAAATATGATGGATATTAGCATAAACATTTTCCCAACAACTACCTACCCATCCTACTGTCCTAACACTTCTTCTTCAAGGTGCATTTGGACTTGCAGACCTTTTACATCATCATTTTTTATTGAAAGCAAAAACTAATCTAATTCTACCCTTATTTCTCCATGAGACCAGATTAAACAGTTGGACTCATAGCTTCTCTACCTAAACTAATATCTGCCAAGATTAAACTGTCTGGCAGATTTCCTCTCTACATTCTAAAATAGAAATTTAAATACAGACAAACCAGGCTTAGACTGTCTGATTTGTTGTGCATCCATGGCCTAATGACAAGCTGCACATGGACTGAACTTTGTGGAAATTAAAAACAACTAACTAAATGCTCACAAGCTGAGCTTTATTTAGATTTCCTACCTACCCTACTCTAACTTGAGGTATTTACATGTCTAGCTTACAAACTCTCTTTTCCAATACATCCAGTCAATCAAATGATCCCATGACTGGTCTCTGCTCATCTCTTTGAGCATGTTGGATAGGCAGGGCCACTCCCATTCTCTTTGCTTCTTAGCAGCAGCTTCTAAAATGTTTCTTGTTGTCTACAACAAGCTGTTCTTGATGACCTTTGATCCTTCTTCAAATGTCTACGGGAAATGAGCATAAGGATCTTGAAATGGTACCTGGTTGTGAATATTTAGTGAGTAGGCTTCAACCAAGATTGCTTCCTCTTCCACTGGATCAAGAAAAAGACTCTCTTGAGAAATAAAATCTCCCTTATCTTCATCATCATCTGAACTGGAGGACTCATCATATACTGCAGCTTTGTCCCCTTGTGGCTCTGAGATCTTCTAATCTAGTGGGTTGAGTTCTGTGAAAATATTGACATATTCTTGAGTAGGGGTTTGTTCCATTGCTTCCTCTTTTCCGAGAGAAGGCCCCTTAGTTTCAACCTGTTCAAAATTTTCTTCCTTGTTTTCTTCCTCACCCTTTGAGATGAAGGGTTGTTGACTTCCAATCACATGAAAACTATTACTGATGATCTGAGATAAAATAGAGTGAAGATTCAAAGAATCTTCACCTGCTCCTAAACTTTCATAACTTTCCTCATCAGTATCATAAATAGCCTGAATTGGCTCATTACTTTCTTGAAGTTGATGGAACTGATTTTCCTCCCATAATTGTACTGATGATGGGCCTGCAAGATCAACTTCTGTTTGTAGAACATCATCATCGGATGAATCAAAGTCAGGAAAATCATTAAAGTAGGTAATGCTACCAATCAGACATACTGTATTATCATCAGATCTTCTTCATTCTGAATTACAGAGGAGTTTTCTAAATCTGTACAACCCAACTCATTACATGAATGGGAAAGGGTGTGTGCTTTATAGAAGATTTCAGAGGCATGTTGCTTGTTTAATATTTGATAAATTTATTCTTTTGTCAAAAGAGGGATGTCTTTTTCAGCATGGATAGAAGAACAACAGTCCTCTTTCTCTTGTGCTAACTGATTTGGAGGTTGGATGTCTTCTTGAGCCTCTTCTAGGAGATCTTTACTTGTGCTTGCAGGGAGACCTTGAGGATTTTCCAATGTTTCCTGATCTCTTTCGGTTTCAAACAACTTTTCATGATCATGATGATACTCATTCATAGTACAAGTCTCATGAGTTGTTTCTTCTATATGATCAGGATGCCACTCTTCTTGTGTAATCTGAGATGAGTTATAATCTAGAGGGGGAGCTCCTATATGTGTTGGTTCTCCTTCCACATCAGATTCTGCATCTTCTAAGTGGTTTCTTGTTTCCTCAAAGCAGTGTTCCCTATTAGCTTTTTCCATTTGGTCATGATATTCTCTTATCAACATAGTACAATATATAGGTAGGCAGTCAGGCATTTCTTGACCACCTTCCTCTTCATCTTCTATAGATTCTTGAGCATCATACATGTCTTGATCATTGTCTAGGTCATGAGTTTGTTCCCGTTCTGGAAAAATCATGGGCTGCTCTAGAACATCAATATTTAGACTATCCTCATACCTCTCCACTATTTTTTCACCATGTATGTTCATCACTCTTGTCACTCTATCCAACAAAGCATTTAGCTTTGCTTCTATGTTCATACTTGAATCCATGTTGGCAAAAATCGGTCACTGTATCTTCTCAACCAGTTCAGGGTCTTCTACCAGTGGAGTCATTTGGTCCTTTGAGAATTATGGAGTGTGGAGTCACCAGGTGGATGAATTTGAATGTTTTGAAGCAGGTTATTGTCCACCATCAGCAATTAAATACCAATCTAGGCTAAGTGGTCTTTGTCTTCCCCAGTGTAGTCGCCATTATGTTGTGGTTCCTGTGTTTTGGCCAGATTGGCAAGACCAAAAGACAAGACAACATCAAACCACTTTGGGATCCTAGGATCTAGCCCTCCTAGATCCAGAGAGGGATCTCTCTATAAATGTAAAGAATGATGTATCTTTAAGGTCAAATTGAGATATTAGGCTAGGTATGAAGCACAAGGGTTTTAAGTTTGTTTGTTTGGTTGGAAACCATTAACTAAGAAGGTTATGTGAAGTTGAAAGGAACTAAATAGAAAGGATGTTTAGCATGCGAAGATAGGTCAAGAGAAGTGTCAATCCATTGGGTTATGGAGTCATGAAAGGGTTTACTTGCATGGAAATTATCCAAAGGTTTCCATAGGGAAATTCAACTATACCAAAGGATTCTTTTAAGATAGATGGTGGAATGGAACATTAAGGAGTGGGTGAAAGAAAAGAAAGACACCTAAGTGCAGCCTAAGATCAGGTAAGGACTTTGAACCTATCCTGCTTTGACATACTTCAAA
Source organism: Pinus albicaulis (assembly GCA_034641835.2). NCBI lineage: Eukaryota > Viridiplantae > Streptophyta > Pinopsida > Pinales > Pinaceae > Pinus > Pinus albicaulis. The sequence goes on from CM076584.1 coordinate 1,454,554,558, forward strand.
GGAGACTCTCAATAAAGGCACAAAGGGTAGCTTAAGATCAAGGAAGGACTTTTAACCTAACCTGCTTTCAGCATACTATTAAGGAAGACAATCCAGCAGTCCTCATAACCACTTTCAGAAGGTAGAAAACATTCAAGGTTAAACACAAAGCAAGGCCTGAGATCAGAGAAAGACTTTTAACCTTCACTGCTTTGACACTTACATAAGGGATCTTGAAAGGCTAACTGTTGGAAAGGGCACCTAGTGAGATAGGGCTAACTCTAATCTCCCAGTTTCCTAATTCTTCCAGCTGAAACCAAACAAGAACATCTGAGAAACAAACTCTAAATTCATACATCAGTAAGCATGGGCAAACCAACATCTTTGACCGGTTAAATTATGTTGAATTTGTTCTTAGATACACAAATAGCAGAAAACATAAAAGATAAGAAGAGCAGGAAGCATTAGGGTACTTTGCAGCAGTATATCCTAAGCTAGATTACTGATTCTTATCAGAGAATAATGGACAGTATTATAAAACATGAAAGGAGACAATTATAGTAAGGAAACATCACCAATAATATAAACCAGGATCCTGTGAATATGCTTGTTCAATTGATGTGCAAAACCAGTCACATACTTTGAGTCCAATGGCTCTTCACAATCCAAGCTTCTCTTCCCAGCCTACTATTTTACAAACTACTCAGCTACTTCCCCTTACTAACAGTTCAAACAGTCAATAAAATCCCTATCTACCAACAACTCTTTACAATGTATTTTCAATAAATATTTATAGGTGAATGAGGAGGAGGAGGAGTAGATATGGACTTAAATGATCCATTAAGACATAGGGGAGGGAGTATTCGATGCCCACTCTACATAATGGCTCTGTATTTAACATGTTTGGTACCCTTTAGGCTGGCCTGGAAGTCTTTTTCATATTGGTAATAACTTCAGGTATGTTCTTTGAAGTATTCTGACTGCTGGTACTATGTATTACCCTCTGAAATAAGTAAGGTGGATAGAAGGTCTGTAGGTCTTCCATACTTCCATAATTGTTGTCCTGAAAATTTTTTTAAGGCCTCTATCAGCGTAATAATCATTTTGGTGCTTGATGGAACATGGAGGAGGTCGTGTAGATAGTCCTTTTAGGAGAAGAACGTTCTACTGATCTAGTTCTTGTTGCTTTAGGATTAATTAAGCCTTCTTTATCATTTTCAGGTCTTCGTTTGTATCCTTTATACTTTAAACATCGGATATAAGCTTTAAGTCTTCAATATTTACGCCTTAATCCCTTAATTTTTCCTCTGATACTCTTTGGCTTCTGTTGATGGCTGCACAAGTAGAAAATGGCGCTGGAGGGTTCGTGTAAGGGTAAATGAAACCCTGCTAGTCCCTTCTCTGCGTGAATAATGGCCTGTGAATCACCGTTCCCAGCCTTCGTTTTATTTTAAAGACTGTAGGAAAAACCCACATATCCTGCAAAAACACACAAAAATTACGAAAATCCTGTGAAAATGGGTTTAGTGGACTGCTTTGGAGGTTTGGGGGAAAGGTTAAATCGCAACCGTTGGATTGGAAAAACCAACGGTCAAGATCGTTTGATCAAGTCATTTGGGAAAATGTTGGGTGAAAAAGTGCAATGGGCGAGATTAAGTCAGAACCGTCAGACCTTCGGAGATCAACGGCGGAGATGAAAAGAAAAAGGTCAATGATGTGGAGCAAGGTGGTTAGGCGAAAAACCGGCAGCAGTTTTCGCAAAAGTTTTGGGCGGTAAGCGGTTTGCGCAAAAAAAATGTGATACGACACAATGATTGACGTGTGTCCCTCGCAATACCGCCTATTTCGTAAATTTTTTGGTGATTAAACTGCAGGCGAAAAACTTTTGCGAAATGCGATATCGGCTGTCGGATCGGAGGTCCCAAATCCGACGATGCGGAAAGATTGCGATGGGGAAAGTTGCGGTGTGAGAGGGGTGTCAGGGTCCACGATGACATCAGCGTTTTTATCGTGGAGCGGGTGGGTGTATGGGGTTATCAGGTTTAACTCCGCCCGTTGGATCTGATAAATGGATGGCCAGGATTAAGAGAAGGGGCGGATGGACGAATAGAGTCAGAGGCAGGGCGGAGGATAAGGCGGGGAATGGATGACCCGATGACCATTGATCAATACAGATCAGCGGTCCAGATTAACCCAGATCAAAACGTTGGGAAAACAAAAATATAAAGGAAAAAGGGTTCGGAAAGGATTTTGCATGTGGGTTTTACGTTTTAAGCGCCCGATTGTGGGGCCATAGGACATATGGAGAAAGGGGTTTAAGTTGAATAAGCCCTCGAGGGCTAAGAAATTTTATAATGTAAAAAGACTGTTTTTAAGGTCAAAAACATAGTTTTTAAGGCTTAGAAGGGGGTTCTTGTAGGCAAAAGAAAGGGTTTTTAAACCAGATAAAGGGAGATAAAAGGTTTAAAAAGGGTTTTGAGAGGGTTAGAAAGCCAAATGAGGGAATTTTGAGGGAACTTATGAAGGGAATGAGGGTGAAACATGGGGGATTTTGTGAGAGTGAAGGAAAAATGAGGCCTTTTGAAAGCAGTTTCTTCATAGCAGAATAGCAGGTTTTGAATGTCTTTGATGGAAACAGCAGTGAAGATCATTTTGGAGGATAGAAAACACATGGAGGCTTCAAGAATGATAGATTTTCAAGGGAAATGTTTCTCTTGAAGACTCAGAAACATATTTAGCCACCTGTTTGCTATGCCAAAAATTTATAGGTGGCTAACAGTGGCTCCACATGGGGATGGCATCTTCTTGAAGATGTCAAGAATCTCAGATATGATCTTTGGAAGTAGGCCAAATACCTGGTACTTAACCATCCTTTTTCTTTGATCAGCTGCTACAAATATGATGGATATCAGCAGAAACATTTTCCCAACAACTACCTACCCATCCTACTATCCTAACACTTCTTCTTTAAGGTGAATTTGGACTTGCAGACCTTTTACATCATCATTTTTAATTGAAAGCAAAAACTAATCTAATTCTACCCTTATTTCTCCATGAGACCAGATTAAACAGTTGGACTCATAGCTTCTCTACCTAAACTAATATCGCTAGGATTAAACTGTCTAGCAAATTTCTTTCTCTACATTCTAAAACAGAAATTGAAAAACATCTAAACCGGGATTAGACTATCTGGTTTGCTGGAATTTGCAGAAATTAAAAACAACTAACTAAATGCTCATAGGCTGAGCTTTATTGAGATTTCCTACCTACCCTACTCTAACTTGAGATATTTACATGTCTAGCTTACAAACTCTCTTTTCCAATACATCCAGTCAATCAAATGATCCCATGACTGGTCTCTGATCATCTCTTTGAGCATGCTACATAGGCAGGGCCACTCCCATTCTCTTTTCTTCTTAGCAGTAGCTTCCAAAATGTTTCTTGTTGTCTGCAACAAGCTTCTCTTGATGACCTTTGATCCTTCTTCAAATGTCTACAGGAAATGAGCATAAGGATCTTGAAATGGTACCTGGTTGTGAATATTTAGTGAGTAGGCTTCAATCAGGATTGCTTCCTCTTCCACTGGATCAAGAAAAAGACTCTCTTGAGAAATAAAATCTCCCTCATATTCATCATCATCTGAACTAGAGGACTCATCATATACTGTAGCTTTGTCCCCTTGTGGCTCTGAGATCTTCTAATCTGGTGGGCTGAGTTCTTTGAAAAGATTTACATATTCTTGAGCAGGGGTTTGTTCCATTGCTTCCTCTTTTCCAAGAGAAGGCCCCTTAGTTTCAACCTGTTCAAAAATTTCTTCCTTGTTTTCTTCCTTACCCTCCGAGATGAAGGGCTGTTGACTTCCAATCACATGAAAACTATTACTAATGATCTGAGATAAAACAGAGTGAAGATTCAAAGAATATTCACCTGCTCCTAAACTTTCATAACTTTCCTCATCAATATCATAAGTAGCCTGAATTTGCTTATTACTTTCTTGAAGTTGATGGAACTGATTTTCCTCCCACAATTGTACTGATGATGGGCCTGCAAGATCAACTTTTGTTTGTAGAACATCATCATCGGATGAATCAAAGTCAGGAAAATAATTAAAGTAGGTAATGCTACCAATCAAACATACAGTATTATCATCAGATCTTTATTCATTCTGACTTATAGAGGAGTTTTCTAAATCTGTACAACCCAAATCAGTACATGAATGGGCAAGGGTGTGTGCTTTATAGAAGATTTCAGAGGCATGTTGCTTGTTTAATATTTGATCAATTTCTTCTTCTGTCAAAAGAGGGATGTCTTTTTCAGCATGGACAGAAGACGGCAGTCCTCTTTCTCTTGTGCTAACTGATTTGGAGGTTGGATGTCTTCTTGAGCCTCTTCTGGGAGATCTTCACTTGTGCTTGCAGGGAGACCTTGAGGATTTTCCAATTTTTCCTGATCTCTTACGGTTTCAAACAATTGTTCATGATCATGATGATACTTAGTCATAATACAAGGCTCATGAGTTGTTTCTTCTATATGATCAGGATGCCTCTCTTCTTGTGTAATCTGAGATGAGTTATAATCTAGAGGGGGAGCTCCTATATGTGTTGGTTCTCCTTCCACATCAGATTTTGCATCTTCTAAGAGGTTTCTTGTTTCCTCAAAGAAGTGTTCCCTATTAGCTTTTTCCATTTGGTCATGATATTCTCTTATCAGCATAGTACAATATATAGGTATGCAGTCAGGAATTTCTTGACCACCTTCCTCTTCATCGTCTATAGATTATTGAGCATCATACATGTCTTGATCATTGTCTAGGTCATGAGTTTGTTCATGTTCTGGAAAAAGCATGGGCTGCTCTAGAACATCAATATTTAGACTAGCCTCATACCTCTCCACTATTTTTTCACCAAGTATGTTCATCACTCTTGCCACTCTATCCAAAAAAGCATTTAGCTTTGCTTCTCTGTTCATACTTGGATCCATGTTGGCAAAAAGAGGTCACTGTATCTTTTCAACCAGTTCAGGGTCTTCTACCAGTGGAGTCATTTGTTCCTTTGAGAATTATGGAGTGTGGAGTCGCCAGGTGGATGAATTTGAATGTTTTGAAACAGGTTGTTGTCCACCATCAGCAATTAAATACCAATCTAGGCTAAGTGGTCTTTGTCTTCCCCAGTGGAGTCGCCATTATTTTGTGGTTCCTGTGTTTTGGCCAGATTGGCAAGACCGAATGACAAGACAACATCAAACTACTTTGGGATCCTAGGATCTAGCCCTCCTGGATCCAGAAAGGGATCTCTCTATAAATGTAAAGAATGATGTATCTTTAAGGTCAAATTGAGATATTAGGCTAGGTATGAAGCACAAGGGTTTTAGGTTTGTTTGTTTGGTTGGAGACCATTAACTGATAAGGTTATGTGAAGTGGAAAGGAACTAAATAGAAAGGATGTTTCAGCATGGGAAGATAGGTCAAGAGAAGTGTCAATCCATTGGGCTATGGAGTCATGAAATGGTTTACTTGCATAGCAATTATCCAAAGGTTTCCATAGGGAAGGTCAACTATACCAAAGGATTCTTTTAAGATAGATGGTGGAATGTGTTGTACTGTACAACAACCCTCCCTTTTTTCTAAATTTTAGAATAAAATTCATTTAGAAATAGGGTCCCTTTTTCTTTTCATATAGAAATAAAAGACTTAGAAATAAAGATTCATTGTTTTGAAAGACTCATTGCATATTTTTGTTACCAAGTGTGTACAAACAAATACAACATTAAAAAAATTCTGATCCGATGAAATAATAAAAGACTTTATCATATAAAATAAATCAGTTTGAAAAAGGTCTCATGAACAGTAATCGCAATCGGAAATTGGAGAAATCTTTAAGAGAAGTTTTATATACATGTTCAAAAATCTCCGATGCGATTAGTTCAATTGCAAATCACCAATCGCAAAGGATTTAAGTTATTCATTTACATATCTCCGATGCGATGCGATCAATCGCAATCGCATGATCGGAGCACTTTTAATAAATTCTTTGTGGTCAATTGAAAATTCCCTGATGCGACGCGCTTTATTATAAAACACTTTTCAAAAGGAAATAAACATTTGTTTCGCTTAAATGAGAAGAATCTCTATATGGTAGACCCCACCATATCGCAATCGGAAATCGGAGAAAGCCATTGATAATTATTTTCGATTGAAACTCCCCGATGTGATATACCACCATCTAATCGGAAATCGGAGAAGTTTGCAATCGCAATCGGCAATCGGAGAAATCTGTATTGTGATATCTATGTACCATTTGAATACTTCCGATGCGATTGATATTTAATATACTACATTCATCACATTGGAAGAATTCAAAATAGGTAATTTTATAATATTTCACAAGCGCCAAATCTCCAATTGTATGTTCAACATTCAATAACAAATCAAATGAATATTGGTTTATAATTTCGTTTTGAATACGTGAGTGTGACTCAATGAAAACATTTAAGTGTTATACAAAATCAATAAATTAACGAATTGCGAGTTTATAATTTTTTATCTTTTCGCTTGCTTTTTTATCACAACTAAAGAGCTCATTGCCCTGCAGAATCAAAGAGCACCAAACCCTTTCATTCGCAGACAGAGGGAAACAATACCAGACATAGAAATGTCGAAGAAAACAAGAAGAACCAAGACTACTATTGCCGCTAAGTTTGTTGAGATTCCTACAGTCTCAAAGGAAAAGCCAGCAAAGCTGAAACTAGTTACGGATACATCATGTCAAGGGCTCGGCCGAATGACATGGGAAGGAGTTTATAATCTATTGGAGAGTGAAAACCCTAAAGTCACAATAGCTAAGATATCAGTTCCTGATGAAGATAACTCAGATTCTGACTCTGAAGTTACTGATAGAACACTTGCAAATTCATTCCTACATCGAATTGCAGCCAAAGCAAACATCATGCCTTATTATGATGTGATTCGATGGGTCATCAATAATGTGGAAATAAAGAACAGAATGTTTATTTCGGCTTCTGGAGCATATTTTGGATCATTCAAAGCAGAAGACCTAAAGCAATGTATCATCTCCCTGATCCGCAGAAGTTTTATAACAAATAATTTGTCAAAGAGTTTGTTGACAGTAATAAAGTTCAATCTGAACCTATCAAAGAATGGAGAAAAAATCCTGAAAAGCACAAAAATGAATCATCCGGTATGTATTCAATAGATTCTCTTTCACCCCCATACTGCTATGCCGCTGCCATGATGTGTAAATTATTTGGAAATAACAATTCTGCTATGTTTTCTATACAAATGGTTCCTTTAATTCTAGCTGCTGTCAATTCTGAAATTATGGACTGGGCTGTTATTCTTTTTGATAGGATAGCTAATAGGATACTCGAATACAGACAAGATAAAACCGCTGGAAATACCACTCCCTTTTTCTTTTGTGCTTATATTCTATACGCCCTTTGTTTCAATTCTGAGTTTCCCTTGTTAGGATGGAAATGGACTTCTAAAGATCCTACTCCGATTCATATATACCATAAACTCCTTTGGAAAGTTCATTTCAAAGATCATGTTTATAGGATATGTCATGGTTTCCTTATCCCAGTCTTTCAAACCATTTTCAATCGCTTCCCTCCTAGATTCTCTGACAAAGCTAAAACTGACTTATCCTCAATAGGATATTGGTTTGGAGAAGAAAAATTCACGTATGTCAAGATTTTCGGGAGTATTGTGGAACCCCACGTTCTCCCTCTTATTTTCCTAGATAAGCTTTTAGCCCAAGAAATATCCTATCAATTGACAGTTGAAGGAATTTCCAAATCTCTGAGAAATAGTAAGAAAAGAATGTGGCCTTCATTTCCATTCAATTGTGAACATTTTACTTTGAATGACTTTAAACATGCAGAAAAGGAAGTCATCAAAATAAAGAATTTTAAATTCGCAACAATACCGGGGAGACAGTATGATCCACAAAAGATAGATTTTAATGTTACTTCTTCAATTTCGATTACTCGATTCGAGCATGAACCGGATGAGTTTGATGATTTGTTTGTTTCATTAAATGATTTTTCTCAAGTCTATAATTTGGCCAAGTCCAAATTTCAAAAAGAAGAAATGAATAAATTTATGTTATTCAGAAGGCAAAGATTGTTGAAAATTCCTCTAGATCAACTCAGAGTTCATATGCAAGATGCAGAGATAGAAGATAAATCTGGAAAAACAGCAGAAGAAACATCTACCAGTAAGGCCACTACACAGTTATCTACTGACTAGCCCATTGTACAGACACAAAAAGAAGTAACAGGAAATGATCCTGTTGTACATACTGAAAAGATGATCATTGATGACAAATCCGAAGAAAATACTGATCAACAGTCCACAGCTCAAACAGAGAAGGAATGCACAAGTACTGATACTAATGTGCATAGTCAAAAGGAAGGTTCAGACAGAAAAACTGATAAACAAGAAGGAAATACAAAGAAATTAGATACACAACTTGGAGGAAACGAAACTACTGAGAAAATTGTAGACTCTACTGATCTTAATGTTTCCTCTCAATTGTTGAAGCAGTATAATCAATTCGCTCACCAACTAGGACTGCAGGATGATCCTAAAGAGAAAGAGCAAGAAGATCAGGACGTTGAAATCATTCCTGAACATCCTACAGGGCAAATTATATTGAAGATTGAAGAAATTCCTCCCTTGGATATATTCTACAGTCCTAGACATAAATTTGTTGTTAAAAAACAGAGGAAGTGAAGAAAGATCGATCAAGACATGTTTTCTGCTTCACAGGAGGAGTTCATGAATATTGTTTATAAGAATGCTGAAGTGAATCCATCTGAGGATCTCACTAAGTTTTCCCAATATGCAGGAGCATACAGTGCTGCAACAATTGATAAAGCTGCAGAGGTTTCTCAGTTGATAACCCAAAAATATCTACATCTAGCTTTACTTGAAGAACAAGCTAGTGTAAATCAGCAAAAGATTGCTCAATTAGAACAAAAATTACAAGATCAAAATCTCAGGTTTAAAGAGCTAGAAGAGCAGCTTGCCACAGAAAAGAAGAAATTTGATGAACAAGCTTTAAGCAATCAGCAACAGTTGAATCAAGATATTTCAAAGCTACAAAATTTGTTACAAGATGAAAAGAACACAAAGATTGTGCAAGAAAAAGAATTTCAAGCAGCTTTAGATAAATTCAAAGATTTTCCCAAATTAAATGAATTCAAAACGGAGGCTCTTGAAGCCAATAAACTGTTGTCTCAGCAGTTAAATAATTTTTTTTTTAAATTGACACAAGCAAAACCATTTTATGATATCACATCATCTTTAATACAGGACATAGTTACTCTCAGGCAAGAAATTGATGATGCCGATGAAAGGATTTCTGAATTTATTACTTGGAAAGATACAGAAAAAGGTAGAAAAGCTAATCTACCTCGGATAGAAGAAAGACATAAGGAAATCATGTTTACAGAGTGGGAACAGCAGTTGATGAAAGCCGAGAGAGCTATATCAAGAGCTAGAAGCATGATGGGTAATATAACACAATTTATCAATGACAGCTTGTATGCATGTAATCTCATTTTAGATTGTGTTCCAGGCAGTTTATTCAAAGTTAAAGAAACCGATTGCAGATGGAAAGAAGAAATGATGAATAAAAATCAATAGATCAACAAACTTCAAACAATATCTTGGGACAATATGTGGACTTATCTGATTAAGCCACTAAATCAACAATTAGCTATTAAATGCTTATCAAATGTTGTCGATTGTTTAATTCCAGAATTCTCTGATGCCACATACGCCAGACAGTTACATTCCAAGATGATTCATCCATCGGAAGTCCAGGAAATGCTGAAAATTTGCCACCTGGCTACATTGAGCGAGAAGGAAAAGCAATGAATCAGTTCTACATAAAGATAGAATTTTTGTTTTTAAAGTTAATAGATTGTAGCAGTAGTAATAGGATTCTGTTTTCATGTAATGTCATATTTAAACCCCTCTCATGCATTGGAGAAGGCATCCTGAGTTGTAATATTTTTGACTTGGAGATTACATTTCTGTACTCCACTGGCTCTTATATTTTATAAAGGATCACATCTGGTGATTTTATGCGGAATTATCTTTAAAGAGTTGCATTTATGTACCTTGGATTTGATTTTGCATTGGAATTACTGGATCAGAGTATCAGATTTCATTTGAAACTTTCAAGATGGATAAGGTATTTTTATCTATTCACTGTTAATTTCTTTTGTTATATGATATTCTTTTTTAAATTTTCTATCATTTATGTATATTTCGTTCTCACAATATTTCTTTATATATCATTTTTTATTATATTAGAAATATTCATTTTTCATAAATGTATGTAAAATGATATACAATGATGAATACAATATGCTAATATAACTCTGTTTAAATTCTTAAACATAGTTATCTTTATTTGTTACTGCACAATTTCAATTAAACTTTAATACATTTTAATGGTTATTGATCAATTGAAATAATTTTAAGTTGTATTCACATATGATACCCGGGTTAGTTTTAGAATTTCTTTATCAATATTTAGATTAAATTAGATAGTTTTATTTCAGTCATTTAGTCCCATTTTCACTCATCCAAATCAACCCATCACCAACCCATTAGTTATAAGGAAACTGGTCCTTTCAATCCAGTCGGAGCCACCATACCAAACGGATAAGGAGCTGTCCTAAGGTCCCGACCGGGTGGTTTTCCCCAATGTTTGAAGCAGAGATTTTCTAGGCTTCAACAGAATGGAACATTAAGGAGTGGGTGAAAGAAAATAAAGACACCTAAGTGCAGCCTAAGATCAGGTAAGGACTTTGAACCTATCATGCTTTGACATACTTCAAAGGAGACTCTCAATAAAGGCACAAAGGGTAGCTTAACATCAAGGAAGGACTTTTAACCTAACCTGCTTTCAGCATACTCTTAAGGAAGACAATCCAGCAGTCCTCATAACCACTTTCAGAAGGTAGAAAACATTCAAGGTTAAACACAAAGCAAGGCCTGAGATCATAGAAATACTTTTAACCTTCACTGCTTTGACACTTACATAAGGGATCTTGAAAGGCTAACTGTTGGAAAGGGAACCTAGTGAGACACGGCTAACTCTAATCTCCCAGTTTCCTAATTCTTCCAGCTGAAACCAAACAAGAACATCTGAGAAACAAAATCTAAATTCATACATCAGTAAGCATGGGCAAACCAACATCTTTAACTGGTTAAATTATGTTGAATTTGTTCTTAGATACACAAATAGCAGAAAACATAAAAGATAAGAAGAGCAGGAAGCATTAGGGTACTTTGCAGCAGTATATCCTAAGCTAGATTACTGATTCTTATCAGAGAATAATGGACAGTATGATAAAACATGAAAGGAGACAATTACAGTAAGGAAACATCACCAATAATATAGACCAGGATCCTGTTAATATGCTTGTTCAATTGATGTGCAAAACCAGTCAAATACTTTGAGTCCAATGGCTCTTCACAATCCAAACTTCTCTTCCCAGCCTACTATTTTACAAACTACTCAGCTACTTCCCCTTACTAACAGTTCAAACAGTCAATAAAATCCCTATCTACCAACAACTCTTTACAATGTATTTTCAATGAATATTTATAGGTGAATGAGGAGGAGGAGTAGTAGATATGGAGTTAAATGATCCATTAAGACATAGGGGAGGGAGTATTTGATGCCCACTCTACATAATGGCTCTTTATTTAACATGTTTGGTACCCTTTAGGATGGCCTGGAAGTCTTTTTCAGATTGGTAATAACTTCAGGTATGTTCTTTGAAGTATTCTGACTGCTGGTACTCTGTATTACCCTCTGAAATAAGTAAGGTGGATAGAAGGTCTGTAAGTCTTCCATACTTCCATAACTGTTGTCCTGACAGTTTTTTTAAGGCCTCTGTCAGCGTAATAATCGTTTTGGTGCTTGATGGAACATGGAGGAGCTCGTGTAGATAGTCCTTCTAGGAGAAGAACATTCTGCTGGTCTGGGTCTGATTTCTTTAGGCTTAATTAAGCCTTCTTGATCATTTTCAGGTCTTCATTTGTATCCTTTATCCTTTAAACATCGGATATAAGCTTTAGGTCTTCAATATTTACGCCTTAATCCCTTAATTTTTCCTCTGATACTCTTTTACTTCTGTTGATTGCTGCACAGGTAGCAAATGGTGTTGGAGGGTTCGTGTAAGGGTCGATGAAACCCTGTTGGTCCCTTCTCTGCATGAATAATGGCCTGTGGATCACCGTTCCCAGCCTTGGTGTTAATTTAAAGACTGTAGGAAAAACCCACATATCTTGCAAAAACACACAAAAATTACGAAAATCCTGTGAAAATAGGTTTAGCGGACTGCTTTGGAGGTTTGGGCGAAAGGTTAAATCGCAACCGTTGGATTGGAAAAACCAACGGTCGAGATCGTTCGATCAGGTCATTTGGGAAAATGTTGGGCGAAAAAGTGCAATGGGCGAGATTAAGTCAGAACTGTCAGATCTTCGAAGATCGACGGCGGAGATGAAAAGAGAAAGGTCAATGATGTGGAGCAAGGTGGTTAGGCAAAAAACCGGCAGCGGTTTTCGCAAAAATTTTGGGCGTTAAGCAGTTTGCGCAGAAAAAATGCAATACGACACACTGATTGACGCGTGTCCCTCGCAATACCACCTATTTCACAATTTTTTTGGGGATTAAACTGCAGGTGGAAAACTTTTGTGAAATGCGATATCGGCTGTCGGATCGGAGGGCCCTGATCCGACGATGTGGAAATATTGTGATGGGGAAAGTTGCGGGGTGAGAGGGGTGTCGGGGTCCACGATGACGTCAACGTTTTTATCGTGGAGCGGGCGGGTTTATGGGGTTATCAGGTTTAACTCCGCCTGTTGGATCTGATAAATGGATGGCCAGGATTAAGAGAAGGGGCGGATGGACGAATAGAGTCAGAGGCAGGGCGGAGGATAAGGCGGGGAATGGATTACCCGATGATCGTTGATCAATACAGATCAGCAGTCCAGATTAACCCAGATCAAAACGTTAGGAAAACAAAAATATAAAGGAAAAAGGGTTCGGAAATGCTTTTGCATGGGGGTTTTACGTTTTAAGCGCCTGATTGCGGGGTCGTAGGACGTATGGAGAAAGGGGTTTAAGTGGAATAAGCCCTCGAGGGCTAAGAAATTTTATAATGTAAAAATATTGTTTTTAAGGTCAAAAACAAAGTTTTTAAGGCTTAGAAGGGGGTTCCGGTAGGCAAAAGAAGGGCTTTTTAAACCAGATAAAGGGAGATAAAAGGTTTAAAAAGGGTTTTGAGAAGGTTAGAAAGCCAAATGAGGGCATTTTGAGGGAATTTATGAAGTGAATGAGGGTGAAACATGGGGGATTTTGTGAGAGTGAAATGGGGAAAAAGGAAGCCTTTTTAAAGCAGTTTCTTCATAGCAGAATAGCAGGTTTTGAATGTCTTTGATGGAAACAGCAGTGAAGATCATTTTGGAGGACAGAAAACACATGGAGGCTTCAAGAATGATAGATTTTCAAGGGAAATGTTTCTCTTGAAGACTCAGAAACATATTTAGCCACCTGTTTGCTATGCCAAAAATTTATAGGTGGCTAACAGTAGCCATCGAGTAATTTGTGGGATTTGGTTGGGACCATATTTGAGGAGGTTCAGGAATCTCCTCATACTCTTATTTCATATCCATGGAGGTTCAGGAATCGCCTCATTCAAAAGGACTAAAGGAGGAGAAGTCCTTGAAAGTTGTTGCACTGCTGAAACTGGAAGGAAATATTTCAAAGCTTTTTCTTGAGGGTCTCTATTATCCAGGAGTGGGTAAAATGCACCTTATAGGATGTGTTTTCACTTAGTAATTTCTCCAGGTTCAAGAGAAATATTTTGAGGTAACCACAAACCTACTTTGGAAATCTAGGATCTAGCCTTCTTAAATTTCATAGAGGGCTCTCTCTTTATGATTTAACTTTATTTTTGTTTAATGTTTTAGGCTAGTTATGATAGAACAATTTGGTTTTGGTTTCTAAATGTTTGGTGGAAAATAAGATTACTTGAAGACAAATTAAAGAGGGATCTACTAGTCCATTGGGCTATGGAGTCAAAATCTAGCAAGCAGAATTAGAAGGCAAGGCCAAGAGGATGCTAATGTATTCAGGGCAAGGTAGATAACCCTCAGAGATTTGGATAGATTGTTTTGATGAGATGGCTTGTTTCGGGATAAAGGGAAATGAAGAATCCTTTGATCCAGAAAAAGAGGAAGGAGGCAGGGGTCAAACGGGACTAGGAGCAATTAAGAATTCCTAAATCCAGAAATCAGCAGAAAACATTTAAATGATTAAGTAGTTAAGACAGTGAGTTCTAACACTAGTCCTGAAGTAATACTCCTATTTAATCATTAATATTGAACAACATATATGAAATGTATGTAACTCAGAAAGGAAACAATGAAAATAATAAATGTACTTCACTCTTCAACTTATTGCATGAATCCTGAATTATGAAGTCCAATTGGCAATTGTCTAGACTGCTGCTTTGAAATCAACACCTATGAGCCTCCAACGTACCCGCAAAAAGTATATAATGTTCTTAGAAATTTTATTCCACCCTAAACACTTCATAAACTAAAGTATTTATACAAATTTTTATTACAAAATATCCTAGAGAAATCTAGGAATAACTCTAGGAAATAAAAATATCTTTACACATTAAAAGGGACATCTGCTTAACAACTCTAGCAAGTTGTTCTCTTATCTAGAAAAAATAGTGATATCTTATCTAACAAAAACTGTTTGTTTGAGTAGCTGTCCATGCTTGCTGGAACTTTGCAAATATCTTTTGAAATATGACTTCATGGATACTCTTTCCACTTATACTCTTTGACCCTGCCTTTCTTCTTGATACTCTTTCACGTTGTTCATTTATCTCTTCACTGCTGTAAAAATAGAGAAATTACAGTAGTAAAATTTTTTTCGTTGTTTCTTCTCTGATACTCTTTGACCCTGTTGTTTAGCCTAATACACTTTCAACTGATATATTAACCTTTTGACAGCTGTAAAATGAAATTTTCACTATGGTAGAAAAATTAATTCATTGTCATACTTGTATTTCCCTTTTACCCTTTCACATTATCAGCAGTAAAAAACCAAAATCACATAAACTTTTTTGTTTTTCCTTCTCAGCTTAACTATTTTACATGTGCCTTTGATGTTATTAAAGCATTTATATTGGATGATTCAAGAATTTTAATGGTCTTCTTTAAACCACTAATTTCATTATTCTTAAGGGACATCTCCTCCATGGCTTTCGCTATCTCTGTTGCTCCACCTGTTTGTTGTACCTGTGTAGATGATGATTATGTGTGGGAAGTAGTATTTTATTGCATCGATACTGTAGTTACCAATGACCCTTTGGGTGCCAACTTATCTCCCAATGTAGAAAGAACAGCAGCAGTAACAATAGGGATAACTGTGGAAATAGGGGGAACATCACTTCCTTTCAAAGCTTCTTTTGCGATTTTTTCTCAATTAGGTTTTCTGATAGATGAAAACTAGGTTAAGACAAGAAACAAGGGTTTCCTGAATGGTTGAGACTGTAAAAAGGAGTTTGGTAGGCCTGAAAAACCTTTTTGTCTTGGAATTGATCTTTAGAGATCTTAACTGAAGAAATTGGCTCAAACAAAGGCTTTTATGAACATAGCAACTTCTGGGAAAAATTGGCCAGGGTTTGGCCTGTTTTTGGGCGTTTTTGGGCAATTTAAATGGTTAATTCTCTTATCTTAATCTCTTTTAGTTCACAGATGGTATAATTTTGAAGTTTTGTAGGTAAAAATATCGAGAAATACCTCTTTTGCGGGTATTTGAAAATCGGGATGGTTTTTTGCAGTTTTTGCTTGCATTTGAGCTTTAATTTTAACTACTGGAACCGAAAAAGATCTTATCTGGTCTTCAAACAGGGATCTTGTTGTTAACTCTAGACTTTCATGCGTGAATCAATACATCTAGGTTTAAAACAAGGCTTTGGGAGCTTAAAACTGGCTAAATGGAGCTTCATTAATAGTCGGATGCAACTTTAAAACTCAAAACACACAGATCTTGTTAAAAAAACTTATAACCAAGGTTTCAACCCATAGCTATAAATCTCATAAACGTATCAACGGTGGGTTTTAATACTTTCGCAGGAATTCTTTGAAGTTTGAATGCAGAAAACCAGGGGTGGTTTTCGCATTGACAATGAGCTGTAAGTGGTATTCATCTAATCGAACGCGACAGAATGAAAATATGCGACGCCGCAGAGGTGGTTTTCACGAAAACAGCTTTTTTCGCGTCCATTCGGGCTGGGGGTCGTCGTTTGTTTTGCGGGCGCGAAGATTATCGTCAGTCGTTGGATTGGAGAGTTTAAAGTGAATGGTTAGGATCCTTTTAAAGCTACAGGGGAAAGGTAAGCTGGGGCCATAACAAAACCTTTGTATAATAGACTTTATAACAAAGTTTTGGTATATGAAAAGATTACATTAATGCAGGGTTATATTTCAAAGGTTTTTTGAAAAGGGTTTATCGGGTAGTATATAAACATAGTTTTATGTATATGGTAAATGGCACATGAGGCGGGTTTTAGGCTTTAACCATGGTTTAAATTTATGTATATAGCGTGAGGCTATTTACATGGTGAATTATACATACGGGAAGGCTTTAAGTATTGCGGGGATAAAATACCATGGGAAAGTTGATCACGATGATACCTTGGGTTAAAGCATGGAAAGGTAAATATATTTACAAAGGTATGGGGGTTCTAAAGTTTAGCTTAGATTAAACTTTAGAAAAATCTCGGGGAATATATTTTTTTATTTAAACATATATAAAACATGTTTAAAGTTTTTTTTATTTAATTTTTATTATATAGTAATAGACTGTGTAAATGTCTATTTACTATAGGGGGCGAGAATATTTATATGGTTAGTTTTATGCCAAAGGGGTTTTAATGGGGGTTTTTATTAAAACATGTGGATATTTAACTTTGGTAAAAAAGCTTATAATAATGGGTTTTGGGGATAATTAAATAAAAGGAGCTATAATACTTAGGATAAGGTTTATTTATAAGGATTTAATAAGTAAATTAGAATTTAATATGACTATGGACAATGTAAAACACCAAAAAACAATTATATAACTAAGTAAAGTGATAATGTAAAAGCAAGGCTTTATTATTTGTAATTTAACCACTTTGACTTAGAATATAACATTTTTGGAGGGTTTTTTGTGTTTTTACGAATGAAGGAGATTAGTCAAAAGTGAATTTGATTATTCATTTAGTAAAAAAGGAGTCTTTACTTATGAAATTGAATAATGATGAGTGCATTAAGGGTAAATGATGAAAATTAGGGATTAATATAGGAATTCAATACTTTCAACTTATCAATCATTGAGCCTTGGGTCTGATCCCAACAAAAGTCAGAGAAATTCTTTGAGCCTCTTTGACTGAAAGTTTAGAATGCAGAATAACTATAGGGGAAAGGAAAACAGTAATAGTTGCCTGGTGAAAGATATATACAATGATTTTTCCACTTCTTTCTACCTACCCAACTTTTAATCTAACATTTTATTCTCCCATTTTGCAGGTGCATTTGAGCTAGCAACCTTGAACATTTTATTCTTTTGAAAGCAATAAAAAACTATTTAAATCTACCTTATATCATCCGAGGGCTCAGATTAAACTGATGAGCACTTCTTTATTCTCTACCTATCTACTAATTAATGAGGATTAAACTATCTGAGTAATTTTTATTCTCTATTCTACAACAATAAAATCGAAACATGACAAGTCAAGATTAAGCAATTCAACTCATCATGGATTATGGCATTTATTGACACTCTGCCATAATCATCAGTAACAAAGGAAAAAGTAGTGGCATTTGAATTTGCACACTTTCATGTTTTATTTCTTTTTTCTTTTGGGGTATATTATTTTTTCTAAGTCCTTTGATATTTCTTTTAGGACTTTACCCTCTTTTTGCTTTTCTATTTTTTTTTTAATTTTTACAAAATATGGGAAAACAACTTGCAGAAAGCAAGGTATGTACATATTTTTACAAGACTATCAAGAGTCAATTCAAAATTATGAATCCTATATTTATAGGACCCTAACAGGATGCAGTGATGTTCGAAAGGATTTTTGAGCTCCATGGTGGAGAGTTTTGCATGAAACAATGGTTCTGCAGGATGGTTTTGATTTTCTCATTGAAGTGGAAGTGGAATATCCAGCTACAAATTCCTAGTGGTTCAGAAATCCAGCCGTGAAGCTTTCTGTTAAAATCCAATGAGCTGTTGACGACCCACTCTTTTTCAAGCTGATGAAAATCGAAACACTTCCCATTATATATATATATATATATATATATATATATATATATATATATATATATATATATATATTAACAATGTCAGATATATGTATTAATGTTCGAAAAGGAAGCTAGCTCCCACTTACAAAATTGATGAAAGAGGAAAAATGGAGGAGGGGGACAAGTATTTGGGATCGAAAACCAGTGCGTTTACATCAAGGCAGGGGAATCCTCCAACAACATTTGATTTGTAGCTTTGAAAGTACTGCTTCAAATAACAGATAAACTTACATTTCATAATTGAAACTAGTTTCTGAGAGAACTTAGACTTTTCCTACGAATTTCTATCTTATATACTACTGTTGTTACATAATATAAGATTTATTTACAGTGGAGAGAAGATTGTTGATCATTGTAATTGCTTAAAACTAGAATAGTAAAAATATTTATCTTGGAGATGAGGGAGTTGCTCCATTCTGAGATCTTAATTTATACTGATCAAAGTATTGTGATCCTGAGAGCTAGTGATACCTTATGATTTTTTGGTGATTACATCTCTCAGGAAATCCACGGTGTTTTTCATATGAACACACCGGTTGTTGAGTTTCACGTAGTCCTTCCTATATTCTGATAGGTGATGCATGATAAAAGCATGGTTAGCATGATTATGCTCCTTCGACTGATTTAGGAGGTCCTTCATGTGCTCTATCATGAATTTGTGCTCCTTGCACTGAGGGCATGCAACAGAGGAGGGTTGATCCATAACGGCGCATATAGGGGAGACAAAAGAAATTTCGGAGAGGGAGCAAAAGGTAAAATTTCGGCTTGAATGGGGAGACCAGCAAGTGAGGAGGATCGTTGTAGAAGGGGAGAGAGCAGTTAGTAAAGCCAAAGGACAATGCGTAGAGATCCAGCATGTAACAGAGAATAGGAATGGAGGAATGGATCAATGCAGAGAGATAGAAATGATAAGTGGTATAAGAAGAAAAAGTGAGGGTGGGATGCCAGGAAGAAGACAAACAGGTGCGTGAGTCGATCGGGCAATGTCCAGTGCAGGGGAATATTTTTCATGAAACATAAGATCTGCATGGTTAGCAATGAAGGGATACAACAAAGGGATTTTGAATAAAATATTTTGGTGTACTTCAGCAACATATTCTTAGAGATGTATTTGCAGAATTTCATAGATTTGGTGTTGATATGAAGAGTACATTTATGGAATGATTTAAAATTTGACATTGTTGCCTATTTTGACTTGGCCTTGATCGCTTTGAACTGCTATGTTTTCCAAGGAGTCTGCAATTTTGTTATTGTCTCTCAAAATATGATAGTATGAGACATTCCCTAAATTAACCATATTTTCACTGGTCCAGAGAATGATTTGTGCTAACTCAGCATTCTTGGAATGGTATTATTCACCATTTGCTGGATAATTATGGAGGAATCTCCAAAAATAACAAGGTTTTTCCTTCCTCAAAATTTGAGATCCTAATAACATACCATAGGCTTCTGCTTTGCTATTTGATATAGTGCCAAGACCCCATTTGAATTCCACGCTTGAATTTTTCTCCTTGTTCCATATGTAGCCTCCTGCCCCATCTATGCCCAGATTAGATTTAGAAGCACCATCAAAAAACATATAGGAATGCTTTAGAGTGTTGATACACTTGAGAAATTCTTCTTCCTTTTAGTCTGAATTTCCATGACTTGTTATTGAGGTTGATTTTCTTGATTTGTAATGGGGAGTATATCTGTCTTTCAGCAACTAAATATATCCAAGTTCATTCCTCAAATTGGAGTAGGGAATTGTCAATTTTTTTTACTCCTTTTGAGAAATGGAATTTAGCTGCTAAATCCAAGCCATGGAAGTGACTTTCCTTGGATTTAATTTTATATCTTGAAATATTTTCTTATTTCGCGGATGTTAGTGTCGGTATCTTCATCCCTCAGTCAGAGATCAACTTCCTCTTGTTGCATTGCATTCTTAGGTGTCTCATTCAGTCAGTTGCATTCCATTAGGAGCATGGATCATCTGACAGTAGTGGTTTTTTGCTCATTTCCCTCATGTCATATATCTGTTGGCCTATTTCTGTTCATTAAAATCATTTACAGTCATTTTTGGTCTCATAGTTTGCAAAGAATCATTTTTAGGGTTTTAGTCTCATTAGGTCTAGGGTTTTGTTAATCCGGTCTTCAGAATGCCTAATAAAGGTCAGCAGGCACATGAGGAAGTTCAAAATAAGGTTTCAGTGCAAAAAAATTTCATTATTATATGTTTAATAATCATTTTTCTTCAAAACTTTGTTTTGAAGAAAAATTGTCTATTTTATTATCATGTAAATAAATGTATGTAATTTTCAAGTTTTTCAGTTGTAATAACACTCCACTCGCAACCCTGGTTGCCTTTGCCAAAGCCCCATGCCATTCATTCCCTGCAAGATAGACAAAAATCTCATCATTCAGTCCAAAAGCCAAAAGCAAGCAAAACAGAGTTCTTTTGAAAAAATGTCAAGTTTTCAACATTACAAAGTGGGTTTTCAAATAGAAAAAATCAAAATCCTTGGCATAAAAGATATTTTCAAGTTTAAAACTTCATTTGTGTGCCAAGAGATAGCAGTGAGCAAAGGAGAATCCGTGAGGAGTGAAGGAAGAAGTTTGAAGGGCAGACTGTGTTGAAGTTGCAGAGCGCGACGCGTTGGGCAGGTGTCGCGACGCATCGGGCATGCACAGCACATTGAGTCGATTGCCTGTGTATGAATTTGAACCAGCGCGGCACATTGGAAGGGTGTGGCGCACTGGGTTGGTTGCGCGGTGCATTGGGCCAGAACACAAATTTTTTGCCATTTCTTCAAAAACTCCAAATCAACTCGGTCTCCTTTGCTCCAAGTAAGTCCATGCGACCTTGTAATTGCCATGAACAAGTATTTGGTGTTGATTATGAGATTGACTATGAAGATTTGAATACAAAAACTCAAAACCCTATTCTATTGTTTTAAGATTGCTCCTAGGGTTTTAAAAATGGTTTTTATGTCAAACACTTCCATTCCCCACCTTGTTTTTTCCACCCCCTCACTGTTATCTTATCATAGCAGCTCATCCCCTATCCCCTTACATCCCTAAAGTCACTCATTTCTCTCCCATTCTCATTATCCGCATCCCACTTGTAAACTTTTCTAAACCCCAAGTTTATCCCAAGAAGTGAAGTGGTTGTCCCTTGTCCCTAAACTTATCAAATCACAGTTTTCAAAAGGAAAATTTCACTTGATAAAAGTCCATTATTCCCATTATCCTATTCCTCCATATTCCCTCCCATATTACCTCATATTTGGCAATCAAATCAAAACACCAAAATTCTCATTTTCATCCAAGATAACATAGACCTTGCACAAACCTTGGACATCATGGAGATAGATACCGATACATCTTATGACCGAGACAGTGATTCCACCACTGAACTACATGCACCTAGAAGGCCTCATAAGAGTGGCAGACATGTGAGGGAGGAGCCCACCTCATTGGTTGAATTGCAGGCTTGTCCACTTGCTATGGCATGTTTTCGAGAGCAGTCTTGGTATCAATTTTGTGAAATGGTTGCTAGGGTCCATCATCATCAGGATTTGGCTCGTTTGTTTGTGTTGCATTTACATGATGGTCAGGTCACCCTTGCCGGTGTGACTTTCACTTTAACACTAGAAACTATCTCTCAAGCAACCGAAATACCGAATGTTGGAGAAAAATGGAACAAAAGACAGCAAGTTGACAGAGTGCATTATGAACCATATATCAGGCCTAGCTTTGTGAAACAACTCAGCAGGGTGTTTCCTTTCCGATTCCTAAAGGATTCATATGCTCCTTTGATGAAACTTATTATCAGATATTTCAGTTGTGAGGGTCGGTTTTCATGTCTCTATGCCTATCATATCAGGTTATTGATGCATTTTACCAGGGTGAAGATGATGAACCTCCCTTATTTCATGTGCTGGAATATTGAGAGAATGACCACTCTCATGCAAAGGAAAACTCCTGAGCAGCAGTACAACAGTATCTATCACTTTGCACTCATTAAGATTGTGGTTTTGCATTAGCTCGGCCTGCAGGGTATTTCATGGGAGGATTTCATTTCTAATGATTTCTTCACAACTCCTCAAGTTCCTTCGGAGGTTTTTCATGATGCAGGTGAACCTTAATTTCAGCATGAGGGTCAGGAGACAGAGACTACAAGTGTGTCGATGTATGTCACTTATCAGAGAGGCACCAAAGGATTATTTGCAGCAGCCCGGCGAGTATTATCTCCACCTGGGGTGGAAGGGGTCTCGCTTCCATCATCAGCAGCACAGGTACAGGTACAGGACAGAGGTAAATGGCCAATGCAGGATGAGGGGCCTTCAGGAGGCCAGGATACAGGTTTCATACTCATTGATGAGGATTTGAGCTCTCAAGGCTCAAAGTTGAGGGAGACTATTCAGGAGCAGAAGGCGGAGATAGACACTTTGTCTATCAAGTTGCAAAGATCCCAATGGATTATCAACTACCTTGAGCATCGAAACAAATAGTTGCAAGATCAGCAATCTATCATGGAGTTGCAAAATATCCGTGAGAACCGGCAGGCTGCCCAAAGAAGCCAAACCAAGATGACATCCATTGAGCGAGAGATTGAGGCTGATCGAGAGACTTGGCTTGAGAGGGTCAATATTCATTTGGAGAAGCTGTTGGAGAAGGCCAACAAGTAAAATAACATGTTAAGGCACATGAAGAATCATTATTGGGCAAGAAATCATGTTTGCAAGGCACGAATCAAGATCCTAAAGGCAAAGCTAAAGAGGGCATTAAAGCATCGCAAAAGGCATGATAGACTTCAAATTTTGGCCGAAGCTTCTTTGGCCCAGCATAGCACATGATGGTGGAAATTCAGCCCAAATTTCAAGAAATTTGGGACACATTTTGTCAATTTTGAATTTTTTGTCCTTAACACAAATTTTCTTACCCGACGCGTCGCGCCACTTGGCGCGCGCTTATGATTGGTAGCTCCTCTTGGGTAAAACTTGATATTTTTGGATTTTTTATGAAAATTTATGCATTCCTACCCATTACCTATAGATTTAGACAAGTTTTGGGTTGTCGGAAGGGTCAAAAACACCCTAAAAATGACCTTTCTGCCCCTTTTTGGACACACAGGAAGAAGTGTTGGGAAAACTCATTTTTGGAGGGGAAAATTGCAACCAAATTAAGAAATTATACTTTTTTGGGAAAGTAGACAGGTAGATCTTTCCAACGAGCTATCCTGCGCTCAATTTGGACTTTGGGAAGGCCCTCAAAATTGGCCTCAAAGTGGCGTGACGCATAGAGATTTCAGGCGCGGCGCATTGGGAATTTTGGCTCCTTTTTCACTCAGTAACTCTGTTTTGGCGTAGTTTTGGCGAGTTTGAATTTTTTATATCTAAAAGTAAAAATATTGATGTAACTTGATGTAATTTCATGGCTTTGATGTAATTTTGGCACATTTTTACTCATGCAAGTAGATTCATTCACTAAAAAGTGAAATGTAACTGAATGAATCAGTTTCCTATCTTATAGAGGCAAGTTGTTCCATTGCCTATTTTCCAGTTCTTAGTTTAGATATTGTTGAAACAGCTCCTAAAATAGTGAGATCGACCCCTAGAGGCATGGGGATGAGTTATGCTTGTCTATATCTTGTAGTTCTTCAGTCATTTTCGGGGTTGGACACTTGGGATTGCTTTGAGCTTCATTGTACATTTCATCTCTGCATTTTGGCAAAGGAATAGACCAGGGTTTGCAACACTCTTTGGGATCCATGTGGCTCTATGTTTTGATGGTGTGTTTCTCTCTGTGATTGTAATTTTACTGATGTTTCATGTGTATCATCTTCCTTTTCATTTCTTCTTAAATTAAACAAACAAGTAATAAAGGTGGAATTCATTAGATTTGCAGTGCTCTACCTTGAGTTTTGTTTAATTTTCCATGTTTTAAACTGTCATAAGAGGATTCCTGAAAGCCTATTGCCCTGTTCAACTCCTCACCGGTCTGAGCTATCCATTTCATTCAATTCGAAGCATCAAAACAATTGTCTTTCTTTCCCCATTCAGCTCTCTGCAAAACTGATCGTTTTCCCAGACCCAAAATCTGCCCTTCCCTTTGATCCAACAAACACCTTCAAAATCAAAATCAAACTCTTTTACATATATACATAGCCTAAAATCAGCCTTTATTTCAAGTCATCTCAAGCCTCACTGATTATTTTTGCTGAGATCGACAAGGAGAGAGCCCTCTCCCGATCTGGTAGGGCTAGCTACCAGATTAAGCATGGTTTGATGTTACCCTAGACTCTGCCTTCCTTCAGCTTGAGGTAGATTTAGGAAATAACAGCGGCAAGACAAAGTTGCCAAATGAGAAAATAAGGAAAGCTTAGCGAGAACCTTTAATAGTATTCTTATTTTTAAAAGAGTATAGAAATAAACTCCTCCAATTTGAGTAGAATTCCTCAGTGCTTTGGGTGAATTTTAATTCATTTTCCATAGCGTCGATGAGGCGATTCCAACAAAACTTTGTGAAATTACAACTGATAAACAAGTGATTTATGGTTTCTTCTTCAATGTTGCACATGGGGCATCTTGAAGGACCATTTATGTCTCTCTTTTTCAATTTATCAGTTGTTAATATCTTACCTTTTAGGACAATCCATATGAAAATCCTTATTTTTGGAAGAGACTTTGTTTTCCACGCTATTTTCCAATGGGGCCAAGACTGATTGATCTCTTGGTCTTTGAGCTTGATGTAGCATGATTTTACACTAAACATTCCTATTGTTGGATTCCATCTAAATGTCTCTTGTTGACCATGTTTAAGAGGGGCAACTCCTTTTAAAAGGCAGGTTAATGTTTCCCATTGGAGAAAAAGGGTCGGATGGATAGGAGGGGATTTCCAACCAGTCCAGATTCCATTTTCTTGACACCAATATGAGATCTAGTCCAGCTGCGTTATTCCATTCTTATTCATCCAATCCAATAAAGTTTTAATTGCTTTATGCTGTGAGATTGGTGGTTGTCCCATTATATTGTCCTTCCATATACGAATGTCTTTTATTCCCTTAAGGATTCTTGACAGATTCTTGGAGATCATTGCGATCACTTTTTTAACAAGTTTCCACAACTGCGAACATGGTCTTAGAGGAATCCTTTTTCTTAGAAGAAAGAAGCGAGATAAATTTAAATATTTAGCCTCTAATATTTGTTGCCACCAGATCAGAGTACCATTGATCATTCTCAAAATTATTTTTGCTCCAAGAGTAAGATTCATCAAGCCAGGTAGCCTTATTGAAATTCCTCCCTATTCATAGGGTGTATTAACTTGCTTCCAATTAACAAGACTAAATTTTTTACTAATTGTTTTGCTTCCATGCCAAAGGAAGCCTCTTATGACAAAACCAATCTATTTACGAATACTTGCAGGAGCTTGTACTATAACAAACTGATAGGATGGAAGTGAAAATAAGACAGACTTAATTAAAATAACTCTCCCGGCTAGGTTGAGCCAAAGGATTCCCCACCCAAGAAGTTTTTTCTTCATTTTATCTATAATGTTGTTCCATATTTCAGTTTTCATATTATTTTTCATTATTGGAAATACTAGATGTTTAAAGTGAGTCCAGTTGTTTTGAAAGGGTACGCTGAAAATTTTGGAAATTCGTTGAAGTGTTCTAATTGGCATATTCCAGCCATAAATGATACACTTTGAGTGGTTGATTAGACATCTTGACACCTCCAGGAATTAATCTAAGATATTTTTAAATCTTCGAGCAACTATGCAAGAGGCACCCCCAAGCAATAGAGTGTCTTCTTCAAAAAGAGAGTGGTTGATGCTCTTTATTTTGGCTTTGATATATATACCTGTAATGGAGCCATTACTTCTACAATGATCTAAATTGTTGTTGAGTTCTTCCGCCATGAAGATGTAGAGGAAAGGTGAAAGGGGACAACCTTGCCTCAGACCTTTGTTACTTTGGAATAATTAGCTTGGTATTCCATTTATTAAAGGGGCTATCCATGGTCCTTTAGTGCATTCTTGACTCATGTTAATAAAGTATTTGTAAAAGCCAATTTTTTTTAGGACTGCTGATAGGAATTTTAGATTCACTCGGTCAAAGGCATTAGCCATGTCTAGCTTTAGAATGAAACCTTGCTCTCCTTTTAAAAGGATTAAATGAAGAGCCTCTTGAACCACTAATATGTTGTCTATGTTTTCTCTCCTTGGTATGAATCCCCCTTGGTTTTCTGAAATCAAACCCTGCAAAAGTGGCTTGCTCAGGTTGGCCAAAATTTTTGAAATTATTTTGTATGATGTGTTGCATAAAGAGATAGGTCTAAAGCGTTGGAAGGAGGTTGGTTTCACATCCTTCGGAATTAAGGCCAAAAAGGTGGAGTTGGTGAAACCCTTGATTTTATTTTTCAAGAAGGTCCACCGGATCATTTTTAGAATATCCCTTTTAATTATATTCCAAAAGGATCTGTAGAAAGAGAAGGATAAGCCATCTGGCCCCGACGCCTTTTTTGGTTGGAAGGACAAAATCACACATCTAAGCTGCTCTTCTTCAATTTCTCTCATTATTTTCTTATTTTCTTCAGAGGCAACCTTATTTGGTATGTGTCTTGTAAAATTCCCATTGTTTGATTGCTCGAGATCAACGGACAACAAACTCTTGAAGTGTTGATAAGCTTCTCATTTTAATTCTTCTTGTCCTCTAATCTCTTTTCCATTTGCTCCTATAATTTCTGCTATGTGGTTTTTTATTTTTTTCCCTTTGTTGAATTGTGGAAGAAGGATGTGTTTTGGTCTCATGCCTAAACCCAAAGACTTCTCAAACTCAGTCTCCAAGTTTCCTCTTCTTCTCTATTGTTTTTATATATGTCCCATTGAAGGGATTTCTCTTGCAAGAGATGTTCTTTGGTGTCTTTCTCATCTTCCATTGTTTTTTGGAGGGTGTCTAATTTCTGTTGTAACTTGACTTTATTTTTTTTTCGCTCCCTGTATTTGATTTTTTACCATTCCTTTAACTAAATTATGGTTTCTCTTATTTTAGTTTCCCATCTGAATCTTGGGGATCCATTGATGTCATTTTCCCACATTTCCTTCAAGATAGCATGAATTTCATCATGATTACTCCATAAAGGATTGTATTTGAAGGGAAGGGGTCTGAGGTTCTCTCCCTCCCCAAAAAAAAAGTGCAATCGGATTGTGATTCGACATTGCTGAAGAAATTATCCTTGATGTTACTACGTTAAATTTTTCAATGATGGAGTCTTGAAATAAAATTTTGTCTATTATTTCTTTAATATTTCCCATGTCAGAACGTTTATTTCTCCATGTGAATTTTATATTTTTAGGAAAAATATCCATGATATTGTTTTCTTCCATGATCTCTTCTATTTTCTGTCTATACGGGTCTGCGAGAAAACATCCACCCTTGTTTTCTTTTGCATGCAAAACTAGATCCAAATCTCCACCTAGAATAATGGGAAATAGAGAGGAAGGGTTGAGTTGTTCCTCCAAATATTTCCAACAATGCTCTTTATCTCTATAGTGCGTTGGAGCATATATGTTGAATAGACTTATGTTGAATCCATAAACTATGTGTTGTAGATCAGTCCTTAAACAATGCGAACTTTTGGTGTGGGAGATTAGCACCCATGATGCTTTGCCCCACCATGTGATGATACCTCCTAATGATCCTATGGCTGAGATAGAAATTACTTCATAATGTTTTTCTTTCTGAATGTTTTGGAACATGTCTTGGTCCAATAGTTTGGTCTCCTAAAACATCGGAGTTTTTGTTTTGATTAAATATTTTACAACATTCACCTTTGAGAAGTGACTGAGACCTCTGCAATTTGAAGAGACTATATTCATTATTTGTTGTTGGTTGTATTTGAGGGACCTTTCCCTCTTGGGTTATGTTGCTGCTTTCCTTTGACTCTAGAGTTTTTTCCCATAAATGTTTCCATGGCTTGCTACGTGCCTAATGCCATTTATTTGATTGCTTCTTCGTCTCTCAATTCTTTGATGTATTTTCTTCCAAGTTTTTTGTGGAAGTCGGACGAAATTAAGGAATCTTTTTATTAAGTTCTAGTAAGAACTTGATCAAAAGAAGGAATAGTAGTACTGGAGGAAGGAGGAGGAGAAGGGGGAAAAGGGATAAAAGGAGGATTGGAGGGGCCAGAGGAGGATGTTGGAGGGGACAGAAAAGAGTCTCAAGGTAGAAGAGGGGGTATGGGAGATTCAAGAGAAGGGAGGGAGGGGATAACATGGCAAAAGGATTCAAATCTAGAGGATGGGAAGTACGAGAGGAAGAGGAAGGCTTCTCCAATGCTCTTGTGGGAGAGGAGGGAGGGGGAGGAGGCGACATAGCAGGAATTGAAAAAGAGGGTGGTTTGGTGTTTTTGTTTCCAGGTTTTTTCCTTTTTACTTGTTCCAATTGGGTTTCTTTTGTAGCTTTGAATTCTTCTATTTCATTTTTAGTACATATATTTGTGAAATGCTTGTATTCATGGCATATCTTGTATTTGAATGGAATTTTCTCGTAATCCAGTTGTTGAACATGAGTCTAGCTATCGACTTTGAGTTTGACTTCTTCTAGAATTCCTTTGTCGAGGTCTACTTCAACACAGATTTGAGCACATGCGTGCATGTTTTCTTTGGGTTCACTCCTATCAATGTATTTACCAACTGCGTTTCTGATGCCTTTGACGAACTCATCTCCCTAACAGTGAAGAGGGAGGTGAGGAAGTTGAACCCAAATAGGAACAACATTTGGCATGTCCAACTCTGGATCAAAATCAGGAGTCCAATGATTAAGATATAGTCCTCTAGTGTCCATGAAGTAGGGACCATTTCGGAAAATTAGGTCTTTGTCCTCCTTGGATTCAAAATTAAAGGCAAAGAATCCTCTTTCGCATAATCTAATGGATATTTTCCCTTGGATGGATTGTAACCAGTTGTGCTCCACCCATTTTTGAACAGTTTTAGGGGAAGGCCAAAGTCCTGTAAAATTTCCAACCATCCCTCTTTCAGCTAAGGAGATAGCAGCTCTGCGAGAAATAGCTAGAGGGAGGAAGATCTCTGGCATATTTTCTAGATTCTTAACGAACTTTGAGAGTGCAGGTCGAGGGAAGAAAATGCAGTGTTTGCTTCATCAGGGACAACAGAGGTAGTGACATTTGTTGCAGGTTCATTAGATGCAGATTCATTCAAAGCAGAATCATGCAATGTTGAGAGAGGATCATCATGCACCCCGCCCGGAGGTGCCTCCAGAGAGGAGATGGGAGGAAGGCCTGCATAGGAGGAAGGGAGGTCTAAGCGGCCATAGGAGGAAAATTGGACCTAACAATGCTTAGCTCAATGAAAGAATTTATCCTCTTCCCATTCTATATCGGAGGCACAGGGAAGATAACATTTCTCACAAAAGTGTAGAACTCATGTTACGTATATTGAGACTATCGATGATGATTAGGTGCATTATGATCCAATTATTCTACTGTTGAGAGAAGAAATAAGTCTCCCCATACATCTATCTTGTCATGATGGGTGTCCAGGCCATTTTATATAATATTCCTCTCATAACAGGTGTAGAGGCCTTGTTCAAAAGTATGAAATATAAGCTGGAGCATAATAATTTTGCTCTGATTTAGAGTGGACGGTCTGAGAAGATTGAGTACATGGTTAAAATGCTAGTGTTGATTGCATGTCTATTGACACTTAGAATGTGCCAAAAGGTTTGGAAATATCATATTTGATTGGTGACAAGGAATCCTTCAGAGCCATGGAGAGTCCCGAGCGATAAACGAGTGCTTTCTATTTCCTCTGCTATACATGTTATGGGTTTTTTAATTGTGGTGATTGTTAAGAACTTGAAGACCAGTAGCCACCCAATTAATTCCTTAACGTATATGTACTCAACACTCCATGCGCACAACCAAGTTGAATGGGAGACTGGGCTTCAGGAGTATGTGGGCCTGGTACAATATTTCTTCCTACTTCCTCAAATTATCAGTAATATTATTTGGCATTTTGAATGAAAACCACTTAGGAAACTACATTACGTTGGTATCATTGTTTTGTGGTTCCTTACTCACATCTATGATTACTTTATACCTCCAGTTTGTAATCCTTACTTGGAAGATGTATATGAATTTGTGAATCCTGGCTCATATTTTTATTCGAAGTTTGGAGATATTGTTATCGTTGTGACTGTTGTGGTGCTTGTAATTGTGATTTTCATCCAACGAAGATGGAATAAGCATACACTGGGTCAGTGTTGGACAGATAAATCCCACTTGCAGACAAGATCGATCTCCCTAGTATCTTAGGGATATCTAGAAACAAAAAAACAAATGTAGACCATTTTCTCCAGACCATTATGCTTAAGAATTATTAATTAACTACGGATAGATTCTCCTACCTAAATTCCAACGCTTTACTTGGTCTTCAATATAGTCGCTCCAGAAGGTATTGATTCAGCGTATAAATATACAATTAAAGACAAGCAAACAAGATCAAAAGCATCTGCAAGATATGATAATTCAAAAGCAATAATCTATCTTAGTGATCAAGGAATCCAAGAATTAAATTATTCAAAATATAGATGAACAAATCAATGAGAAAATAGAATCCATTTGTATTAACTTTGAATAAAAGAAGACACCTTACAACCTTGACGCCTTAATTTTTGTACAGGTTCTTCCGGGGTCCCGAACAATCGTTTTCCTCAGTTTGACAAGACTCCAACTCTCTGAATCAGCATAAGACTATGGCCATGAGTATGTAATCTCTCTCATGCCAATGATGCCAAATGTGGAGAGTATAATTTCTTCAGCAATTCACCTCAAAACTACCAAGTTCTAAGTACCCTTGAGAGTGAAACATGGTATTAATTTATATCTAAAGGAAGGTAGTTTCAGTTCCAATAAGGAAGGGATAGAGCCCTCTCATCATAGGATTTTAGCTCCAAAAACCAAGGGATAGCTCCATTTATGGAGGGATAAAGGTTCATGAATGGAAGGGGAGAAGCTCGGCCAGATAACGCTTCTAGAAGGCCCCAGCTGGGAGAATATTTGACCATATGGGCTTTTAGAACTTACTTTTCTTCTTATTTTACCTTTTATGGGGGTCCGCAGTTTTAATGAGTAGAACGTGTGGGATGTGCCGCAGGTTTTATCGTAATAAACCGTAGTACCGCGAGAAATGACTAGGAAAAGTGCGGAGTTAGGATTTTTAGGGTTTTAATAAGCTTTTTCCCAATTCCAAGACTTGATTTAGGAACCTTATGTTTTTAGACCTCTAAAGGAGCAATAAATAGGTAATGATGAACCCATATAGACAACTAAACGTCATGGTGACAAATTTTAGTGTAACAGATTGCCCCCTAAAGTGCGAAGTCTCTAGAGTTCTGAAGAATTTTGAAGAGTGAAATATTTTATCATTCCGAGGATAGGGTTGTAGGCACACTGGTTGAAACCCTGAAAAAAAAAACATTCAATGCAAGCATATATATATATATATATATATCATCGTTGAGGTAGGAATTCCCATACTCTAATCAAAACTAACTACATGTTCTGATACATAAATGATTTTAGAATTACATAAAGATTAGACACAGCATGGACGCAGCCATCTGTTATAAGTAGTCTATTGTATGATGAATAATAAAATTCCTCACATCCTGGATGGTGGAAACTAGATCCAGGGTCTTGATTCCTGCTTCTCGAACTAGTACGACTCTATCCGTGCGATTGATTGTGTCGAAGTCGAACATGGTAGAAACCACTTGATTACCAGTCAATGATGTGAATTGTTAACAAGTGTGAGAGAAACCACCAATAATGACAATGGTTCTCAAAGTACTCAGTACAATCTATGAAATGTGAATTTGTGATCTGAAGTCGAACATTTCACATAATTGTCCAATCGAAGGTCAATGATGCAACCTATCATCGAAGGCGAGAAACCTGTCATTAGGGCGTGCATATTCCAAGGTACTGTTAGAATTCTAGATCAACTTTCTAGATGATGAGTTGTCGTCGATAGAAAGTGATCCGTCGTAGGAAAGCCTATGACACGACACCATTAGATCAAGTTTTGAAGAAATTTTAACCAAGGACTGACTCAGGGATGGTCAATGCGAATGGAGACAAATGTTTGCAATGAATGTTTTATTAAACTGATCTCTTGAACACTTAACGACATTGCAGATGGTGACGATTGACCTAAAGCTAATACCCAGAAACCAGTTGAAGACTTTCAATGTGGTTCGATTAACTGCTTGGTCAAAGGA
Organism: Pinus albicaulis; assembly: GCA_034641835.2. Lineage (NCBI taxonomy): Eukaryota > Viridiplantae > Streptophyta > Pinopsida > Pinales > Pinaceae > Pinus > Pinus albicaulis. The sequence goes on from CM076584.1 coordinate 1,454,587,245, forward strand.
TTTTCCCAACCCAAATATAAATGTGACAAAATTGTCGTGTTCAAGAGTGGTATACAACTTTCTGAACGAAGTGTGACAATTGGATTCATTTTCTCTTTTTTCCCCCACCATTTCTGGCAAGTACCTCTTTATTTTTGACAAGCTTGAGGAGGATAACATTTGCTTTTTATATAAGCTCATCTTTCAGAAGAGTCCAACTTAGTATTAAAATCGAACCCTAAGAAGGATTGGTTAGTTCCTGTTTATAATTTAAAGGTCCTTTACTGTTAAGTTTTAATGAGTCCAGTATAGGTGAAACTCGGTGTTTTTCAATTTTAGGGAGTCAAAATAAAAACTTAAGAAAACTTCGTGGGTGTAATTTTTCATAAATTTAGTCTCTCAAGCCCGAAAAAGGATAAAATAATGCAGGAGAGAACTCTATTGACCATGATTAGCCAACGTATAATTTTTTCGTAAATAGTCCATTTCAGTCCAAAAAGGGCGTAAGCTTATACTGAAGGGATGACTGTTCATTTCCTTTAACGAGTTCAAATAATCAAGTACTCGGAAATATTTTCATATTTAGAGAGTCTAAAAAGGGCTTAAAAGAGAACACTAAGGTTTCGATTTTTCATAATTTTCAAGAGCCCGAAAAAAGTGATAAACGTATACTCATTATCAAAATAATCCTTTTCACTTGACAATCTTGTTTTCTGCACATAAACTCAAAAATTAAACATATATGTTCCCAATAAGTAAAAACTTTCGAAAAATAGTTTTTTAAAGTGGAAAATAAATAAAATCTTATTTTATTTATTCAAAAAATCTTATAAAAAGCAGCTCAACTAAATCATTTTTACCTTTTGTGTTCAGAATTGAGAATTGAGAGCTCTGGGCAAAAAACATTCCAGAGGTGATAACGGGAGAACTGGCTAGTCAAATCAAATTCTGTCGAATCCAGGTAATCCACAACACTCTTCTCTTCATTTTCATCCATTTGCATTCTCTTTTTAATTTTTTAAATTCATTTTTAGAGGGAAACATGGTTCAAAATTTCGCTCACGGGGGTCCGCAGGCCAACCATTGGTTACCTGCGGACCCTGATAATTTTCCTAAAAGAAAATTATCAGGCTACTGCATTTTTTATGAAGGATGCATGCGGGGGTCTACACTGTCTTAATATAAAAATTTCGGGGGGGCCATAAGAAAAATAAATTGAAGAATTCTCTCAAAAATTGATAAAAATTATTACTGTAATAGCTTCTAACCATCAAATGCATCCACTTGCAGGTCATTGCATAATGTTGGAGTGGCAAGAACGTGAGCATGAAGAGATAGATGATATGGCCATGAATAATCTGGCCATAATGCGCACTTTGAGAGATTGCGGTTTATATAAATTCTAGGCCATTCAGGGTATGAGAGCACAGGTAGAGCTCATGACCTGGCCAGTAAATAAATGGGATGTTTAGGAACAATGCTTTATCATCGAAGATCATAAGCTAGAAATTGAGCTTGAAGAAATCTACTTCCTCACCGTTTTACCAAAAATAGGCGAACCATTCTCTTTGTTCGGGGCTAGGTAAGGTGGCCAGCCTATTGCTAGTTACAAACAAGAGTTTTGTAACGAGGAAGATGATCCCAAGGACAACCGGATAGACATCAAAACTATCATACGTCTTGATCTGAAATTCATTGCATTTACTGTTACCAGATTATGTGGGAGTGCAACTTTACATGTGGCCACCAAGTCACAGATGTAGACAGTTTTTGAGTGCTTTAGAGGCACTATCTTCAATTGGTGTGAGGGGGTTTTGACCAACATGAAAGGTCAACTAACCAGAGCGAAGAACTTGAAGTTGAAAAACTTTGGGTATGGAGCGATTTTAGTATCTTTCGCTTTGGAGAGGATTTTGTCTCTTGCCCCTCAACTGGTCCCTGTTGATCCTAGTGAACTTAGAGAGCCTCGCATGGTACGATGGGTGGCACTGATGGCTCGCCATGGTGGCGCTGGTTGTACAGTAGTTTGGTTTACTTCATCATACTTCCGTTGGTTAGAGAACCAAATCTTTGCTATCAAGGATTTCCCATATGCAGGTATAGAATTTCGAGGAGATCCTGAGATGCCTTTACCTCTAGGGACACAATTGGATGAGTCAGGTAATTGAATTATTTTGATGTGTTTTTTAAAATCTAATTTTTATTTGTTTTTTAATCATCCAATACTGATAACAAAAATTCGAATGCAGATGTTGGTCCACAAAGACCAGCCCATCTCCGCCGCTTCGAGAGGAAGCAAACAGATCCAATTGCACTGCTAGAGAACCAGGTAGCAGAGATTCTCATTGATTTAGAGTAGAATCTGGAGAGGTTGACTAGTGACATTCCAGAGACCATGATGGGTGATATTCCTCTTCGTCTCCAGAGGCATATCCAATTGCACTGCTAGAGAACCAGGCAGCAGAGATTCTCACTGATTTAGAGTAGAATCTGGAGAGGTTGACTAGTGACATTCCAGAGACCATGATGGGCGATATTCCTCTTCGTCTCCAGAGGCATGTCGCTGGTGTTCTTGGCCAGTTTCGGAGATACCTGCGTAGAGTGGCACGGGATATAGTATATTATCATAATCATCATCACGGATAGTGAATGATCATCGCAGTTTACTGTATTTTTGTTTTTTGTATCACTATCCTTCGGATCATAAGGTGGTTTAAACCTATGGTCCTAGACGATGTAATATTTTTTGAAACACAACTCTATCTATGATATGACTACTTTTGCCAGCTATCTTGTTCAACACATATCAAATGTTGTTTTAATTTAATTTTTAATGTTGCAAATGTCTATTTATAACATTATCAGCTAATGCATCAACGAATGTATTTAATATTCTTGGAATGTGTTGATATTCAATGTAATCAAACTGTCTTTCCAAGAGATGCACCTTCAAAAATAATCTCAGTAAAACTAGATTTTTAATTGCATATACTATGTTTAAATGTAATACAATGAGTTATGAATCTAAACTAATGATCAAACGTCGAATTCCAAATGAAATGGCATCAGATAATAACTCAATAACTGCATTATATTCTGCAACATTATTCATTGTTTGACCAAGGCTTACCCCATGCATAGAAACTAAATCATCGGCGGGTGAATAAATAACCCTGGCCATGGAAGAGATATTCTATGTACTACGACAGGAACCATCAGCAAAACCAATGTACGCTTGAAGGGTGACATCTGCAATATCAAGAGTAATCAAGATAAGTAGGAATAGTATTCAACGCAAACTTAAACTAGACACACTCATCTAATCTAAAGCAACTAATCTTAGAAAATTAACTAATGTACAAGTAAGATCTTCACACAAAAAATAAAGCATAATATCTCTTCAGATAAAGTCCATTTCTAGGTTTATCTAAAGAGACCCCGTCATAATCAATCAATTCGTAAGCCCCTTTTGCAAGCACTCGCTTGACAATATAAGGACCATGCCACATGGGTTCAAATTTTCCAGCTCCTATTTTATCGTTAGCTTGGTCATATACCAATACTAGGTCACCTTCTGAAAAACACGAGGTGTAACACTTTGATCGTACTGAGCTTTAACACATTTTTTATGAGCTTCGACTGCTAATGCAGTGGTGCGCCGAGTCTCATCTAATTGTGCTAGGTATAATGAAGCGAACAAAGTTCCTTCTCAAGTTAAAATACTCCAGAACACTTGGAATACAAAGATATCCATGAGGATACAAATAATATATTATAAAAGATATGAGATAGATAGACGCTTGAAATTTACAAGTGAGGCCTGCTTATATACCTACGCAGGTACCTCTTCACGAAAGTTCATGTCTTATCAGACATGACCTTTCAGCCTAATTACTAATTAACTAATTTATCATTTATTTACATTATTTATTCATTACATTTCCTTCCCCTCAAAAATCTTTGTCCTCAAATCTTGTTGATGAAAGGCCTCGATTTATTTTCCTGCTACGAACATCTTCTCGTCTCAGGGCAGTCATCCCTGTTGATACAAGTTGATATGATCCTCTAAGTGACAAACAAAATTGTCACACTGAGAACGGATCGGACCAACCTAAATCAATCTTTTGTGGAATCTTACGACGACTAGAAACTTGTGATGATTCGTTACTATTCTTCAGAATATCAGCTTGTTTCTATTTTGAATACATAGCTTGGCTAAGCTGTCTGCTCCCGTGATTTGGATGTCGATAGGGAACTTTTTTGGTTTGAATTTGATTTTATTTTGGTGAGGATGTTATTGAGTAGGTTACAGAACCTTCACTTATAATTTTCCTCGTTTATCTGACATCTAAGTTTGTTTCTTCTGCAACTTTCTTGTCATCCTCTTCAGCTGAGACATTTACCGGATCAACGTTCGATTTTTCTTCAACTTGAACTTCTACATTTGTCAGTTTCGACGATTCTTTTTCGACAAGTTGTTGCACCTTGTTTTCCAACGAATTCTTGTCTTTCTTTAACTTCTTAATTTGCATTAGTAATTTATTGTTGTGATCCTTGAGGCGAGCAAACTCTTCACTCTTTTTAGTGGTGATTTTTTTAATTTCCTTCTGCATATTTTGTATCACCTTTTTACCTTCTTGAGAAATTTCTTTTGAAATTTCTTGAATATCTTCAGGTGTCACTGAATTTGGTTTTAATTTAATGTCCTGTAGCGTTATTTTCTTCTTTTTGTAGGATAATGTTAAAAACATATTTTTCATATTAAAGATGAATGACCCTAGTGATTCCATCCACTGCGAACCCAGAATTATATCATTATCATTACAAAATAAGGTTTTAACAGTAAATTGCGAGACCAAGGAATACTCCCCAATACTTGGGTGTAGATTCCTTATGTCGTATTGTTTTTCATTTTCGTGAAATGAATTTGTTTTCGTTATATTTGATTCGGGGATCACCAATTCGTTAGCACATTTAATACTAACATAATTATTCTCTTGATTAAGATCGATAGATATGAGAACTTCCTTTCCCGCAAGTGACCCTTTGATTCTAATTAGTGCACGGACAAACATACTATAATTTTCAGGAAATCTTCCCTCTTTCATTTCCGATTTAGACTCAATTTCCTTTTCATCAATGATTGATTCCATTTTGTCTGTTGAATTGAGTTTTTAGGGCTTTTAAGGTAACCCTTCCTAACTTTATCTTCTTCTTTTTAATGAAGTTATTATTCCTTCAATTTTTTATTTATTTTTTAATAATTTAATTAATGTAACCTTTCAACAACAAAAAAAAGAGTTTAAAAAAATCAATTGTTAAAAGAATATATATATATATATATATATATATATATATATATATATATATATATATATATATATATTCTTTTAACAATTGATTTTTTTTAACTCTTTTTTTTGTTGAAAGGTTACAACCCTAGTGAAACGTGGCTATTCACATATATTCACCTATAAAATATATGTCCACTTATGTGTATTTGACTCGGTTAATGTTCTCCATGTAAAAGTAAACTTACCATTCACACAGAGATTTTTCATTCTTTTACTTCTTATTTTACCTTGCAAATACCATGGGCAATTACCATGGGCTTCCAAAACCACGAGCTTGTAAACCACTGAAAGAATAATCAAAATAACCTTACCTACTCTTCTTTATTTCTTTTTCCTTTTTAATTTTAAATTGTCTTGGTATGTACATATATGTACTTCTTTATATATATCTCTTTTTCTTTTCTTTTTTCTTTTCTTTTTCTTTTTTTTTCTTTTAAGATATATATATATATATTTCTTTTTCTTTTCTTTTTTTCAAAATTTTCCCTTTTTTTCTTCAATTTTTTAATTCTGGCCAGAGGCCTACTAGTGAAAATTTTTCAAATTTTTAATTCTGGCCAAGGCCTACTGGTGAAATTCTTCAAATTTTCCCGGATGCGGGTGTACGGGATGAGATATAATTCGCTGACAAGGGGGCGGGTGGGCACGTGGTCTACCACCACCGCCACCCCTTCGCGCTCCGAGCTCACCTCATATATGCCAGCCTACACAGTAAATGCTGCATTAATGCGGCTCCTTCCGCCTCGTTATCTCGACCTTTCCACTGCAATGGCGCCTATTCCTTCGGTGCTGTGTGTCTCTCCGTTGAGTTCCAGTTGTTCTCAGGTTGAATCCAAACCTTGGTTGCGCACCAGCAATGGCAAGAGGTGTCATTTAAGCTGCTGCATTGAGCTCTCGGAAGGTTTTCACGTTTCTTTTGGTCAGTTCTGTAATTTCAACGACCCTTCTGTTGGTTTAATTCAGTCTCAGAGCTCGCTCTCCATTCCTTACTTGATTTCTCGGCCAGATTATCCTATCAATCTCAATATGCCTCGTCTGAGGCCAAGAATGTTGAGCAGGAGAGGTTCTTCTCGTGGGCAGGTTAATACGCCACCTGCGTTTCCCTCCTCTGCCACCTCGTCGGATTCTTCTGATATAGAGGGTGGTCGAACTGTGGCTCCCAGCAGAAGTCGAGGTCGTGGGCGTGGCAGACGCCCTTCCACCTCTGCTGCTCATGTTCGCCTCACCTCCTTTGAGCACTTCCATTCAGCTCGCTTCAATTATCCCTGTTCCTTCAACCACCATGATTTCATTGCTTCGGTTTCCATCAAATTCAGGATCAACCCGACAGCCCAAGCTCTGCCTTCGGCTCCCTCCGGCATTGTTCAGGAATCTGAAGATGGAATACTGTTTTGCCCCCCGGGGGTCAGTCTGCAAAGTTTTCAGGGTATTTCGGCCTCTCAGCCCGAGCTCCCGCAAGCCAGGCCTGGCGCTCCTTCAGGTCAAGCTCCTTCGCCCCCTGCAGATGCTGATTTCAGTCTGTATGCTTGCCCTGTGGTGGAAGAAGCGCCCTCGCCCACCAACAACGCTTAAATGGCTCTCGCTCTTCAGTTTTTGCAATCAGGTACTCAGAAGGGGTTCTTCTCCCTTCTTCTTCACAGTTTTTGCAGGCTTTATAGTGTAATTCTCCTTCGTCGAATAGCTGCTCCCCAAGCACGGCTATCCATGCTTTCATGCTCAAGACAATGTTTCAGAGCATCCTTCTGTATGCTTGTAATTTTTGTCATGGAATATGTCTGTCTCGGTCTTACATGTTGTGGAGATTCTCGTACTCCAATCATCATTTTGTTTTTCAGAATCAGCTGTTTAGGAAGTAGGACAAGGTCCTGGTCTTCAAGGTTCATCTCAGATAGTCAACAGTTGTGGTCTTATGATACGAATGCCTCTTCTCTGGGCTAGCTTTGTGAGGCCTCCGCCTCTTTGTAACATATTTTTGTACTAATATAGAAGTAGACAGATTTACAAAAAAAAAAGAAATTCTTCAAATTTTTTAATTCTGGATAAAGGCCTACTAGTAAAAATGGAGAAACTCCAAGACTGGTAGCAAAACGCTTCGACGACAACAATGTTGATGAATTTTTGATGGCAAAAGGCTTGGAATGAGGAGCGTAGCTCTGTGTAGTGATGAACGGCCAGAAGATCGAACTACTCTGATACCAAATGAAGCGAACAAAGTTCCTTCTCAAGCTAAAATACTCCAGAACACTTGGAATACAAAGATATCCATGAGGATACAAATATTATATTATAAAATATATGAGATAGATAGATGCTTGAAATTTACAATTGAGGCCTGCTTATATACCTACGCAGGTGCCTCTTCACGAAAGGTCATGTCTTATCAGACATGACCTTTCATCCTAATTACTAATTAACTAATTTATCATTTATTTACATTATTTATTCATTACATACAAAAAGCATTTTTCCTCTTTAGAAGTGGTTGGTATTAACTCTATGGATAATTAGAGTGACGATATTTCACATTCAATCGGTAACACAGCTTCTAAACTATAAACCAATTGAAAAGAAGTGAACCCTGTTGCAATTTTTGCTGCGGTTAGATATGCCCAAAGTGTCGAGAAAAGCATAGTATGCCAATTCTATTTATAAATTCCGATTATCCGTTTAATCATAGTGGTTAAAAATTTATTGATCGCTTCAACCTGACCATTAGCCTGCAGGTAATATGGAGTATATCTATCATGGTGTAGACCAAGTTGGTTAGAAATTTTGGCCATCATGATGTTTCAAAAATGACTCCCATGATAAGTAATGATAGCTTGGGGTACACCGAATCGAGAAATCACGTGATTGAATACAAATGTAGCTGCAGTTTTACCATCTGCCACAAATGTAGGCATCGCCTTCACCCATTTGGTAAAATAATATACTACGAGAATATAATACCCATGTCCCCCAGCCGAGTGAGGGTTACATGTAATGAAATCAATGCCCCATTTTGCAAAAGGACCGACAGCAATTATGGGGTGAAGAGGAGCTGGTGGTGCACGCATTTTCCGATAAAAAATTTGATAGTTGTGGCATTTTCGGACCACAAGAATACAATCTTTGAATAACGAAGGCCAAAAATAACCAGCACGAAATATCTTTGTATTGTTGGGATTGGTAACGGATCTTTCGTCAATGTGAACGTGAAAGTTCAGGCTGAAAAGTTTGGGTTTGGAGATAAATGATGATATCTCCATACCAAGGATCTAACGTATTGATAAGAAACAGAGATTCATCAGCGATCGGATGCTCTACCACAGTTTATGTTTCAGTATTCGAGAAGTCACAAATAAGTTCGGCGAACACTAGTGATTTCTTTGATTTGGATTTTTCAAATTCTAAATCAAACTCCTGAAGGATAACTATCCATTTAGAGTATTTTCCCCCGAGCAATTGTTTAGTCAAAATGTACATCATCGGGTTACAATTAGAAATCACAGTTGTTTTTCGTAACAAAATGTAATGACGAAAATGTTGGAGAGCTTGAACTGCTGCCAAGGCCAATTTCTCCACATGCGAGTATTTAATCTCTGTGGGATTGAGATTCCGACTGAGATAGTAAATCACATGTTCATTCTGGAATTCATCTTCCTGAACTAATACCATTCCAATAGTGGAATCAGAGGCTGCTAAGTATAAAAAGTAATCCTGGCTGTAATTTGGTGGATGTAATAACGGTGCATGGGTCAACACGTGTTTTAAAGCATCAAAAGATCGATTGGAGATCTCATCCCAAATGAAAGGAATATTTTTTTTCAAAGCCTTGTAAAACCTTTAGTTAACTCAGCATAGTTCTGGATAAATATACGCAGAAATTTTGGTTTCCCCTGCAAACTTTGGAGTGGGCGGAGTGTGGAAGGAGGAGGTAAATTGATAATGGCCTCAACCTTCGAAGGGTCGACACAAATTCCTTCTTTCGAAACGAAAAATCCTAGTAACCTACCGGATTGTACATAGAAAACACACTTGTGTGGATTCAAGTGAATCTTATAATACCTACATCGCACAAAAATCGCTCGTAATTGAGTAGGATGATCTTCCCTGTGTAATGAATGAGCAGGTAAATCATCAAGATAAGGCTACACAATGTATTTAATGTCATGAAAAGCATAGGACATTTCCCTTTGAAAAGTTGTTCCAACATTCTTTAATCTGAAAGGTAATTTACAGTAAGAAAACATTCCCCAAGGACAAATGAATGTTGTTTTTGGTTGATCGGCAGGGAGTATGTTGATCTGATTGTATCCAGAAAATCCATCCATAAATGAATACATTTCATTTCCAGCACAATCGTCAATAATTTGGTCGATATAAGGAGTTGGATAATTGTCTTTAGGACAAGCTTTGTTAATGTCCCTATAGTCAACACATACTCGTATTGTTCCTTGTTTTTTCATAACAAGGACGACATTAGATACCCAATCCGTTAACGGGATCGGATAAATAAAACTTGCTCTCAGTAATTTCTCAACTTTGGCTTTAATGGCAGCATCTTTTCGTGGATGTATCAGACGTAATCGTTGTCTGACAGGTTTAGCATCCGGGTAAGTCTTTATTTCATGAATGACAATGTTGGGATCGATTCCTGGCATTTCTTCATAATATGTCGCGGAATTCTTGAAATAGGGCTTTATATGTAGAAATTTCATCTGACGTACACGAAGCACCTATATGAATATTTTCAATAATTCTGGGTTTCACTGATATGTTAACAGGAATGGTGGAAGAAATATTCCCTAAATTTACTTCAAAATCTAAATTTGTGATCAAGATTGGACTCTGAGGTTCCTCGACATAGTCAGCTGTAAAAATAGAGGAAAATTTATTTTTGAATTTATCAAGATCAGATAAAATATGACCTATGATGGAGATCATCCCATGGTAATTCATCTTCAGACAAGAATTCACGAATGCTTTCATCAGTATGAAACACTTGTTGAAAAGGATCAGGAATCAATGTTGTAGCCGAGCTTGATGTTGAAAATGATTCTTTGTTGATCACATCCATTGGATCATCATCAGTTGATAAAGGATCGAAAAATGACTGTACTTCTTGATATGCTATCTCAAAAGGACTGAAAGGCATCATGCCATTGAATGAATCCAGTTCTGATTCTAAAGGCACTATCCAAGGATCACCAAATGGAATAGTGCTTGATGTAATCATATTGATATTAGCAATATTATGCGGTACGTTAGGTGGAGGCATAGAAAAAGTTCCCATTAAAGAGAAATCTTTGATTAAACCTACTCCTACATCCTCATAAGGGATAGTCATTTTTCCAACGTGTTGAATACTATTAGTAGAATTTGGGTCAGACGAATAATATGAGAGCTGATCGACTTTCACAATATTTCCTTGATGAGAAAACATAATTATTCGAAAGACGGATGGCACGATAGCAGTCATAGCATAAGACCAACTTCGACCCAGAAGAAGGTTGTAATATAAAGGGGCATCAACTACTTCCACATCTAAATTAACTTTTTTTCCTTCAACCTCTATAGGTAGATCCTGTAAAATTCCGAATGGATGGAATCCTCTTCCGTTAAAAGCTTTGAGGATTGTCGGTCACTAGTTAAGGGTTGGAGAACCAAGTGATTTCCAACAATTTAACACCATGATACATGTAGATGCTCCTTCATCAATAACGGTATGAAAGAAATTTTGAGAATGCAACAAGATGATGAGCTTAGTGAAAAGAGTCGCCTTCACTAAGTGGGCCCGCTGGCTATTTTTTGGCGCAAGTCTATTTTTAGACTGTCTATTTTTAGACATGTCGATCATATTCTATGAGTTGCAGGATGCTATTTGTGGATGGTTGGTCAAGTTGGAAAAATAGATGGACTTCTATTTTTAGACATATTGGGCAGAATCTATTTTTAGATTGCAAGTCTAAAAATAGATATGTCGAATATTATTAGCTCTTAATAACATTTGGACTCTAAACATTATCTTATTCTCTTGGAGCACTTCAGTTAAGTGCACAGATGTGGCACAAGAGCTGACAGAAGGAATTACGCTATTCACAGGGGTTTGGGTAGACTATTGCATGGAGACTAAATTTTGACTCATGTGACGAGTTTGGTGGAGTTGGAGAAGTAGTTGGGTAGATTTGTGTTCGGTTGCTCAGTTAATTGCAGTTGAGCTAGTTGTATCTAGTCTAAACGTTCGATGCACCTAGTGAGAGTGGTGTGAATTAATTATTAATTAATTCACTAAATATTAACTCATTAATCAACTAAAGAATACATCAGTTAACTATAGTGCATGGACAGTTTCAGTGGAGACCAGTGGAGAGGTAGGTGAAAGAGCAGGTTGACTATCAGTTGTGACTATAGTGTTGCATGATTTGAAACACACAGTGATTGGAGATGCCAATGAGGATTGTGTGAGCAAGGCTGGACCAATTCGAGTTCATTCATATTTATTCTTCAGCAGGGATTGCGCAGTAGAGGCAGGCTAGCAGGTGGCAAAGATCGGTGCATGGATTTCCAAGATCAAGCCTGATTAGTGTGTAGCGATTGCATTGTACTGAGAGCTTGTGAGAAGATTTGTATGAGGATTTTTACATGATCTCTATGAAATATATTATATATAGATAGTTTGGGTTTTCAGCTTTAATATTTCCAGTTAAAACACCGTGTTCATATGTGTGAATTTTTATGGTTTCAATGTGTGCATGTAATTGATTTAATTTTCGCATGTGATGATCAATGGTAGAAGAGATTTTGTATTGTGCATGAAGTTAAAATAGTGTGTGATCAAGAGAATATTGGATGTATAACGCATTAGTTATATAATTTCTACATGGTATCGGAGGTATATTGATCATTGGAGCAATTGAAAATTATTGAAGCGGTTGAGTTTTGTGCTGGTGGAATTCGAATTTGCAGCAGTGTTTTCTTGGTGTCGAAGTTGAGATGTCTTTCAACGGATTGCGATTGGAGTATGCCCTTGAGGGAAGCTCGAATTATATTGCATGTAAGGACAGGATGGAGGCAGTGTTGGAGGATAATGGGTTGAAGGAGTTCATAGATGCATAAATTCCAAAACCTGCTTCTAGCAATGTTGCCGCACTTGACGCATGGCAAAAGAAGACAGCAAAGTGTCAAAGGATTTTGTTGGAAGGTGTGAAGGATCACATAGTGTCCAACCTTCATGGTAAAGCTTCTCCATTCTTGATGTGGAAATATTTGACAAATTTGTTCCAAAGCAAGAGCGACCAGAGGAAGTTGGCGCTCAAGGATAAACTCAGGAAGATAAAAATGGAGAAAGGCGACAGTATACCCAAGTACCTCACGAATTTCGTCCAGTGCAGGGATGAGCTGGGAACTGTGGGGGTAATTTTAGATGAAGAGGACTTGGTGAGCTTGGCTCTCCTTGGGCTTTCGAAGAGTTGGCATTCTTATGAGGACTTTGTCAATGGTCGGGAGAAACTGCAAAGATGGAGCGACTTTGGTCGGATCTTGTGTAGGAGGAGATAAGGTAGAGTACCAGGGATGGATCTTCATTGAAGAATGAACATGAAGAAAATTTCTCTTTGGTTGCCAAAGCAAGGAAGGGGAAGGGAAAGAAAAATGCTTCTCAATCCGGTGTGAAAGGCAAGAAGCAGGACATGTCCAAGGTGAAGTGCTTTCACTGTCACCAACACGGACATTATACCACTAATTGTCCACAAAACAAGAAAAATAAGCAGGCTGCTGGATCTACAGCTGGAGAGGCCTTAGCCTCGCAGGTTGAGCTGGATTTTTCACTGATTGCATGCTTGGTCTCAAGTGTGATGGGTTCAGTGTGGTTTCTTGACAGTGGTGCATATTTCCACATGACCAGAGACAAAGATTTGTTTACTGATCTGGATGTGAAAGATCTTGGAGTGCACATCGAGATGGGCGATGATGGTAGATTCAGTGCCACCGATATCGGGACCATTTCCTTTGAGAGGGAGTCTGGAAAACCCTTCATATTAAAGGAAGTCATGCATGTTCCAGGATTGAAGAAGAATCTTATATCTGTGGCGATGTTGGAAGACAAGGGATATGATGTCGTCTTTAGCGAGGGAAAGGCTTTCCTGCGCAGTAAGGCAACTGGTGAAACCCGGAGGATAGGGGTTCGAGTTAAGAACCTTTATCAATTGCAGGTAGATGGCTGCGCAGCAATGGCAGGCAAAGCAGAAGGAGTGGTGAGCCGGGATGAGGGCGAGCTGTGGCACAGGAGATTGGGCCACCTTCACCATGGAGCTTTGAAATTTTTGCAGCAGATTTCTACTGGGCTTCCCAAGGGTACACTTGCACAGTCAGATCAGTGCAAGGGATGCACCTTGGGAAATTTTGTGAAAGCCACCTTTCATGAGAACGATATTCGCGCCACGACGATCCTTGAGAGAATTCACACAGACATGTGTGGACCTTTCTCAGTAGCTTTGACAGCAAAGCACAAGTATTATGTGATCTTTATTGATGATTTTTCTCAGAAGTGTTGGATCTTCTTCATGTAGAAGAAGAGCGAGACATTCTCAAAGTTCTATGAGTTCAAGGCACTGGTGGAGAAAGAGTCGGGGAAGCAGGTGAAGGCTCTTAGGAGTGACAATGGTGGTGAATTCATCTCTGGCAAATTCAAATACTTTTGTAGCGCAGAAGGAATTCTAAGAGAGCTCATAGCGCCTCATAACCCATAGTAGAATGGGGTCGCGGAACGAAAGAACAGAACGATCGTGGGTGTTGCATGGGCGATGTTGCATGATCAGGGCCTTCCCATACACTTGTGGGCAGAAGCATGCAACACTGTGGTTTATGTGCAAAACCGTTGTCCTCATAGGATACTTGGCATGAGTACACCTAAGGAGGCGTTTTCTGGTAAGAAGCCTGATATTTCTCATTTGAAGATTTTTGGCTCACCTGTTTACATTCATGTGACGAAGGATGCCATGAAGAAGCTGGAGTCGACCGCAGAGTTTGGGATATTTTTGGGGTACACATAAACACCCCACAACTATCATGTGTATTTTCCCGACAGTCAAAAGACTGTTGTGCGACGGGATATCAAATTTCATGAGGAGAAAGCCATGAAGTGTTCACTTGAGAGGGAGCCACAGTTGCATGCAGATGAGGAGCTATTAGTTCCTAAGGATGAGCCTCAGGATTTGGATCAGCCACAAGAGGAGGTTCATGGAGTGGAAGAAACCACTCATGCAGTGCCAACCATCAGAGGGCGAAAGCGCACTACAGAAGCTGAGCGACTGAATCAAGATGTAGCACAGAATGTAGGAGACCCTACATCACATTGCAGACAGAGACAATCATCTGACCGATATACTGGATACATAGCTCTGATGAGCAATTTTATTGAGACAAAACCATCCTCTTTCGAGGAAGCTATGGAGGACCCTGCATGGGTAGATGCCATGGTGGAAGAGTGTGATTCAATTGTCAGAAACAGTGCATGGGAGATTGTCCCAAGGCCGGAAGGGAAATCAGTGGTAGGTTCGAGATGGATCTACAAAGTGAAGCAAGCAGCTGACGAGAGTGTGGAGAAGTACAAGGCAATATTTGTTTCTCGGGGCTTCTCACAGATTGAGGGGATCGACTATGAGGAAACCTTTGCACCTGTCGCAAGGTATTCTTCCATACGGACTATCCTTGCTCTCTCAGTGCAGATGAGGTGGCACATTCATCAGATGGATGTGAAGACTACGTTCCTCAACAGAGTCATTGAGGAGGAGGTGTACATAGAACAGCCCGAAGGTTTCAATATCTTTAGCAGCGAGTCGCATGTGTTCAGACTCAAAAGAGCGTTGTATGGGTTGAAACAAGCACCTCGTGCTTGGTACACATGGATAGACAGTTATTTCACCAGACTTGGATTCTCCAAGAGTGAGGCGGATCCGAACCTATACCAGATTGTGGTGGAGGGTAAGTTGCTGATCATTGTACTTTATGTAGATGATTTGATTTTGACGGGTGATGAACTTTT
This sequence comes from Pinus albicaulis, assembly GCA_034641835.2. NCBI lineage: Eukaryota > Viridiplantae > Streptophyta > Pinopsida > Pinales > Pinaceae > Pinus > Pinus albicaulis. The sequence continues at coordinate 1,454,602,602 of CM076584.1, forward strand.
GATACACTCATGCAAGGCTGATCTTGAAAAGGAGTTTGAGATGAAGGACTTGGGCCTCCTTCATTATTTCCTGGGATTGGAAATTTGGCAGCGCAGTGATGGACTGTTTGTGTCTCAAGGTAAGTATGCCCGAGAGATACTGGAGAAGTTCAACATGCAAGGCTACAAGCCTATCGGCACTCCTCTTCCTGGTGGTTGGAGGAAAGAGGATGCCACATCGGCAGAGGTAGTGGATGCCAATGTTTATCGACAGTTGGTTGGTTCGCTCATGTATCCAGTCAATACACGATCGGACATATGCTATGTTATTAACCAGCTTTCACAAGCTATCATATCCTCAGCCTCTCTTTCAGAGCAGAACAACATATTGAGATATCTCAGTATCAGAGATATAGTTATAGGCATAAACAGTGGGGGGACATTGCCATGCATGGTTCCTGGGTCTGGGATAAGCTGAGAACCAGATGAAAAAGAAAAGCACATGTAGAAAGGATATTAAATTATTAGGTCTCAATAGGTTTGCTCTTGTTTGATACGACAATGATCATGGCTTCAGTTAATTAGCTGAATACATATTGTAAAGTTTGAACATGCGGAAAACATATGAATGAGATCATTCTGGGACTGACTGATTCACACCAGATCGGTTGGAATATATTGTGATAATCAGAGTTGCATAAAACTCTCAGTTAATCCAGTATTTCATGATAGATCTAAACACATTGACATCCGGTATCATCATATCAGAGATTATGTGCAACGGAAGATCATGTTACTTCTTACATTCCTACGGAGGATCAGGATGATGATATCTTGACAAAGGCGCTCACCAGGAGCAAATTCGAATACCACAGAGACAGGATCAGGGTGGAAAATAATCCATATCTTTTTGAGAGGGAGTTTTGAGATTGCAACAAGATGATGAGCTTAGTGAAAAGAGTCGCCTTCACTAAGTGGGCCCGCAGGCTATTTTTTGGTGCAAGTCTATTTTTAGACATGTCGATCATATTCTATGAGTTGCAGGATGTTATTTGTGGATGGTTGGTCAAGTTGGAAAAATAGATGGACTTCTATTTTTAGACATATTGGGTGGAATCTATTTTTAGATCGCCAGTCTAAAAATAGATATGTCGAATATTATTAGCTCTTAATAATATTTGGACTCTAAACATTATCTTATTCTCTTGGAGAACTTCAGTTAAGTGCACAAATGTGGCACAGGAGCTAACAGGAGGAATTATGCTATTCCTGAGGGTTAAGTGGAGCTATTGCATGGAGACTTCAGTTAGAACTCATGTGACAAATTTTGGTGGAGTTGGAGAAGTAGTTGGTGGAGTTGTGTTCAGTTTAACTCAATTAGACACAGTTGAGCTAGTTGTATCTAGTCTAACTGATTGATACACTAGTGAGAGTGGTGTGAATTAATTATTAATTAATTCACTAAATATTAACTCATTAATCAACTGAAGAATACATTAGTTAACTACAGTGCATGGACAGTTTCAGTGGATAGCAGTGGAGAGGTAGGTGAAAGCGCAGGTTGACTATCAGTTGTGACTATAGTGTTGCATGATTTGCAACACACAGTGATTGGAGATGCCAATGAGGATTGTGTGAGCAAGGCTAGACCAATTCGATTTCATTCAGAGCCATTCTTCAGCAGGGATTGCACAGTAGAGGCAGGCTAGCAGGTGGCAAAGATCAGTGCATGGATTTGCAAGATCAAGCCTTATTAGTGTGTAGCGATTGCATTGTACTGAGAGCTTGTGAGAATATTTGTATGAGGATTGTTACATGATCTCTATGACATATATTATATACAGATATTTGGGGTTTTCAGCTTTAATCTTTCCCGTTAAAACACTGTGTTCATATGTGTGAATGTTTATGGTTTCAATGTGTGCATGCAATTGATTTAATTTTCGCATGTGATGATCAATGGTAGAAGAGATTCTGTATTGTGCATGAAGTTAAAATAGTGTGTGAAGTTAATGCATTAGTTATATAATTTCTACAAGAAACGTCTGTCATTGACTAGTACGGGGATTTGAAAATCCATTTGATGAGGGAGACGAGGTGTAAAATTTTCTAAATCGAAGACCATGAGGTTTGAATCCTGAAGATCTACAACTCCAATTGCTGATAAGAGTAATTTCCTTTGTGCTGGACATGATTGCAGCACTTCCAAGGCCGACATTGCTGAAGGAGATATTGCTAAATCCTCCACAATGTTGTAATTCTGAGCAGCTCTCGCATGTGGATTGAAATATGACTTACGAAGTACACCTTTAGTAGGTGGTTTGATTACTAAATCAGGATTTGGTTTCTCGATATGCATTGGATCAGAAACCAAAGGAGATGTAGCTAGTGCAGAACTAGAATTTTCTACTTCTTTACCAACAACAATATTTTTAATACCATAATCTTGCGATCGAGTCGCAACCATCAAAATATCTGCTAATGCATTAGAGGAAGATCCAATCATTTTGCTATCTTGAACAGGAAAAGGATCCTTCAAAACAGCAGGGGTGGATGAACCTTTGACGAATTTAGATACCTCAGCCCTATGCGGACATTCCTTGGTGAAATGATCCTCGTCACAGATAAGACAAGGGTAATGAGGTTTCCGTTTATCATCAGTTGATTCATTTTTATCAGTTTTTTCCTTGGGAGATGAAGTTTGTTTACTTTTATTCTTCTCTTTCTTCTTGTTTCCAGTTTTCGACTTTGTAGTTGATGATCCTACAATGTGAATATTGGCAGAAGTTTCCAGGGAAGATTCTCTTTTTGGTGAATCAGGTAAATTTATTATGGGAGAAGTAAACTTTGAATATTTCTTCTTATTCTTAGTCGTACTAACTGAACCGATTACACCATCAACGGCATGAGATCCTGAAGGAGTTGTTGTTATCTGACCAAGACACAGTAAATCGGGAATTTTCTTGTACAAAGTACCTGACTTGGTGTATACCAAGTCAAGATACTGGGCTTGAGAAATAACTTGTTCTTCTATAACAACTCCTCCTTTAGCTACATCTTCAGTGATTTTCAATGATTACATTCATTTATATGATCTGATATGTATGTAGACGTCGATTGTTTTAGTGAGGTTAATAATTCCATGTCGTTGTCGTATCTGACTGGCAACTGAAAATGAGTTAAGAAAGCAGTTGCTAGAGCGTTGAAATTGGTAAATGAGCCTCGTGGTAATTCAATGTACCACTTGGCAGCTAATCCTATTAATGTTCTCTGAAAGAGTCTAAGTCGAATGGAATTGTCGATTAATGAGTTGGATGCACACCAAAGGTGGTAATTCATGACATGGTTAGAAGGATCCTCTCCTGATTTTCCTTCAAAATTAGGGATATCACTGGGCAACTTATGCGGCATAGGCGGCCAATACGGATGATAATAGATAAGATCATTCGTAAGGCGAGATAAATCAGGTAGATATAAAGTTACTATGAATGGTAATCGACGGGTAGGGTCTTGTTGATAACCTTGTGAGACTAAAATAGTCCCAGGAGGAGGATAACCAAGATATCCAGGAATGGCCTATGCATTGGGAATCAGAATGCCTCCCGGGTAACCAGGAATAACCAGACCATATTGGGGTTGAACAGGTGTCTGATATGTATACCCAGGGTACGGTTGTTGCAAGTAAGCTGGATTTTGAACAGTTCCATATTGATACGGCCCCTGATACGGTTGATAAGTAAACTGAGGTTGACTTGTTATAACTGTACTTGTACCAGGTTGTCCCGTTGGCATCTGAACAGTAGTTTGAATTGTAGGTCCAGACTGCAAAATAGATACTAGAGGAATCTGTACCGATGTTTGAGGGGCGGAGGTAATAGGAGTTGTAGACACTCCAGGAATAGGTGTGGTAGGTTGAACAGAAGTCTGAGCAGCAGTTTGAGGCGGAGTCGTAGGTGTACTCGGACCAGGCTATTGAACAGGACCAGATGCGGGTGTTTGAATGATAGGTTGGATAGGTTGTTGGGGATGATTATAACCAACTTGTTGTCCAGCTTGATAATAAGGTACTTGCATATTTGGTTGTAAATTCTGTTGGACTTGAGATGGATCCCACACCATTCTGGGATATGAAGGTCCCAATGAAGGTTGTACATAAGACGGACCATAATTTGGTTGAACATATGGCTGATAAATGGCTGGATAATTTCCACCTCCTCGTAACATTTTCTGTTCTGGATAGAACTGTTGTCCTAAAGGAGGTTGCAATCCTTGAGTTGGGTACTGCCCTTAAGGTTGATATTGACCTTGAGGCATGTACTAACCTTGAGGCATATAATGTCCCTAAGGCTGACCTTGTGGTATGTACTGTCCTTGAGGTTGATACTGACCCTGAGGTATGTACTGTCCTTGAGGTTCCCCCCAGGCGATAAATTACTACCTTGAGAACTGGGGTTTGGGATATTTCCAGACATCATATAAATTTTCTCATTGTTCAAAGCTCTAGTATTTGATTCATTTGTGCCACATGATGACATTGGTTTGTTAGGAAGAGGAGATGCTCCTGAGAATGTACCATAGAGTGACTGATAGCCTACAGGAACAAACGGACCACCATACAAAAATGTTTCTGGAGATTCAGTAAACATAGATGACTCAGTAGACATGTTTAGCGGAGGTCTATAACCTAATGGTGTAGGGAAAAAAGGAATTTGGGGTGGCGAATACTCTAGACCTACGTTTTGTAGAAAATCTGTTAATGAAGAGTACCAAGTGTATTTTCTGAAAGGACTGTAAAAAATTGATTCACATTCTCTAAGATTTTAAGATTCCTGAGTTGAAGGAAGAACAACTTCTTCTTCAGTATCAGTAATTTCTTCAATACTAATGAGACCAGGAGGAATATCTTCTGTGTTCTGGCTTCTTACTCTGGGTGAATCAGGATGATCAAAAGTTGGAGGAGTGAATTATAAAGTAGGTTCAGACGTAGCAGATTCAATTTCTGTCTCAGAAATTTCGGGTTTTTAGCAGATAACTCACTTGTTGCAGAAGCAACTTCAGTTAATTCAGAAATCGAAATTTTTTGTGGAGTATGTACTGCTATTTGCGGTTGATCTACTTCAGAATCAAGATGAATAATTATTGATGATTATCTGTGTTTTTTTAATCCAGTTCTACTAATAACATTTGGTATCAGAGATTTAAGTTTTTCTAATTGGCTTGGTGTATACTCAGGGGGTTTCCCCTGAGTTCTATGCGACTGTCTTGGTAATTCTGCCACGATTAAAACTTTTAACACACGCAAACAAAGAAAATTTCAATCAAATGATCCTAAGGTCACTAAGAAAACAATCAAATGAATCACACGCCTATAAAAAATCTAAGAGATCAATCCACACACAAACAGTAGATTCACGCACTAAAAACACTAGTTGGTGATGAAATCCAACATCGTAGAATTTTAATGCAGAAATGGCGGTTGGAAAAGTTACCCTGATAACCTACTTAATGAAACAGACCGACGCAAGTTTCTCCACTTAAACCATCTCGAGTGAAGATAACCCTCCGGAGAGTCCAAGTGAGTCTAGAAGATGTCTGCTCCAGGTACAGTGGGACCTCCCCTCCATCGTCACCTTGGGAAATAATCCTAAAGTTTATGGCCACTAAGGTCACCAACAAGAACACATATACTTGGGGGAATAGTCTACGATCTGATATACATGCAAGGGTAGAGTAACAAGCTCAATCCCCTTGAAGGCTCCTTTACATACTCCAAGGTTTACCGACAAGTGACCCCAAGCTCCTCGACAATGGTCTATCCGAGGTTTACCGTTTTTAATACGTGCACATCTTCTATCGTTCCCAATGAGATAGGTATGATTACCTCACTGGTTCGGATATTATCTCGTGCTTGACTCCTTTAGGAGGAGCTTCCTAGAGCATACATGCTACAATTGGATTTTCCTACTGCAATATCAACTACTTGTTTGTTTTTTCTATCTTGGAAAGTTAACTAAAACCTATTCCAAGACACTAGCCTAAGTTATGTTGGTGGAAAATATCCCTAGAAAAATATAAAATTTCTAGATTGATTTTAATTAAGTATTACTTTTAATTGGCAGTTTCTTAGGACAACAGGTACGGAAATGAAACTTTGATGATGTTTTAATGACTCGACTCAAAATACGTTGTAATGCATCTATATGATAAACAACTCATTTCTTTTCAATGAAATCTAACTAGAGGAAAGAGTTGAGAGATTTTCAGAAACTTTCAAAATATCAATTCTTTCTTTCCTATATGAGAAACTTTGTAAAGAAGACAATTCAGAGATTTCAATTCCAAAAAGATATTTTTCTCAAAATGAATTGTCCTATATCATTAAGATCGGAAACAAACTTCTTCCAAAAGAAAATAAAAAAGCTTTAAAACTACAAAATTCAAAACTAAAAGAAATTTCTAATTTCGAACTCTATCTAAAATTTGCAGGATGTCTTAACTCAGTTTGTAATCTAACTAAGATCTTCCCACTTATTCCAGCAAGAACACAAATCATCCAATAACAGTTTTTTTAAAATGAAATTCAGACCTTATCTATGCAAAAGGTTTTCTAAGTTTGCTAATGAAAACAAAATCAATTTTTCATAAGAGTAAAAATTGCATCATGTTCAATGGCTCAACAAAACAATGACATACCAAATAGCTGAGGTATACATAAGTTTTTGATTCAGAGCAATGGGAGGACAAGGCAACATTTACTCATAAAAGTAAACTAACTGAAAATATCATTTTAAACATAGAATTACTACAAGAAATTTTCACAGAAGTCTTTGACAGTCAAGACAAATTGGGTAAAGAACAAAAAATCAAGTAATGGGATGCCATAAAACAGAATTTCTAACTTTTCTAAAATTTTCCAGAGGTCCACAGTTTGTAATGGAATAAGGTGCGGTACCGCACTGTATTCTACTAAAGATTATGGAGTCTACCGCTCTGTTTTAAAGAAAAAAGTGCAGAAGGTAGGAAAAGTAGAGAAAAAATAAAAATACAGATTTACATTCAGGGATCCTATTGAGTTTTCTACCCAATCACGTTTTGAGCTAACCTCAGTCAAAGAAATCTCAAAAATCAAATTGAAAATAAAAGAAAACTAAGTTCAGATAATTCCCCAGTGGAGTCGTCATTTTGTTGGACGGATAAATCCCGCTTATGGACAAGAGCGATCTCCCTAGTATCCTAAGGATATCTAGAAACAAACAGACAAATGTAGACCATTTTCTCTAGACCATTATGCTTAAGAATTATTAATTAACTACGGAGAGATGCTCCTACCTGAAGTCCAATGCTTTACTCGGTCTTCAATCCAGTCACTCCAGAAGGTGTTAATTCAGCATATAAATCTGCAATCAAAGACAAGAAAACAAGATCAAAAGCATCTGCAAGATATGATAATTCAAAAGCAATCATATATCTTAGTGATAAAGGAATCCAAGAATTAAATTATTCAAAAGATAGATGAACAACTCAATGAGAAAATAGAATCCATTTGTATTAACTTTGAATAAAAGAAGACATCTTACAACCTTGATGCCTTGATGTTTGTACAGGTTCTTCCGGGGTCCCGAACAACCATTTTCCTCAGTTTGACAAGACTCCAACTCTCTGAATCAGCATAAGACTATGGCCATGAGTATGTAATCCCTCTCATGCCAATGATTCCAAATGTGGAGAGTATAATTTCTTCAGCAAATCACCTCAAAACTACCAAGTTCTAAGTACCCTTAAGACTTAAACATGGTCTCAATTTATAGCTAAAGGAAAGTAGTTTCAGTTCCAATAAGGAAGGGATAAAGCCCTCTCATCATGGGATTTTAGCTCCAAAAACCAAGGGATATATCCATTTATGAAGAGATAAAGGTTCATGAATGGAAGGGGTGAAGCTCGGCCAGATAGCGCTTCTAGAAGGCCCCAGCTGGGAGAATATTCCACCAGCTGGGCTTCTCGAACTTACTTTTCTTCTTATTTTACCTTTTACGGGGGTCCGCAGTTTTAATGAGCAGAACGTGCGGGATGTGTCGTAGGTTTTATAGCAATAAACTGCGGTACCACAAAAAATGACTAGGAAAAGTGTGGAGTTAGGATTTTTAGGATTTTAATAAGCTTTTTCCAAATTCCAAGACTTTATTTAGGAACTTTATGTTTTTAGACCTCTAAGGGAGAAATAAATAGGAAATGATGAACCCATATAGACAACTAAATGTCATGGTGAAAAAATTTAGTGTAACAGTCAGGCATTGAGATTAACCTCAAGTAAGATGGCATTGCTTGTTACACAGACGTACTAGAGGGTGCCATCAAAGATATCTGAAACTGAACTTGTTTCTGGTTGCATAGTGAAGCTAGGTGTACTAGATGAATGAGGAGAATCAACTTAAGGTTTATAAATAAATGAATTTTAGATCCATAGTGTAAGAAAACAAAATTCAGAAAAAAGGGACAACTACCATTATATGTATAAAGTAAATAGGAGTAATCAGTTTACCTACAAGTGATAGGAGATTCCAATCTTAATAGTCTGGGTAAATGGAAAATTTATTTCAAAATGAAAATTTAGTTGTTGTTATGAATAGAAAATAGAGCCGAGAGCCATTTCTCATCTCCTCATCTCTTTCCTTCTAGCATGTTTGCAGGGGACTTAACAACAATGTTGGACATCTATTAAAAGATGCATCAAGGATCTAGGAAGTACAATGGAGGTGTCTGAAGTCATAGATGGAAATAAATGCTCGATATCCACGTATTTCTCGTTATGTTGAATACAACTACGGTAGATAAATGTTCTTTTAATTATTTTGTGTTTGTGGTTTAAACCCAACCTTTTGTGTATGTGGTTTAAAGACCATATTTCTATGAAGAGTGTGATATATTTCTCATTATGTTGAAGACAACAATGGTTTAGTAGATAAGTGTTAAATGTTGTTTTAATTCTTTTGTTTCTATGTTTTAACTCGAGCTTTCTATGAAGAGTGTGATATATTTCTTATTAAGTTGAATACAAAATTCATTTAGTAGATAAGTGTTGTTTTAATATCTTTTGTATGTGTGTTCTAAATTCAGATTTGAAAGATGAGTGTGAAGAGACTTAAGCTTGACTATAAACAGTGATGGGATGAAGGGAAAAAACAGTGAAGTAGTTTATGTATTGTTGCTTTAACAGTAAACATTTTTTTGCTTTTTGAGAGTGCTTAAAATGGCACTGCATATTGCTAGAGGGCTACCAAAAGCAGTGAAGATAAAGGTAGACAGTTGGACGCATATTCAATAGCTCGACTATGAACATCTCCTATTCAAATGTAATGTTTGTCATGAATACGGTCATTTCTCCAATAGATGACCAAATCAATCAACAGAGGAATCACAAGAGGAAGCAAACACTTGTTTCTTTAACCTCAATACTTACATGTGTTAACCCAAGTTCAATTGAGGTCTGCTTCTAGTTACCAAACTTGTCTTAATCTATGGAAAAAAAAACCCATACAAGTTATCAAGTTTACATAATTTTTATTTTTGGTATTGAAGCAATTTTGAACGAGCATCAATAAGGCTTACAACAACGTAGCAGGAACTACAATGTATCTAATGCAAGATTTACTAGTTGTTGTGAAAATCCTTGTACATGGCATATTATGCAATTGCAGTATGACAAATACAAAATAAGAATGAGAAAAAATAGCAATTGAATGTTATAACCTGATATTGTGCAGGATGTTATCCACTAACATCATGTCATCCACATGCTAATGAGAAATACATTCAAGCCTATGGATTCATTGTTATGAAATTGGTTGAAATTTCCTTTGTTTCAGGTTTTTATATAATTATGAGAAGCAAAGAAAAAAAAATGGAAAATTCTAGTCTTCTTAATTGTTGAAGTTACTAATGGGAGAATTCATTTTTTCGAATAAACATTCAGGTTGTGATCATAACCCTTATTATACTCATCAGTGATTGTTTAGTATGGCGAATGTTAAGCATCATTTAGTAAGTCAATTATTGTCTCATTGTGTTTCCATTTTTAGTGGATGATAATAAAATGATATTTAATAACATAATGAAAAAGTAATAAGCCAATCATGACTTACTGTATGGTTCTTAATTTTTCTCTTCGGCATGCCTTATGGCTACTTTCCATTGCAATTAATAGATGAAATGACATAAAAAATAAATGAAAATATGCAGCATGGTTTAAATGACTTTTTTTCTAATCCTTTTTAAATTTTGAATGGGAAATAGATGGGGTTTCCATAGAGTTCAGTTTAATGCAATTGACATGTTTTTTTGTATGCTTTGCCTTAATTTTCATGAAATAAAATATGATCTTTTTCATGGTTGTTAAATTTCTATGGCTGCCATGATAAAATTGGGGATGCATGAAGGCTTACTATTAACATGCCAAAAGAAGATGTGGTTTTAGTTGTTGAACATGCCACTTATGCTTTGGGGTAGAAATTTGTACCATATTTGTTAGTTCATACTGTGTAAAAGCAAGGGATATCTAGAGGACAGAGAAAATGTGTAAATGTTGGGTCTGAGATTAGTAATGGAACCGTCTCTTTTATTCTTAGTGAACCCACATCTAGTTTAGACAACACTTCTACGTTGTTGCTTTTAAAAACCCTTCGTCGAGAAGCTTTAGCAGGAGTAAACATATGTGTGGTACTTCATTAACCAAGGTAAATTTTTATATTAATCATGACTGGCATGTGTTTCTGTTGGCATGACTTCAGATGAGCAAAAAGGAAAATCTGAAAGAAGCATGACTCATTTGCTAAAGCATATTAATTTCGATTATCTTTATTTAATTGTATATTTTGGGAATCTTTTATAGTTTAAATGACTTGGCTATTGTTTATCACGTCTATCGGATTCCTAGAAATATACTGAGATATGCAATAGAGTTAAATTCCCATGAATTTGTGTTTTACTTGCAAAACTAAAGACTATTGATTTCAAAATTTGGTTGGTTGAATACCAATTTCCAAATGGTTCATTTTCATTTACAGCTTTTGTAACACATGTGCTTGGTTTATTTTTTCAGCTCTATATTATTTAAGATGTTAGATTATTTAGTGTTGTTGGCTAAGGGTGGATACCCTATGTATCTTAGACCTGTGGATAAAATTGAAGAATATTTTTCCAACCTTCGCATTATATTCCCTGACCGTGTTAATCCCCAAGATTACTTTATGGACATCTAAGAGGGGATTATAAAATGTGTTAATCCTTCATATTAATTTATGGACATCTTATAGGGGATTATAAAGCCAGAAGGAAGTCCAATTTTGATTGCAATACTATTCCTCTTTAGTGGATTCACCATAAGGGGTATGAGATCCCAAGAGATTTATTGGAAGCCATCATTTGCAAGTATTGGAATTTGTATTTCCCCAAGAAAGGAATATGTCAATGAGGGAACAAAAATGAATTTTTTGACATAGAAACAGGGCAAAAGTGTTGAATTTATGGATGTGCCTAACTCTATACAAACTGCAGATTTGTTTGAGTCCATTTTCTACATAGTGGTAGAAAATATTACTGATATGAACTATATTAAATGTCTGCCTCAAAGGGGAGCTTCGTAGTTTTATGTGGGGTATTTTATCTCCTTAAATAAGGTGTTTTTTCACTGACTATTCAAACTTTTTAGTCTCTTATCTACAAAAGTAATTCCTCCCTCTCCTCTGCACTTTGGTAGCTAATTATTAAGCTTGTGGTTTTTTAATCACAATCATTCAACCTACACCCTTTTGCACAACCCCATGATATTACAAAAAATGATGTATGAACTATTTCCTTCCACATTCCCCACTCCTATCGATGTTACTTTGCACCTCTTGGTGCAATTGCTAGTTTTATAATAACTTACACAAGTGGGTTAGCACACCAACCTAAGACGAGAATCCAAAACAAGGAGTCCAACAACAAGTAAATATATCTTAATTTGTTAAACTCTATGTGGCAAGGAAGAAGCTTTGTTGACTAGCCTATGTTTCTGATATTATTGCAAATTCAATGTGTGTCTACATCATTTAAATGTATTTGGACATGTGTGTAGAAAATGTATTTAAATCATTTAAATATTTTAATTGTAAGTGTTTTGAATTGTTTTGTTAAATTGTTTTCTTTGCTGCCTCGTCATTTATGAATCCTTGTCAAAACGGAAGGGACTATACACATGATAACAACCAAATAACTAAATCGTAGTGCAAGTTAATATTCCTATTAAAGTATCAATAGGATAAGTTTGTTAATGATGTGCTAGTGGGAAGGTATTTACAAAAGATAGCAACTAAGTAACTAAAATTAATATTTTTATTAGGGTATTAATATGATAAGTTGTGTAGGTAAGATTTTTGATATTTTTTTATTAAGTTTGGTGTTACAATTTTTTTTATAAAATTTAATTTAATTGTTAATTGATAATAAGCATAATTACTTTTAGTTGTTTTTTTCATAATTAGGTTCAGCTTAGGTTAGGGCTAGTCTCAATATTGGATGGAAAAATGATTCACTCACCAGTGGGATGTTATCACTAGGATTGTAAAAAGCTCAATTGAGCTCGGATGCCCCTTGGGATACTTTAATTCTTTTCAAAAGGTGCCTTCCATCCTCAACCCCTCCCCGTGATGTTTGAACTTGAAAGTTTGTGGGAACCTAACCCCACACAAATTAACTAGTTAATAACTCATGGGTAAGTATTGTTAGTTATTATTATTTTTAATTTGGGTTGTCTCGTCATCAATATTTAATGAAAATAAAGACATGATATCAATTGTTTGTGATTCGTAAGGGGGGGAACTCATTTTCTTGCTAAGGCCTTCTAAGTCTATGTTTAAAAAAAAACGATCACAGGGCTTTGGATTGATGGTGAATGGTTGCATTATCAATACACTCCTTGCTATAGGCCATCAGTTCAAATCTCCTGTGGGTGGTAACTTACAAGAAAAAAAATGTTTAAAAAATACTAATTCTTAGCCAATTAAAAGTAGTTTTAGGTCTTCATCCAAAACCAAAAGATGATTTGGGCCTAAATAATATTTGCAATAAATCTAGTGACCTTTATGGAATATTTGTAGGAAATCCAATGATCTTTATAATCTAAATCATCACTAAGACTATTTCCAATAGGGTCATGTATTTTGTGATAAAATTCCGCCTTAATCCTATATGTAAAATCAAATAGTATCTCTAATTACAATTTAATCTCTGGCTTAAAAAAAAATTCAATTGAATAAAGCCTCAAGGGTTATCTCAATTTCTCAAGTCCTCATCGTTAAAACACTTTTTCTATTGACATTTCACAAATTCAATTATCTTAACATTCTCTGGGTTAGGCTCCATGGTTGAGCTGATAGGAAGTGATCCCTTCGGGTGGATTTTCCTGGTAAAAATTCCATGGATGTAATTATTACAGGTCATTTTGTCGCATTCACTCAAAAAGGTCTGAAACTCGGATCAATCAACATCCTTAACACCTTTCCATTATCCTTTTGCAAATACCTAATAATTACCTCTCCAAAAAGTTTGAGTTTCTGGGTCAATCAGCTCAAAAACTATGCTTTTGGCCCCAACGCACACTGCACTTCAATCCACCTACGATGGTCGCATGTTGCATAAATGAGCACCTGCACTGACCAACTGAGATTTCTTTCCCTTGTAGGTGCAATGGTTCTATAATTTTTGGAAATATAAAAAATATTTACGAAACTTCACCTTCTAAAAGCTTCTACAATGTTTTTAACCATTTACCATTGATAGAGAACTCAAATTCCTACTCTAGTGGTCTTATCTTTTATCCTCAAAGCTTATCCTCCTTCATATGTGGATCTCAAGCCTAGATTGGTAAATCCTAAACTACCACTTTTACCCATAAATTCACTGCCCCCCATAGAGTCTGGGTTTTCTTTTGTAGATTACCAGTGCCCTCATGCTGCTACTTTGAGTTTAAGGAATCCTCATCTATTGATGCATTAGGGTTGATGTTGAAGGTTTGCTTTGTGGCAAGGAAGGACAAGATAATTGGGGAGACTTATACAAATTCAAACGTTTATAAATGGTTGTAATTATCTCCTTCATTTATTAATGCAAAAAATCACTTTGTTTCCTATACTTGTGTCATGCAGATGCTTATGTATTTCAATGTCATTTGACTCATTGGTTAGAGATATTATTTTATGCTATGTGGATATTGTAGTTATCTTGCTTGTTTTAGTCAATTTGTAGGTTCAATTATAGCACTTGGAGCTAGAGTTGGATCTTATAAGAAAGGAGAAGAGGAGGGCTTACTACATATTCTAGGTAGGTCTCTTTTCCGTATTCTAATCTCTCTAAGGAAAACATAGATATTTTTGCCCATATTGTTTCTAGATCAGGCCACTAGATATAGGGAGTTAATTTATGTCCTCGTAAGTGAATTTTCCACATAAAAACTTGGCGACCATACTGGGGAACAAGATTTCCCTTAGCGGTTTCCTTGGCCTAATCATTTTTTATATTTCAAAGCGACCTAAATTAACTTATTCAGATAGTAATTGGCCTTAAGAAAATATAATTCTGATCTTGGTAGGTTTTATGCCATATTTGGCACAAAATTAGCCCCAACGCACTCTTTGTTCTAAGACAGAGTGACCCAATGCAATATCTCCTATTTGAAAGTACGATGGTTCGTACTAGTGCCCATTCTGCACATGCGATAGTCCTGTAGAATGAAAAAAAATCATTTATTTACCTTGATCACAACTCTGATTTGATCCAAAAAAATTTCTCGAGTCCCTGAACTTGTATGTGTCTTTGTAAAGCCATCATTATGTTTACATTTGATTTTTTTTTCCTTTGATGAGAGTTTATTTGATTTTTTCTTTCTTCTTATCAATTACGTTGTTGTAAACATTTGGCTTGATTATTGATTGGCTAAAAGGAATTCTGATATTGCAATCCTAGTCTGTATGAATTCTTTGATCAATGATCTCATTGCATTTCATTTTCATTACATTTTAAAGTTGAAAAAGGAAAGAAAAGAAAAAATTTCATATTTGCATTGCATATAGGGTTTTGAATTAAATTGGAATAGTTGCATTGAAAGATATGATTAGGAATTTTTTGTTTGTTGCATCATTGATTGTTGCATTATTGTTTGTCTTTTCCTTCTCTTAAATATATCTTCATCAAAAAGTGAAATATTTCTTGTTATAATTCTAGTTGCATCATAGGGAGGTGAATTCGTACCATGGGCCTTGAAATTGAAACATAATTGAAGATCAACTTTAAAATTTTACTCAATTATCCTAAGGAGCATTTGGAACATTAACAACACACATAGAGCTCTAGGCTAGAGACATGTTTCGACATCATTAAACACAGGATTTTTTTGTTACTTGTATGTGTTACATTCTCGGGGTAGTCGATATTCCACGTATGTAGGTATATCAAAACGTTATCCATGTACCCTTGGGTATATCGGATGACACTCCACATATGAAAAGTATATCAAAATACTTCCTATTGTACAAGACATATTAGACAACACTACCAAAGATTGCGCTTCCATGTACCTCCGAGTATATTTTGGAAGTCCCCTGTAGGTTGTTATCTTGCCATAGGTAACCGAGTCGACTTCCTTATCTACTGTGATACACGGAACATAACATTTGGGGAGATTTCCTGAACATATTGGAAACAATATATTGCAGTTCACAGTTACATGGTAAACCCTTTTGCCTAGTTACCCATGTTTTTATTTATTTATGTTGTTAATTTCTAAAATTGATTAATCCATTTTGGAAAAACACCCTCAACAACCCTTTCGTTCATGTAGAATGAAAATATTTCCTCCTTTTTCTCCAATGGAAACACTTGGACGTCATAAGAATAAAATGATGCAAACTACCGAAACTGGTACTTCGGAAGCTTCCCTTTATGGGACTACATATGAAATCAATCAACTAGAATTGTCACTTCCTATAAGTATTGAAATTGAAATTACGTCTTTACCTTTTGGTGAGTCGGATGCAGTAAAAATTGAAGCCCTTGAAACGTTACAACTTGAGGTCATTGAACCTAAATTTCTAGATTCATATACTTTACAACCTGAAGTCATACAAACTGAGGAGCCTCACTAAACCATTACTTCAAGGCCTTCTTCTTCTCTTCCTCATCCTTTGTCTCAACCACAACTTGCATATTTGGGTCTTGACAGAGAACAACTTCCACTTGATTGAGTATTGAAGAATTTACTAAAGAAGAGTCTTAACCTTCATCTCTTGTTCATTTAATAGGGACTCCTCTTTATCAAGCCCATCCTTTTCTTCCTCATACTCAACTACAAGCTCCTTCACCTAGGAATCCTAGTTTAAATTCACCTTTGAATTTCTCTCGGAAAAATCCTTTGAGAAGTTTAACCGTGATTGAGTCAATGATGATTTCTCAACCCGTGTCTGTTATCATGAGTGTGTCAACTGAAGTTGTATCCACTTCTATGTTTGTAACTTCACCAGAAAGCCATTTGTATGGTGGTTCATCAATACCACCTGGCTACCAATCATTGTTTGAAACCATTTCTAGTGCATCGACTAGTCGATGGACTTCTCGCTCGTCATATTCATATGGAATTCTATTCGATACCTCTTTAATGAGCACTTCACAACCTATTCCTCCTATTGTGCCCCAACCCTATTTGGTGCAGCAAGGCCCATTTTTTAATAGAGTGGGACATCTAAAACAAACTCCTCCATCCTATGTTGGGTACCCTCCTCCCGGGGGGCAGTTTCCTCCATATATTCCTTATCCCCTAGCAAGGGGGAAACCTATTGATGGAATGTTCCCATATGTTAATAAAATGCCACAAGTTGGTGTTCCCTCCTATTTGAGTCATCTTCCTACCGGTCTTCCATTTCTAGAAATGTATGTTAATCCTTGGCATCCTACATTTCCCATTCAACCTTGTTTGGTTTTAACTCAAACTATCTCGGCTACACCCTAGGATCCTACTTTCTAACCTATTCAATCCATACTCCAACCTATCCAAGTTTCACTTTAAGTGGGTCAACCTATCCAGGTTGTATCTCAAACACAACTTACTCCATCTCTTGGTCAGTATATACCTCAAATGCAGGTAAATCAATTTGTGCATGGCATAACATAAGTACCAACCATTCAACCCAATGTATGGATGATGCAAAATTTCTCTAGGAAACCATTCCAAGTTATTACACAAATACCTGTTGGTCAAACTCATATTATGAAAATACCTTATCAAAGTCAACAGATTCAAACACAACCTTTTCACTCTTATCAAGTTTTTTATGGAATTGGACAACTTGGTTACACTTATCTTAGTTATCAAAATCCTCCTTATCATCGAATGCAAATATTGGTTGCTCAGCCCATTCCATCATACCCACGATATCCCCCACCACAGGTTAATCTTTACCCACATGGTCAAACTTCGTAGACAGAATTTAATAGGAATTTGTTGTTTGTTGCAACCCTTTATTTACCATATTTAACCTGACTAAAGAATGATACCATTTGTCATTGTCCTTGGTGAATGACCATTCCTACCAAATTTTCGAGTGACATTCTAAAATTTAACAGAAATCCTGGAGAAGAATCGTCCACTCATGTTATGACCTATCGTTTATGGTATTCATCCAACTCCTTAAATGAGGATTCCATCCGTTTACATATTTTCAAGGTAACTCTTATTGGTACGACAACTAAGTGGTATGTTGAATTTCCACGAGTTTCATTTAACAACTTCAATGCCTTGGCAATTGTGTTTATGAATCATTTCCAACTACCTATCCATTATGAAACTAAAACTGAGCTTTTGACCTCTTTGAAACAGTCTGAACCCACCCATATATCTAACAATATTCATGAATGGAGGCGTCATCATCAGTTGGTCAAAACTTTCATTTATGATGAGTTATTTCCAGAATGGTTCATCAAATATTTGTTGTCGTCTATAGCTGAAGATGTTGCTAAAGGAAGAGTCGTTATTGAAGAGAAAATGATTGCTTGTGCCTAATATCTCGATTTGATTTATGCTCAATCCGAAAAAAAATTATGGCAAGATACCCAATGCTCCACAACCTTAGATTATTGTTCCACCCGCTCCCACTAAATAATCACATGTCGTTGTCATTAGCTAATGGTGTGATTGGTTATATTAGTCAACAAAAGTGAGTAAAATATCTGGTTCATCTCCTGTTGTGACTACATAAAAACCATCCTCTCCTACTCTTGCGACTACTTCCAAGATTAATTCCATTCAATCTATGAAATTAAGTCTCAGTAACCTGGAATTAAGAAGAAAGTTAAAGGAAATAAGAATAAATATAATTCATCACAGGAAAAACAAAACAATTAGTCTCCTGACGACAAACACAAGCTTCGTTATCCTTGCCTTATTTTTAATGACGAGCATTTTACCAGCGACTGCACACATTAGGCAGAAGTTAACCAATTCTTAAAGTTGTCATCTAACGCACTTGTCATATTAACAGATCCCTTTCCCAACCAGGAGAAGAAAATGGTTGCACGAGATCAAGATTCCCCTTCCCAAGTAATGATGTTATCTTCCGCCAAACAAAAGAATGATGCCTTGATGGCTACAAGAAAAAAAGACTATGGTAATCTGAATCCTTCAACTGGAAAGGCTTATGATCAACCTTCCATCTCCACTCAATCTACTTCAGATCATCCTCTATGTGTAATACCAAATGAATTAACCATTAAACCTCCTAAAGGAGTCATTCATAGATCAACATCTTATCCTCGTGCGAGAGCTACACAAAATTAAAACATAGTTGAGGACTTAGCTCAAGCTCCTTCTTCTATGTCAACTCTTGAGGTATTACATAATTTTACTACCCAAAACAATTCTTTACTTGTAGCAATAAGAGGGATAGATCCTTCGAATTCAAATCTTGTCTTTTTTAATCATGAGAACCATACCCCTAAAATTCCACCTCAATTGACATTCATGATCCAAGTTGTCGTTAGAGGTAAAATTATCCACCAAACGATTATAGATGAAGGTGCCTCGACTCGTATCATGTCACTTTCATGTTGGAAAGCTATAGGTTCTCCACAACTTGATCAATCACCCACCACTCTTAAGTATTTTAATGGAAGAGGTTTTAAACCTTATGATATATTGAATTCATTACACATAGAATAAGCTAGAAAAATGGTCTTAGTATAAGTCAAAGTCGTAGATGGACCTTTGGATTACAGCCTCCTGCTGGGTCGAACATGGGTTTATGCCATGGCAGCCGTGGTCTCAACCTATTTTAGGATGATTTCATTCCCTCACTAGGGGGCATTTTGGCCATCGATCAACTTGCGTTTTTTGCTAGTAATTATAAAAATATTGGAAGAATTCCACTTGTGGGTGAATCCCCACAACTTTATCAACATGTTGGGGTAGGATTTCTTAAATATTCCTCATTAATGGGAAGTTTTTTTCTCCCTCCTCCTAACATTCCCAATCTGATTTCCTTTGTTAATATGATTTCCTCTTGTACAATTCCATCTAACCCATGGATAATACTAGAAGTTTCTAACATAGATACATTTGATGACCGTATGTCGCTCAATCTCATTGAACTTGAATATGAAGCAATTTATTCGTCATGTTCGACAAATTCTGATACCAATTCCTCAATAAATTGGGTTTTGATCATTCCCAAGATTTCAGTTCATCTTCTGACCCTTTCACCAGTACATTCCCCAATGACGAAAGAATCATGGAAATCATGATGTTAGATGAAGCACCATGGGACGATAATCATCATCGCTCCTCATTACTTGAAACTCTTGAGTATAATATTGGAGATATTTATTCACCCAATATTACTGAGATGTTTAAAGATTCCATATCCATTCATGGCATAAATTACAAGAAGAATTTAGTGAATATTGAAGATACCATTCCTCTCAATATTTCAGTTAAAACCGAAGTTATTGAGAATGTATGGGGGCATCTTGTTCTTCTGATGAGATTAAGATTTATAAAGCTCTTTTTCAATAATTTTGGGATGTTTTCGCCTGGACATATGAGGATATGTCATGTATTGATCTGAATATCGTGATGCTAAGCTAGTTAGGCAACACTTACGTCCGGTTCATCCTAAGAAATTTGTTGTGATTAAAGCAAAAGTTGAAAAAGTTTTGCGTGTTGGTTTTATTTACCCGTTTCCTCTCACTGATTGGGTTTCAAACATAGTACCTATAATGAAGAAACAAGGAATGATTCGAGTATGCTCGACTATCAGGATATTAACCGTGATTGTCCTAAATTCAACTACCTAACCCCATTCATTGACCAAATTGTTAATTATTGTGCTGGAAGTGAAATTTTTTCATCTATGGATGGATTTTCTGGTTACAATAAAATCAACATACTCCCATATGACCAATATAAGACTTCATTTATTTGTCCATGGGGCATGTTTTCCTATCGTAAACTCCCTTTAAGTTTGAAGAACGTTGGTGCGACTTTCTATAGGACCATGAATTATTCCTTCCATGATGTTTAGCACATAGTACAACATTATTTGGTTGATTTACCTTCCCACTCCAAACATATTGAGGATCACTCGATGCATCTTAGAGTGATTGTCCTACATTGTTGACATTACAATATAAGATTAAATACACACAAGTGTGTATTTTGTGTCCAATATGATAGACTTCTTGAGTTTTTTATTTCAAAACAAGGAATTCATATCAATCCACTCAAAGTACAAGCGATTCTTCATTTTCCTACACCTTCCTCACTAGTTCAATTACAATGCCTCCGAGGGAAGGCTACTTTCTACAGAGATTCATCCTGAATTACACAAAACTTACAAAAGGATTTACTCACCTATTGAAATAGGGGGTTCCCTTCCAATGGGATGATACACCCCAAAAGGCTTTTGATTCGTTGAAAGATGTCATAGTTTGAGCATCATTATTGTATCCCTCTGACTATTGACGAGACTATTTCCTGTATCTCGCTACAACTATAACCACCATCAATATTGGTGTTGTTCCAAGAATATGATCTAGGGGACGAACATCCTATTTATTATTTGATTTAAAATCTAAATGACATTAAATTCAAATACTATCACATCGAAAAGTTAGTTTTGGCAGTTGTGTAATTTGTCTAGAAATTTCGCCATTATATTTTGTTTCAGAAGACTATGGCAGTTTTTTATTGCAACCCAATGACTTACATTATGTCGCGTCAATTTATGGGGGGGGAATACTCTAAATGGGTCATTATTCTCTAGGATTTTGATTTGGAATTCATCAAATCCAAATCTAGGAAGCCCTTGGTCTTCGTTGAACTGATATGTGACCTTCTCTCATCTAAAACTGAGTCAACGGTTGATAATTTTATTCCTGGTGAGTCATTTTTTATTAACTATTCTGATCCCTGGTATGGAGATATCATCATCTATCTCGAAACCCAAAATTTCTAACCTAATACCTCTCACTCTGATCAGCAACGCATCTGATACTAGGCTCGAAATTAAATTATACTTGGCGACACTCTATATCATCGTGGTACCGTTACGATATTCATACGATGCCTTACTCATGAGGAGGCTAAGAAAGTTTTGAACGAATGTCACACTGGAACATGTGGCAGAAATATGTCTGGCTATGCCACTGCCTAAAATATTTTTCGAGCCAGTTAATTTTAGCCAACCATGTTTCGTGATTGCATTCTTGTTGTCCAAAAGTGCCACACTTGCCAGGTTTATAACCATAAATCTCGTGCTCCACCTACACCTATGCATCATGTTATCATTGTTGGACCCTTTGAAAAATGGGGCATTGACTTCATGACCTGTAACACTCGCAACTGAGGGGCATGGCTATATTATTGTGGTCGTAGACTATTTTGCTAAATGAGCTGAAGCGTTGACTCCATATAACAACACCATTGAAACAACTACATTATTTATTTTTAACAATTTCATTGCCATATTTGGTGTGTCGCAAGCCATCGTTACAGACCATGGTAAACATTTTCGAAATTATATGATGTTTGAACTTACCGCTATTTTGGGCCTTCAACATGACATCTCAACTCCCAATTACCCACAGGCCAATGGGTAACTAGAAGTCACCAATAAGGTTTTGACGACGATGCTACAACGCATGATATGGATTCATAAGATGAATTGACACCTCATTTTTTTTTCCTACTTTGTGGGCATACCGAACATCTGTCTGAACTGCAATGGGATTTAAACCCTTCTAGTTGGTGTATGGTCTAGAAGCACTCCTCCCAATTGAATGTGAGATTCCATCTTTAAAGCTTGTTTTCGAGCTTCTTCCTGGAACTTTCGCAGAAGAAGAGTATTTTTTGCATCTAGCTCACTTAGATGAGACCTGATGCAATGCCACAATGTCTAATGATGCCCACAAGAAACGCATCAAAGCACAGTATGAAAAAATGTTAAATCTCATTCCTTCTCGAAAGGTGATCTGATCCTTTTATATGATCAAGAAGCTAACAAATTAAGAGCTAGAAAGCTCGAACCAATGTGTCTAGGCACGTATATAGTCAAACATGTACTTGAAAAAGGGGCTTATGAGCTCATTGATTTTGATGGAATCCCTTTGACATAGCCCATAAATGGGTTGTACTTGAAAAAATACTATGCCTAAATTACCTTTGCATAGTCATTGTGTACATTTTTTTTTTCACACAGAAAAAATTCGTAACTATTCTATTAAAGATCAGTTACATGTTACAAAAACTGGTAGTATCAACTACTGTTCAGTCCATAAAAACTATTATAAGCTGCCACAAGTCAGAACTGCAGGCGATCACAATCCCATAAGAACCATGAAAACATCAGTGATGAAACTAGTGTCCACATAGTAAGTTCGGTGCATAACTTACTAACTCCTGTAAACCAAAATATAAATATGAAGTACATACATGCCGAATATAAATATGGGAAGTAGAACAAAATCTCCCAGAAGACAGTTGTAATGCTAAACCTCTAGACCAGCAGGAGCCTCCTCAATAAAAGGCCGATGATAGTATCTGTAGATCTGTCTGTCAGTGTGTTCTGTGATGTGCCAGGTACCCCAGGTCAGCTCCGAAGCTTCTTTGGACAGTTGATCAGCCACTTTGTTCCGAGACCTGTAAATATGAGTCACTGTGATGGAGTCAAAAAGTGCCCTGAGATGGTGAACCTCGCGCAGCAGTGCAGACAGTGTGTGTGAGTGACAATGAGATAGGTTGTTGAACCACTTGGTCACAAGTTGAGAATCGCCAAAGATCTGGATGGAGTCACAGTGAATGTCCCGAGCAAAGATAAGAAGGAGTCTGAGGCTTTGCAGTTCGGCATAGTTGTTAGTACCTAGTCCTAAACCCATCCTGATGTAGTAGTAGTGTTGGTCGTTCAGATAAAGAGATGCGCCCCCACCACACCCATGGGCGTTGGACGCACCATCAAAGTATGCCCACGCCTTGCTGTGATCAATAGATTATGGGGTCTCATGAGAGGGCTTGCTGCGAGTACCTTCCTCTGGAATGAGCCGAAAAGTTGCAAGAGATGCAGCACAAATCCAATCACAGTCGATAGGAATATCATTGAAAATCTGTTTGTTTCGTCCGATCCATATTTCCCAAGCCACAATTAGAGGGAGGTTGCGTAGTTTTGGTCTGTGGGCAGAGTGCTGCCACCAATATGTCCAGACCTCTATTAATGTAGCGCCCTACCAATTGATTCTGCAACCCACTTCTGTGATGACCCGAGACCAAATGTTATGAGTGGTGTTGCATTGCAGGAATAAATGGGGAGTGTCCTCGCAGTCTTGCAGACAGTAACAGCATCTGGATGCCCCGTGATACGCCCTTCTGTGTAGAAATTCCATGGTAGGAATACAGTGTCTAAGAATACACCAGAACAGAATTCTGTGTTTGTGCGGGGTATTCAGTTTCCAGATGGTACTCCACCACCAGTCCTTTATAGGGGGTTCCCTGTGCTTGATAAGTTCGAGGTAACCCAACTTTGGAGCATAATGACCATTTTTTGAGACAGCCCAAATCAAATTGTCCTCTTGGTCTGTGATGCGGATGTTGGATGCCTTCAGAGCCCAGATAAATTGTTGCCAGACCCGAGTGCCCTCCGGAGGGAGCCCAAGGTCACCCGCTTGTAGCCAGGCTTGATTCTGCCATGAGGAGTGTACCCTGTCCACAATCTGTGCCAGATAAAGGATGTTTCTGTGGGCAAGGTGTTCAATGATAAACGCTGGAAGTTTATGAAATTCCCCACTCCCCGACCAGGAATCTGTGCCAATGCGCACCTTAGCTCCTGAACCAACTTGCCAAGAAAGACCACTCTGTAGGATGTGTGCTGCCTTGGTGATAGCCCTCCATATGATAGATGCCCCTGATTTCAGTGTGATGTTGCCACATATCCACTCAAGAGGGTTTTGGGGTAAGATATATTTGGCAACCATGACCTCTTTCCATAGGCTCTGTCCTGTGATTAAGTGCCAGCCCATCTTAGCCGCAAGGGCCCGAGCAAAAAGGTGAAGATCCTTTAACCCCCAGCCACCCCATTGTTTGGGCAAGTTTATGCGATCCCAAGCAATCCAGGCAAACGTGGATGCTTTACCTTGGTTGCGCCATAGGAATTGTCTGCAGATGCATTTTCCGATTAGTAATACCAATCGGAATCCAGGCCAGGGTCATCCAATAGACTGGTATGGCCTCCAGCATAGACTTTATGAGGATAAGTCTACCTGCCCTGGATAACCAACGATTATACCAGACATTTATTCTGCGCTCAATCTTAGCTATGATCCAGTTCCAGTCCTTAATCTTATAATCGTTTGGTTTGATGTGATACCCCAAATATTTGAGACCACCATTGATGTCTATGCAGACATAGTCAAAGAGATTCCTAGAGGTGTCTTGTTCCTGTCTCGAGCAGCCCATCATAATGATAGAGGATTTAGTGCTATTCGGTGCCATACCGGTAGCCCTGCAAAACCAATTCAGGAGCAGATCAAATTGAACCGAGTCTTGTCTGGTGCCATTAAGGAAAATAAGAACATCGTCCACAAATAGAAGGTGAGTGAGGAATAAATTATCAGTGATCCGGAGCCCCTGTAGTAATCCCCTTTCCTTAGCATTATTGATAAGCACAGAGAGGCCCTCCATGACGAGGACAAATAGTAATGGTGAAAGGGGACAGCCCTGACGGAGACCTTGCCCCGCGTGGAAGAAGTCAGATGCAGTACCATTGATCAATATACTGAAGGTAGCGTGACAGATGCAGCCCATAATCCAATTTATAAATATATGAGGGAAACCTGAGTGGATGAGAATGAGGTGAAGGTAGTTCCAGTCAACTTGATCAAATGCTTTAGTGAGATCAATCTTGAGAATAGTCGATTTCAGTCGCAGAGTTTTGATAGAGTGAAGGGCCTCCTGGGCTATACCAATGGCCTCATGAATTTGCCTATGCTTCAGAAAAGCAAATTGTTCCTTTTCAATATGAGTGGACAGGAAAGGCTTGATGCGGTTTGCAATGATTTTGGATATGATCTTGTAGATACAGTTACACAGCGAAATGGGTCTGAACTCATTGAAGCTTGTTGGTTTGTCTGATTTAGGAATAAGTGCAATAAAAGTGGTGTTGAATCCATCATAAATCCTGCCCCGCACCCTGCTATCCTCAATCATAGCCAGAAGGTCTGATGATATGAGGTCGAAAAAGTGGATGAAAAACTCAATGGGCCAGCCATCAGGCCCAGGGCTTTTGTCCCGCTTGAACCATTTCAAAACACCCTCAAGTTCACCCAGGGTGACCGGGGCATTGAGATCATCCCTCTACTCCTGTTCAACGAAGAGTTTAAAGTTCTGAGTAATGCGCAGGATGTCTGGGAGATTTATAATTGTAGATGCCCTATACAGATTTGAGACGTGTCTGGTACCTAGCTTTGATAGCTGTGTTTGCATTTTCGCAGTAAAGCCATTCCGATCTGACTGTTCCCAAATGGTCTTAGCAGCCTTGCGGCCATTTGCGTGCTGCTGAAAAAATTTAGTGTTTTCGTCGCCGGCCTGTAACCAAATAGCCCAACTTTTAAGCCTCCAATCTTCCTCTTTTTGTCTCAGCAGTTTGGCCTTTTCGGTCTCAAGTGCAAAAAGTTGTGCCCTGGCATCCTCATTACTATAGCCCAACAGATCACCCCTATTGAGAGAGCCAATTTTTTCCTCAATGCTGTGCAGGGCCTCCCTTTCAAGTTTTTTTTTAGTCCGAACCCACTGAATGGTAAGGTTCTTTATGCGAATAATATTTTCATTGATAGCCCTGCCAGGATCACAGTCCATCGCAGGTATAAAGTGCTGCCAGGCCCGAGTGACCAACTAGTTATAATCAGGATCTCTCAACCATCTGGAATTGAATTTGAAAGGGGGGTGAGCCCTAAATGGTCCACATTACAACTCCAGGTAGATGGGTGAGTGATCAGATTTACCTCCTGATCCCACCCATTGACGTGCCCGAGACAAAACAGGAAGGAGGGCCTGTTTAATGAGGAATCTGTCAAGTCTGCGAGCCAAAGCAGCGCTTCCAGTCCTCCTGTTCCTCCAGGTAGGTTGTATCGTGGTTGTCTGAATGTCAATGAGGTGAGAGGCACCGAGTTTTGAGTTAAAAAACTCAGCCAATGGATCCGGGGTGGCCTGGGGACCCCAAGATTCAGCAATGCCCAAAGAAAAATTCAGATCACCACCCAAAATGAGATGGGGGACCATCAGGAGTGAACAGGACAAAAGGGAGTGCCAGAAACTCTCTCGGTCAGAGCAGGGTCCATAAACATTAACCAGGGTAAACTCAATCTCATAGCAACCAAAAATAACATTCATCGCAAGAACACCTGATCGGCCCCAGCAGTTGATCATCCGGGTAGTTTTATTGTTGATGCCAAGAGCACATCCACCAGATCTACCACGAGCATCAAGTGTAATGAAGGTCCAATCAGGAAGAAAGGAAGTTAGAGTAGCAGTCACCTCCAACCCCACCCCAAGCGTTTCTTGCAGGAATAGAATGTCAAAAGGCTTTTGTGCTAATAGGTCTCTGAGGGCCAATCTCTTATCGGGGTTGGCCAGTCCCCTGAAATTGAAGGAGAGACATATCATGATGAAACAGTGATCAAGGGTCGTCGTGCTCTAAGGACCCGCATGAGAGAAGATTGCGTACCAACTTCCACTTCAAAGTTATCTCTTTTGATGGCTTTCGCTAAGGCAGAAGGTCTGCCTCGAGATTTGGAGGGTAAAATGCCCTGACCCGGCCCAATACCGAAAACCTCACCAGATTGAGGATTGGTTAGGGATCTAAGGAAGTAATTGTGCCTCGATGAGTGAGTTTCCAAAGAGGAGGCAGAATGGTCAGGGGTGGGCTCTGCAGATGAATGATGGATGATAGGGGAGAAGGAAGGAGAGGCCAAAGCGATGGTGCAGCATACCGAGGGGAGGTTTAAGGCTTTATGAGACTCACTCGATGATGTGCAAGGTAAGGTGATGGCAGATGACAGATAGTGTTCAATAACAGATATATTAAACGGCAAAGTAATGGATGAAGATATATCTGTAAAATCAGAAGACAAAGGGCCAGAGAGAGCAGTACCCGAAATGATGAGATCATGCTGGGAAGGCATTGACGAGGTCTGTGGCCGGGACCTGGGATGCGTGGTAGTCCAGGTTGGCAGAGCCGTTGTCCGCGACCCAACATCACCAAGAAGATCAGGGGCCCTCGCCTGTAGACCCGCCTCGTCCGGCAAGCAGCTGGGATCCGGCTCTGTTTGTGTGCCGATGGAGCAGGCTTTCTTTGCAACCGGCTTTCCAGCCCCCTTCCTTGGACATTCTTTATATAGATGACCCACCTCATGACATTTCCTGCAGTGAAAGGGCACGCCCTCATAGTCTAGAGGTTGCTACCACCTCATCGCATCAAAGCTCATGATAAAATTCTCATATAGACCATCCCTAGTGTCGAGAAAAATCAGGATACGGGCCACTTCTCTGCTACCAGTGGACAGGTAGGAACGATCATGATCCAAGTAAAGACCGAAGTGGCCCCCTATGTTCCGAAGAGCGGTGTCATTCCAAAATTGCAGTGGTAGGCCAGGCAACCGCATCCAGATGGGACCGGCACCTGCATTCTCTTTTTTGGGGTCGAAAAGTGGCACCCATCGCTTGAGATAGACAGGGTGCAGTTCGAGGTGCCAATATTGCTTGAGAGCCCAATCAGAATGTTCAGGGCGGGAAAAGGTGAGAGAGAACCAGCCTTTGGTCATGACCCCAACCACCGGGAGAGAGTCAAGGGACTCGCTCCAGATCTCCTTTGTCCACCTCTGAAGTCGCGTCGCAGAATATTTCCGGCCACGGATCTTCCCAACCAGGGTCTTGGCAGAAATGTTGCTCCAGTCTTCCATGCCACACTCGCTTCCAAAATTTGTGTGGTAATCTAACTTATTTTTCGTGACCTTGTGCGACTTCCTGACCTTACTAACTCCCAGTTCTGGCTCAATAATAGCTTCAGATTCGGACGAGGTGCTAATCTTCTCCCGACTGATCAAGTGCTCTGGAATGTTGGTGAAGACCCCAGAAGCTGCCAAAGGTACTAAGCGTTCCGAACCGTTATGAGCTGCACCATCATTTTCAGAAGGGTTGTTTGAGTTAATGCCGAGAGGGTGAATGCTTTCAATATGCCGATGAGACAAATAGCGGGATGTGTCTCTGATTTCGTGAAAGGCTGCCTCCGAGAATAGCGCAGAATTTCCGATGGCCGCACTTGCCACGGTGTCTTGTTCTGCCTGTGTGAAAGCCCATAGACCTATATCCGCTTCCGAGGGCGAGCCAAAAGCTAAGTGCGATAGGTCCCCCATTGGCGAGATGCTCCCATCCACGGTGGAATGTGTGGGCTGAGTGGGAAAAGCCACCCCCGGTAATGGGTCCAAGTCAGACATCGCATCCACCTCATCATGTGATTCCAGCCCCCAAATGTCGACCCCTTCCAGAGGATCCTCCGAATAGTCGACCTCATCCTCGTAGTTACTCATTGTTGGAGGGTCAGCCCGTCCAAAGCCGTGGAGCGACTGTTGGAGGAGACAGCAGCTTTCAGAGAATAGAGGTGAAATGATTATTACTGGTCCAGCTGACAAGCAGAGGCCTCGAAGCCAGTGATCAGTGCAAACCAAATAAAAGCCGGGCCCCAATGATGGGTCCAGAGGGGAAGCAGTCAAGGTTCACTGATCAGTTGCGACCCCACCAAGTGCATAGGGATGCCAGACCAAAGAATGAAACCCCCAGATGTCTGCTGCCAAAACGTGATGTAACCCCAGATAACATCGGCAGCGCGTCCCGAGCAAGTAAAAACAAGTGGAAGCACTCGAGATTTTTAAATCATCCACCGAAATGGGTCAGTGGAGTCCCAGGATTCCCGGGGCGAGCAGTAAATCAGCAAAAACCAATAAACTGAAGAGAGTATTTACACGGGGAGGCGCATAAAACCTATGGGTCGACGAGGTCCGAACATCACCGAGCTAATGTTCCAAAACGCAGTGAACAGGCGGTGCCGTCAAGTCAAAGCTCCAATGGTTCCGCCAAGGGTTTCGGCCGCCTCCATGATCGCAATCCAGCTAGGGTTTTCAGTCATTGTGTGCATACTATATGTGTGTGTTAAATTTGTTTGCACTATGTTTTCTTCAGAATTTCCTACCATCTCTATTAATATTAATTTACATTTGATTTGGAGATGTTGGTGTTCCCTCAAACATATGTTGGTTATGTTGATGGCGAGTACTCAGAACCTTTCCTTCGCAACGTGGATATTTATGCTCCTAGTGACGAGTTAGTGAGTTTATAAGGAATTTGTGTCAGTCACTCAACTAATAATATTGATGAGTATAGCGCAGTGATCAAACTATTTTCTGATGTTATTTCTTGTGGAATCTTCCATATAATAGTCATAATTGATTCACAACTCATGGTACTATATATAACAACATTTATTCAATATGAAGTCCAACTATGCTACGCATGTTTTTAAGGGTTCGCCTTTTAGAACGACATATTGACTACATTCAATATCAACATATTTCTAGAGTCTAAATACATTAATTGTTGTATTAGCCAATTATGTTTTAGGCATACATTTGCAACATATGTAAATAATTGAATCAACATCACACGTTGAACAAGAAAATAGAGAAAATAGGGAACATCGATAGATAATTGTAATATAGATTTTGGTTTTACAAAAAAATATGTCTCGGACACATATGGCCAAATGGTCTATAATATCAAAATGCATGTAGACAAAATATGTCTCAAATGCCTCCTAGTCGACTAATCTTGATGATGATCGCGATAACACACAACTACGCGAGAAACTTTGCACAACAGTCGACTGATGTGTTTTGGAAATCTGATAGTGTACCGCTATAGTCACATAGGGATCTCATTGACCCTAGTATATATCATGCTATGGGTCAAACCCTCAACATGACTCTCAAACTCAGCAAGAGTCTAAACTATGTTGACATCTTCCATCTCTCCCTCTGCCCTTGCAGCAACTTCATTATGTGCAAGTTGTGGATGTCCCTGTTGTTGAAGATGCGACAAGCCTATTGGTCGTACAAGTCCAATATCTTCATAGGAAACCAATAATAAGTCTTTGATACATTAAAAACAAAAACAAAAATGGTAGAAACCAAAAAACCAAAAAAACATCCAAAATGACATTGTATTACATATATCACCCCATTGCCTACTTTCGGGTAAAACGAGCTCTGGATCTGCTCGAAAATCAACACCGACATATGCATAGTCCTTGATCATTATAAGTTGCACCCACTACCATCGAAATAAAGTAGGGCTAAATCTCATTGTAGGTGCACCCCCATGATGAGACATGAGATCTACCCATTACCTCATCCGTGGAACCCTAGATCCTAGAAGCACGCAAGAAATCCGTTGAGGACGGAGTAATGGTATCCTCTCCAGAGTGAAATAAATTAGAATAGAACTATACCCAAAATTATTCAAGCTCTCATCCTTTTATATATTGAGTTATTCCTTCAAGTTAGTCAATACGCCTTCACTCGAGTTGAAGACATTAAGTTATATGCACTCCAATGCATATTGCATTTGGGACTTACTAGCCAAGTGAAAAGTGAAACTGCCAACCAATCGAGGGATAGTGAAGAGGATTGTCCTGGGAGGAATTTGAATGAAATATTTGATCTTTATCTTCCCATCCTTTGTTGCTTGAGAACGAGGCCTATAATGAGCAGTTATGTAGCTCTCCACAGTTTCACCACCTCTTCTCATTCTAGATAGTGAGATAGGAGCTCATCTTCAAGATAACCCTGTCAAGAAATAGATATCCTCCACCACTATTGTGACAAAATGTGCTCAGATCCTAAAAAAAATCCCTGAATATCCCATTCCCTGACAAAATATTCCAATAAAGCAAGTTGAGCTCTCATCCCTAGAATCCAGAAAAACTTAAGGATTCCACAATTCCTTAAGGCTCATATTGTTGTCAGGTCATTTGCAACATCCAAATCTTGAGATTCATGTTCTCTCCAGCTTACAACCATTTTCACTCCAGTGAATAACTGCAAAATCACAAGAAAAACACTTAGAATCAACCTTGTGCAAAACTTTGGGAGAAATCTAACTAAAAAACATTAAAAAAAAATCTCAAACTACGCCCATTACACCTGCCTTTCTATAGACAAAGCGACCGAACACACTTTTCTTTCTTGGAAAGTGTGCTGGTCCGCTCTTCCT
This sequence comes from Pinus albicaulis, assembly GCA_034641835.2. Taxonomy (NCBI): domain Eukaryota; kingdom Viridiplantae; phylum Streptophyta; class Pinopsida; order Pinales; family Pinaceae; genus Pinus; species Pinus albicaulis. Next base: position 1,454,634,466 of record CM076584.1, read on the forward strand.
AGTGTAGATATGGCAGACCCAACGCACCTTTCAATATAGAGAACATGTGATGGGCTCAAGGTGAAATTTTAAACACTAAATCACTGAGAACTCTAAAAAAATTGCATCAAATGAAAAATAAAAATCGTGAAAAAGGAGAGAATGGATAGATCTTCTATCTAGAATTGACGACACTGGAAATGGTCCATTGGATTGGCTACAATCACCTGCTAAAGTTTGAGGGTAAAATGCACTCATAACTCACTCACAAGAGGTAAAAATGAAAATGGTAAAGACATGTTTTAACTTTTCACTATTTATGGTTAATTCATTATTTTAATATGTTTTTAATATTTTGACCTAATTTTTACCATATGTCATATATTTTTAATCCTTTTGTGGTGTTATGAGCAGGTTAATAGTTAATTGAAGGTTGTAATGTAGATTTTAAGTTGAATACAAGTCATTTTGATGAAAGAGCGCACTTTTATCACTTTTTTATAGAGGATTCATAATTTTGAATTGAATTTTGATAGTCTTGAAAAATATGTACATACCTTGCTTTCTGCAAGTTGTTTTCCCATATTTTGAAAAAAATAAAAATAAAATAATAAAAGAAAAAGAATAAAAAAGAGGGTAAAAAGTCCTTAAAGAAGGATATCAAAGGACTTAGAAAATTTAGACCCCAAAGAAAAAAGATGATAATAAAACCTGAAAGTGAGCAAGTCCAAATGCCACTACTTTTTACTTTTTGCAAATGATTATGGCAGAGTGTTAATAAATGCCATAATCCATGATGAGTTAAACTGTTTAATCTTGACTTGTCATGTTTCCAATTTCATGTTTAGATAGTGAATAAAGATTTGTCAGATAGTTTAATCCTGACAAATCAGTAGATAGGTAGTGAATAATGAGGAGCTCAACAGTTTAATCTGAGCCCTCGGATGAAATAAGGTAGATTTAAATAGTTTTATTTCTTTAAAAGAATAAATGTTTCAAGGTTGCAAACCTAAATGCACCTGCCAAAAGGAAGAAAAAATGCTAGAGTAATGTTGGGTAGGTAGAAAGAAGTGGAGAAAGCATGTAATATTGATCATCGGGCAAAATCAGTAATTTCCCCTCCCCTATAAGTATTTAGTATTCTAGGCTATCAGTCAAACAGGCTCAGAGCATTTCTTTGACTTTTGTTGGGACCGGACCCAAGGCTCGATAACTGGTTAGTTGAAAATGTTGAGTTCTTACGTTAAATCCCCATTTATCATTATTTCATCCCTCATTCATACATTATAACTCCTTTTCATAAGTAAAGACTCATTCTTACTTAATGAAGCATAAAAACCGATCTAATTAACTTCATTCCTTCATAAACATACAAAAAACCCTCAAAACTACTTTATCCTAAGTATTGGTGACATGACAAAAAGATAAGCTTTGTTTTACTTTTACACTTTACTTAGTGATTTTATGTATTTTGTGTACATTCCATCCCCCTTTCATATTAACTTTTAACCTATTTTATTAAATCCCTAAATAATACCTTATCCTACTTATTTAATTCCCTATATCTAAATACCCCCAAAAACCCACTATTAGAAATATTTTGGACCAAAGTTACTATCCACATGTCAAAATAAAACCCAAATAAAGCGCCCTTTGGTCTAAAACTATCACTAAACAAATATCCCGCCCTTATGGTTGTTAAACCATTCAAAAAAGGTTTAAAACTATATAATAAACTAAATGTCGCACCCATTATGTTTTAATTAAGACATATTGCAAATGTTTTGAATAAAAACATAGTACCCCCGCTCATCAACTTATATCCAAAAGTTTTTGAATCAAATCAATTGTTTTTATAAGATTTGAAAAACTTATCCCTCCGCCACCATATAAGTCAATGTATGTGATTTAACTTAACCTTCGCAATACATACATAAACCCCTCCTCGCTTAACCCAAAGTCTGAATTTAAACTAAGGTTATATGTGTGTGTGTGTGTGTGTGTGTGTGTGTGTTTTACCCATACCACATGCATAAGCCCGCCTTATATATACTTTAAAAACATTTATCCTTTGATAAAAACAAAGGTTTTAAAGCATGTTTTTAACCGCCAACGCCCATATGAAACCTAGTCCCACCATTCCTTTGGCTGCACCTTCCAAGCCAATCTTGACCCTTCGCACTCGATCCCCAAATCCAACAGCCCAAAAGCAATATCGTGTGGAAAATATAAACGTCCATTCCAACGCCAATTGAACACGAAATGGGTGGTATTCCCCATTTCGCCCTCCACGACATGTCAGCTTTCCATTTGATCGCGTTCGTTTCTATTAAAACAACTTACCACTTGAAATGGACGTGATAACCACTGTTGGTTTTGTTTTTAAATTTGAAACCGCTCCTGCCATTAATAAGACCCACATTTAATAAACATTTATGATGAAAAATATCAAAGGTTAAAACCTTTGATACAACATTTTTATGTTTATTTGCGCATTATGAACTTAGAAAAGCTCCGCTTTACTGTATAAAAGCCCTGATTGCCGATTTTTTGTCCAAAGCCTTTGAATTTGACCAAAATCTACCGTTGAAGACTGGTTAAGGAGTTGTTCACTGCTTCAGAAAGCTGTTCAATCCAACATTTCAACCAAGAACCTGTAAAACCCTTTTTATAGTCGAATACCTGCATTTAAAGGTATTTTATGTGGAAATTCAAACCTGTAAATTGAGTTCAAACTATCTTTTAAGAAAGCCTATCCCTTTTTACAAAATTGAGCAAAGTAAAAGTGCCCAAAAACACAAAAAATAGGCAAAACCCTGGCAAAATTCCCGAGAAACCCTGTTTTCCTCTGCGCCCCTTTTCAAGCGAATTTTCTCAATTTTCACAGTTTAAAGATCAATTTCAAAGATCTGAAAGGCTAAAACCTCTTAATATACCTTGAAACCCTATTTCTCAGTCAAACAAACTCATAAAACCCTTATTTTCTGTTTTATTCCAGTTTTCATATCCTCATAATTTCTTTGATAAACTTAATTGAGCAGAAAACTCAAAAGAGATTATCCTTAGCCAGATTTTCCCAATTATCCCTCTGTTAAAGTAAATTACTCTTGCAAACAGTCTAATCTTGCAAAAGTAGCCCAAAAATGGCTAAAAAACAGAGTTAAACCTCCACAGACATTTCTCATTCCACGGGTCTTTCAAAAAGCCTTCAATTACCTTTGTTTTATTTTTACAGGTTATTATCAGAATATGAAATTGGGCCAACAGTTTCAATACTACTAACAAAATTGTTTGCTCCAAATTCTCAGATTTTAATTCAAAAGCTTCATTCAAAAAATAGTTTGTATACAAAGAAAAAATAAAATCAAGTCAGAGAGAGATCAGAATGATGAAATTTGCACGGTGAATGGTAAAAGTGAAATCAGAATTCACAATGACAGTGAAAACATAACAGTTAAAGAGTATCAGTGGTTAAAGTGTATCAGGTAAAAGTCAGAGTGAAAGTTAAAACAAAGTTACAGAGCAGACAAGGTAAAACAGTAAAAGTAAAAACAGAGTCAGTAATGGTTAACAAAGATGAAAATACTTTCACCAACAACAATGAAGTTTATCCAAAGTGAAAGTAAAAATAGTTAAAAGAACAAAAAGGTTAAAAGATGAAAACAGAGCAAGAAGGAACATTTTTGCAGAAATTTCCTTTTTAAGTCATTGTTTTCCAGAAACTATTTTGACCAATCCAAGATGAATTTTTAAAAACTGAAGAAGGTTTATGTTCTTAAGATTTCCAGCTACAAAAACCTCTCTCACTTTTCTAACAGTCATTATGGGTTGGGAAATATTAAACAATATTGGAAAGCACTTTTGTAGAAAATTCCTGTTAAGTTATCATTTTGCAGAGAATTGTGGCCAATCAGAAATAAATATTACAAAAATGAAGGAGGTTTTTGTTCCTAAGACAACCATATACAAAAACCTATCTCACTTTGTGCACAGGTATTACATAATGAAAGATACATACGCATCTTTACAGCCTATTTTTCAGACTCTGTAAAATTTTGTTTTACACATCTTTTTGCAGAGCCTATTGTGAACAGTTGGAGAAACATTTTAGGGAAATGAGAGAGGTTTATCTCACCAACATATTCATCTACAATAACCTCTTTCACTTTTTACATATATATTTCGAATTGATAAATTAAAAGGCATCATTGGACCCCAAGTTTGCAGAATTGCTAGAGCAGAATGCACAAAGAAAGGAGACAGTTAATGACTTGGATGCCTCATCATCAACTAAGAGTTGAGATCAAATTTGAATTCTCCTCTTTGTCATCACCTATCCATAAAAAATAATGCCAAATAGATGCATTAGTTTTGAGTGTCCTTTACTTAAGTTCTATTTATGTAAAACAGTTGGAGATATTTGTAAACCAATCTTGATATTTTTTCAAGATATTCTAGTTTAGAATATGTATAAATACTTCACTCTTTGAAGTATTTTTGTGTGGAATAAAATTGCTGGAATTACTATAGACATTTTTTTTGGAAATTGGAGGCTCTTGTGTGTTTGAATTCGAAGTAGCAGACTGGACAAGCTGACTGGCATCATAATTCAGGATTCATGTGATAAGTTGATGAGTGAAGTACTTCCTACTTGTCATTGTTTCCTTTTCTAAGTTCCATGATTTCATTTTTTGTTTGTTCTGTCTAAATGTGTAACTAGGAGTATTACTATAGGATTATTCAAGTGCTCCCTGTCTTTAACTAGGTACCATTTTAATGTTTTCTTCTAATTTCCGGTGTTGAGAATTCTTAATTTCTCTCACTCCCTTTTGACCTCTGCCTTCTACTTCCATTTTCCAGATCAAAGGATCCTTAAGTGCCCTTTATCCCGATAATACCACCTTAAAAAAAACCATTTTCCCAAATCTATGAGGGTTATCTATCTTGCCCTAAATATATTTGTACCTTTTTGGCCTTGATTTCTAGTGTTGCTAGCTTGATTTAGACTCCATAGCCCAATGGACAAGTAGATTTCTCTCTATTTTACCTCTTAGTGATTTTTTCCCACCAAACCATTTAAACCAAAACCAAATTGCACTTTCATAACTAGCCTAATATTATAAATCAAAACAAAGTTAAACTTTAAAGAGAGAGCCCTCTCTGAACCCTAGGAAGGCTAGATCCTAGAGTTTGAAGTAGGTTTGTGGTTACCTCGGTGAGTTCTCTCTTGAACCTGGAGAAATTACTGAGTGATAACATCGTTGATGAGGGATACATCAAGGCCCTCATACGATGGGTATTTTCCTATCGACATCAACACATTATCCAGGAAGTTGAATTTGAAACTCCCTTTAGTGCCATGGAACCTACATACCTCAATGGAAATTTTCCTCGCTTTTTGCAACAAGTTTTCATCATTGCCATTTGACCAAAAGATTTTGTGTGGTGTTCAACTTCAACTCATTCATTAACACAACATATATTTTATTTTATTACCTTGAGATCCATTACCATTATCAGTGGTTTATCTTTCATCTATTAGCGACTTACATCATTAGCTAGTAATCAGATGGTGTCTACCATGTTCGGCTCCAATTCATTTATTCGCATGGCTAGACTTGTACTATCGAGTAGTGATCCAAATGGCTCCAGACACACTTGGAAGTCCAAGAGGGCTCATAATAGGTCAAAATTCAAAATGGTCAGAACGCTCTCGAACCAGAACTAGATCGAAGTGCTTGTCTCCCTTATTCCAACGGTGTGAATGACACTCAAATCCAAGTTCGTATGAGGGAAATAAAGCTCTTCAAAGTTTGACAAGACAGGGAAAAATTGGGGCCCACAGTTTGCCACATGCATCCCAGTGAGCAAGTGGCACCCACATGGCAGCCCATCAGCCATTGACACTTAGCACCCAGATATTTTCTCCTTGCCCATGCAAAAAATACCAAAACAAAAAGAAAACAACCACATCACAATAATCAAATCATACAATATAGTTATAACTATATGAAAAAAAAATATAAAAACAAAAATAAAATATTAAATTCATAATATGGTTATATCAAAAATCATTTAACAAATCCAAACAAATGAATATGTTAAAAAAGGTATAATTAATGAAAAATAAACGCATATGGTAAAAAAAGGAGTTGGTTAATGGAAATATAACAAAATATCATTTCCCACCCAGCATGTAACCATATCGTTCAAAGGACCAAAATGAGAAGTCGGTGGGTATCGAACCCGCACCAGCCACGTGGGCTGGCCCGCCCCCATGCGGCGGCCCCATTCAATGAACCAACATAACATGTGTTAATAAACGATACAATCGTTACCATTTTTACAAAGTGCCATAACAAAATATCAAACGTGCCAACGACACATGAGGAAGGCCCGAGGGTTCTAACCCTGGGACCTTCACCCACCTAAACATAGTTATTGGTTGTTACACGAAGTGGCTGGACTTGCTAAATTCTGCAACCAGAATTTTATTAATCCGCAACTTTGCTTAGATGCCCGAGGAGAAGTGCAAGAATATTGGAGAGCGACCAACGAAATGGTGAAGGGAAAAACTCTAATTTCTTGAATTAGGAGCAGGCCAATGGGTGCGGAACCATGACATAGTTTGAGGAGGCAGAACCTTGCCCAGGCAAAGAGACAGTGGAACCATGAACTGAAGAATTTTCCCAAGGAGGTAAAAATTCATGTTATCATAATGGTATCAAATTTGTAGTAAAATTTCACGAAATTTCATAGGGAACGCAATGGCGATATCAAATTCACCATTTGAGTAGCGGATTTCCAGTCAGCCCATGGAGCAACATCTTTGGAGAATCACGGGGGAATCTAAAAGATTCCTATAGGCCCATATTTTGACGATGTCAGAATTCAACGAATGGATAGTCGATTTTACACCACTCGATGCTAGAAATTCAGTGGTGTAGTCAGATTTTGCAGTCGAGCCTTTGATTTTTCAGGCAAATTCATAGGTAAAGGTATATGAAGTAGTGATGTCATGTTTACTTTCATAATTGCTGAGATGATGTATTATGTTTGAGATCCTTGTTTGATATTATGTTTCGGGATAATTATTGTCACATTATGTGAGATGTATTTAATTGTTCATGCTATGTATTGTTGTTGAGATCCCTATTTAACTATGTTGATGGGATACTCATTGCCACATTGTGTGAGATCGTGTTAGTTTGTCATGTTGAGAGGAATCCTTATTGAGTGAGATTTCATGTAAGTGGACTGCCTCATGGAGAGACAAACCACTATGTTTGAGGGTGTAGGATGTTGTTATGACAAAGTGTTGTCCATGTACATCATCATCTCTTAACATCATTATATGAAGCGGCCTCCACTATCTTGACACCGAGCCCGGAGACATAGCCCACACTGGGTGAACTTTGTTATCAAATGTCTCGTGTTCTTATGTTTCTAATTCTCATAATGTTTCCTCTTCCTTAAGCATGCATATGTGTTCTTGATGGGTAAAGCCAGTAGCTGACGGACCTAGATCAAGTAACAAAGTAGAAGACCCCATATCTTGTTCTACCTATCCGGGTTATGATTCAATGATTCATACAATATTTTAAAGTATGATGGCTATGATCATTCAAACAATCATCCAAGCATGTGTCCTCACTTTTTCACCAGTGGAAAATATTTCTTGATCATTGTACATGTATATTGGCTTATGTCCTGAGTATGGGTATGCCTCCCTCAACTATGTTATCATGATAATAATATGTATTGTAAGAGATGATTATCTCGACCAATTGATTCTTGATCCATATTTATTAAAAATTAAATCACTTAAGTCATCAACCACTACTTCTGAGTTTTTACTTTAGGGGGCAATCTATTATAGGTCATTTTGTAACTTTCACTCAAAAAGGCCTAAAAACCGAATCAATCAACATCCTTAACACCTTGTCTTTATACCTTTGCAAATCCCTAAGCATTACCTCTCCAAAAATTCTGAGTTTTTGATTCAATCAACTCAAAAACTACGTTTTTTGCCCCAGCGCACCATGCACTTCAGTCCTCCTGCAATGGTTGCATTTTGCATAATTGAGAACCTGCATTGACCAACACATATTTATCTCCTTTGCAGGTGTGATCATTCTAGAATTTCTGGGAAAATAAAAATATTTACAAAAATTCTCCTTCTAGAAGCTTCTAAGGTGGTTTTAACATTTACCATTGATAGAGATCTCAAATTCTTACTCTAGAGGTATTATCTCTTATCCTCTAACCTTATCCTCCTTCATATGTGGATCTTAAGCCTAGATTGGTAAATCCTAAACTACCACTTTTACCATATAAATTCATTGCCTCACATAGAGTCTAGGTTGGATTTTGGAGATTATTAGTGCCCTCATATTGCTGCTTTGAGCTTAAGGAATCATCATCTATTGATGCATAGGGTTGAGGTTGAAGGTTTTCTTTGTGACAAGGAAGGACAAGATAATTGGGGAGACATCTACAAAGTCAATCATCTATAAATGGTTGTAATTCTATCCTTCATTTATTAATACAAAAGCACTTTGTTTTCCTATACTTGTGTCATGTTGATGCTTATGTGTTTCAATGCCATATGATGCATTGATTAGAGATATTAGTTTATGCTATGTGGATATTGTAGTTCTCTTTCTTGTTTTAGTCACTTTGTAGGTTCCATTTATAGCACTTGGAGCTAGAGTTGGATCTTACAAGCAAGGAGAAGAGGAGGGGTTACTACAGATTCCAGGCTGGTATCTTTTTCGTATTCTAATCTCTCTAAGGAAAACATAGATTTTTTTTCCCCTGTTGTTTCTAGTTCATGCCACTAGATCTAGGGAGTTCATTTTTATCCGCAGAAATGAATTTTCCACATAACAGTATCAGTTACAGCTATCTGGGGTCCATGAACCACATAGAAAAAGAATACTTTTAATCGATTATATATTAATATAAAACTTATTATTATTATTATTATTTGAGAATATATGCATATATTTTACACAAAATGGATAATTTTATTTAATTATAAAAGTTGAGCCCAATGCATACCAGGGAGAATTTTATTTAATTATAAAAGTTGAGTCCAAGGCATACCAGAGTTACATAGAGAGGACCTGCATACCAAAAGGAGAGACTACAAGTTCCCAATTGGTACCATGATACTTGAATACCTAAGAAATAGATATTGTTGGGTCTAAAAGAACCAAAATTAATCGGATTAACTAGCGAGATATCGAATAAATGACCTTGATAGCCATGAGAAACACAATATGAAGCTTAAATCATATATATTCATAACAAAAAAGTATGCGGATAAAAAATGATTACTTAAGTTATGGGTGTCGAGGATTTGAAAAGTTCTATGTAGATGTGGGTCGATCCCCAAGTGGTTGAGGCAATCCTAAAGCCATTGGAGAGCCAAAGAGGGGAGCATTTGTAGAAGAATCTTGCTAGAGTGAAGAGGATACATTTGCCTATCAACCGAGACGAAGAACATTCCAATCATTTACAAGTTTAGGCATTGTTTCTTCCAATAAATCAACACGCTACTTTAAATGGAGATGTGAAAATAGCCGAATTTCTTCATTGAGGCTTCCCACACAATCTGACACCTCTAGAGATTCGATCCTATGAGATATTGATGTAAGTTTGGAGTAGATTTCATTCAAGGTGTCACCATTTTGTCAAATTTTAGAATGGGTGTGTTAGAGCTCATTAAAATCCTTTGATTCTAACCAATGTACCCGAGATTATAGCGAGAGTGGGGAGTAAATTGTGGCCTGAAGCCCAATGGAAGCGAAAAATAGAGTAGTTGGAACCATATTGAGAAAGAGTATGAGCAGAGAACAAAAACCTGCATGATAATTAAGCATCACTAAGGGAAAATGTTGGGAGAAATCTCGCCTATGTTACACATGGCAGTGTATGGTATTTTATTTTCGATGGTGTTCCTGGAGAATGTCATGAGTGCCAAGGGACTGGGATTGTTTTGTTAGGCTTGCCTCCCATGCAAAATTAATACATTTTTTTTCCTTTTTATGGATCCTTTCTGGGTGACACTTATGGTTCTAATCATGTCATGGAATTGGGATGATGCCACATTGGGCATTAAAAAGAAAGGACCCTTTTGTTCCAAGGTGAATAGTCGCATTTCTCGAGAGTCCGCCAAATTGTTGTTATTTCTTTGAATGTGGAACCATTTTATACAACACTTCATCAACGTGGATAAGCCTCTAATTCAGGAGAGGATAGATTCCTCTCGGAGGGTCCTTAGCATGGGTATTTTTTGCATATGGTGAATGTGAATCGACGAATCTCCAAATATAGTGAGATGGTGAGGATGAAAATAGTAAGAGATGAATATGCCTTAATATAGAGCATAGGATTCAAAAATATTGTTGAACATTACCCAAAATTTCCAAAAAAAAAATCCTTCTAGAGTTCCTCATGGGTGAAAGACTGCTCCCTGCACCTCCCCTACGCCTACCTCCCCTTATTTTGAGAATACATGTTATTGTAATCATAAAACTTTCAAATAAAATAGAATAATTATAAATTAAGTGAATTTAAAACTTTAGTTATAACATTAGACATCTATTGGCACCTCAAGTTTCTCTTGGGAAGAGTGCGTGTAGATCGAAATTAGTTCAAGGGCAAAGTCATCCTATCTCTAAATCAAAGGCAACAAATTATGTTATCCATGGACCATAGGCTTGCAATAATTGAACGACAAATGGGACCTCCTCCTAATCCTCACTACTCTCCTAATAGCAACAAGGAGAACATCCATGTCAAACCTATTGATTCAGAAAAATATGCATGCATGCATATGTGCCACTCTACTTTTAGTTTTCTTTTATGTTCTCTTGTTTTATCTCTATGCATAAGACTGGTTGTTGTGGCCAGACAAATAATTCCATGTTTTGTATTTAGAGCCAAAAATTACCTTTTCTCTTTTAATATTTTTGAAAAAATTGAAGTTTTGTGTTTGATCTAGTTTCCCTAATAGTAGGAAACACAAAGTGTTGAGAATTAGGTAGGGCTAGGTTTAATTCAAATTATCTACATGATAATTACATGTGAGCTTACTTCCTTTACTTATGTCTTCTCTTCTTAGCTTAGTATGTCTTTTATCAAGTCAATTACCAAAACACAAGAAACACAAATTTAGGCTCTTCAAGCTAGGGCCAAAACCTCTCCCTCTTGGAGAGGAAAACCCACAAGAAATTCTTCTTATAGACTTTCAGATGACAAGTACCATGACCATGAAATATACCCTTGACTCTTGTATGCCTCCAATACCTTGTCACTGCTTCTTCCTTGACTCCTTATATTGATCCTTCTTTTCTACACTACTTTGCACTGTCCTGCACCTTTCTGCACTGCACTGTACTAGGGAGACTCGGTCCCTCTTTCAATAGCCCCAATAATGTGCTTCTTTCCCTTTTTCTTTCAGCCTCCAAGAAGTTCGTTCTTGACTTATTGTCTGCACCAAAATCGAGCTATTGCACTTGCTTCCTTAACATTGTGTATTCTTCGATATTTACATCCTTTTATACAATTCTTATAATATTTCTTTCCTAGTTGTATAGTCACCTATATTTGTGCACAGTAGTTTGATCCTTTACATACATTTACATCCTTATTAACTGCGATATCTTCCTCCCTTTTTATGCATTGCAATTCGCAGTCTTATCAGAGACATTTAGACCCAAAGATAGCAAACCTTATTTCAATGATGTCCTCCTTTTTATCCTTTTTTTGAAAGTCTCCCTTTCTTTGCTTTTCTACAATTGAAAACTTTGTTTTATATCCTTGTTCCCTCACATTTGTAATCCGAAAATATATCACTAAGATTTTATCTGAAAATCTCAGAGAATTCTGAGATTCTGTGTTTCCTTTTCTGCGCGGTATATAGGGTATATATAGTTGATCCTGACTATTAATAAGATGACTTATCATATAGTTATGCAGCCAACTTGATCACTTTTTATAGGCCGACTTGTAGGTTGTCTTGAAGAGTTTTCCAACGCTGATCTTTGAGCAACATTTGAGCCATGTCTTCAAGGCTTATATGACAAGGTCTTGAGGCATAGTACTTCTTTGACTTCTCTCTTCATATACATGACTCATAATTAGTACATTTATGACAAGATGACAAATCCCTAAAAGACATCAAGAAGAAGTCTTTTTACCTATAATAAAGCCTTGCTCATGAAACCCATGAAGCAAGCATAACAAAAATACATTTTATTATCTTTGTCTTCTTCATTACATAAATGCATAATTACATAGTCAATATGAAGACCGAACCTAGTTACAGTTTCCAACACAAAGTTCATGTGCTTGGAATGTAAATTTTCGATATCAAGCATTATAAAAATTTATCTCACTCATAACAAGAAGGGTTAAAAACAAGAAGAGTAAGGCGTTATAGTAATGTATTATTATAACAATTAATGTATATAATTAAAAATATTATTATAATCTAAATACTTAAATAATGTGATTATTTTATATATGCATATTTAAGTTGTTTTTTTTAAGATAAGATTAACCTTTTGTGATGTGTCTAAGTTGTGCATTACATACATAACACTTGTTTTGATGATAATTAAATATTTTATAATGTGAGAAAAATATTTTGATCACAATGATATATAATCGAGTTTGTTACTCCGAAAGGATGATTTGGTGGATTCAACATTTCTTGCTAAGGCATAATGCTCGAGAAGGTCGTGAGGTCCATTCCCATTGAGTCCTATAAGGTTACCATCCATTGTTGTGATTAGAAATTAATATCACCTTCCATCGAGGAATGCAATGATCATTCAAGGCATCTACAATTTGGTTATCTTTTATAATACATATTAAATGTTTTCCTTGTAATAATTTGAATAAGATTTGAATTTTGAATCCTAAAGGCGAATCTTACAAAATTGTGAAGGATGTTATAATTTCACCTTACAACAACGTATTTTTCATCATAGAACTTAAATCTTGTAATTGAATTGAAAATTTTTGAAACACTAATCAAAACTTCATATATGCATAAAGAAAATGTTGTATGAAATATTTAAGAGTGTAGACACCACATATCAAAAGGATATATCATTATTAAAACAAACAATTGATATATGGGCGGAAACGTGAAGCTGGGTTACACTTTTGTGAGAATCGGGGGTAGAAATTTTTTTTCGGCAATAGTTCGGCCGAACATTTTATAAAGTTCGGCCGAACGTTCTTAGAAAGTTCGGCCGAACTCTTGATTCCGTTTAGACTGACGGCACATGGACGACGCGAGAAAACAGAATTTTTGCCGGAGATTGGAAAACCGGCAACAAAATTTCGGCCGAACTTTTACTTTTAAAAGAGTTTGGCCGAACTATGTTCTATAAATAAATCGCCCGCGAATTCGTATGGTTTACCGAGTTCATTGTTGGCGCGTTTACTGTTCCTGTCGCTGCTACTGTGTTCGCGCTGGTGTTCGTCCTGTCCGGGTATGTTCGTCCTGTCCGTCTCGTATTGCTCTTCGACTTGAGAAACATGTTGCTAAGTTTGACAAACTACTGAACATATTTTCTTAGTTTTTGGATAGATATGAACTTCTCTAGCTTATTTCTTATGGATATAACCTATTCTTGTAACTTTTCACATAATATGCTCTTTTCTTATAGCTAGAATCTCATCACATTTTTACCTCTCCTCCCTCTTCTAATTTTGTCTTCAGGCTAATGATTTATATTTTAAATTCATGCTCTTTTTCTTCAAGTATCTGAAGGATCCTCCTCTAATATATGTTCTCCGTTGATAGTATTTCTATTTCAATTATGGTTCAATTAAGCTTATATTTGTTTTAATATGTCTTTTCCTCATGACAGTGAGGTAGTTTCACACTAGAAGAATGGATCTTATTTGAATAAACAATTTATCTCAAATAGAAATATGTCTTCTTCTTATTTTTCTCTGGGGAATGGAATTTCAGTGTATAACCTCTTCTTGACCGTTCCGATACGACCAGCAGCATGTCATTGTGCTCTCCGTGCCGACTTGGGTGAACATCACTATATCAAATCTGTTGGCACCTTGTCTGCAATGTGTGTGAGTTTGGGGAATGGGCGCTACACCTCACCTACTTACCCCTGGCCGCTCCTCCTTCGGGCTAGCAACAATAGCAGCATTCAGTTCTCTATCTGTTGAACTCAATCTATTTCATTTGGAGAAAGATAACCACCCGAATCGGGATACCATCAATTGGAACTATCTCCTTGATGTAATACCTACAACCTGTTACATATATATTTTTCATATTTGAGATCTACTTCTGTCTCAAGATCCAAATTATGAACTTTATTGTAAATTGTGCTTTTGGCCTAGGCATTCCATTCCTGAATTTTTTTTGAAGGGGTATGTTCACCATAACCATTAGTAACTACCTTTCAAACTTCAAATGCATAAACAATTAGTTCATAATTTACCTTACCAAAGCTTTGCAAAAGGGAGCACACACACACGTTGATGATCTATTATTCAACTAGTTGTACCTTCCAATAGTTAAGTTAATACAGAAATAATTGGATTTGATACCAATTGCTGCAAACTTGACTATAATGCAATGGGGGTTGAATCAGTATAGTGCATTCATGGTCATCAATTTAGAATTTTTACTTTTATTATCAATATTTATCTCAATTATTAAATGAACAAAAATATATCATATGAACAACTAATTCACTAATATAAACAACATTAAATTGTAGCATAAGAATCAACACATAAGAGTAGAAAATCTTGACACCAAATATAAGTGGAAAACTAGAAAGGAAAATACCATGAATTTTTTTAATTGTGATGTAAAGAAAACACTCACTTCATTTTTACAAAAAAAATTATAGGCACCCACCTCCAGGAGGCTCCAACCTCTCTTATATTTTTCAAGATACAACTTTCTTGAAGAACTCACTCCCACTTACATTAGTTTTTTGTAGGCTCCTACTGACCTGAGGCTTCAACCTTGTTTTTCTTTTGCGGGCTACGACTTACTAGAAGAACTCGCTTGTAATTCTCCACACTCCAACCTATTCTTGTTAAGGCGACTACCTTAAAGGAGACACCAATCCCCTCATACATAAAAAATTTAACCTTGCTTGTTTTTTAATTACGAATAAATTCATTCGCTTGTCTTTGCTTTGAACTTTTTCTCTTCCCTCTTTATAGTTTCTCATCTCTTGCTCCTCTACACATTTTTTCATCTTTTTTTTTCTTATCCATATAATGCACTAACTGGGTCTCACAACAACTTAGTCAACTCTTATACGAGCTAGCTAACTATTCTACCATCTAAAAAAGCATGTTTTTAAATTCATAACTTGCTAAGTATTAATGTTCCAAGTAGAAATCTAAAATGAAAGTTTGTCTCTTTATGGTTGTCTCTTTGTTTTCTTCCTATTCTTTTCAAAATTCATTCAATCTGTGGATATAAAAACAAAATTAATGACCCTACAAATACTATAAAAATATTAAATAAGTTAAATACTAAAGTTTCCCTTTTTCATATGACCATCTGCATCAATCTTCAAACCCCTTACATCACAACAAATGCAATTATTTATATCACAACATCTGCACTTGTGTCCATACCTCTCACCACAGGGGCTTCACTCAATGAAGCTTTGACATATCGCGTGCGTTCGTGGCATATTAAACAATACCCTTAATTTGACTACATATTGGAAAATGCCTTTGAAAATCACATTATTTAACCCCCTACCAATACGAACCCAATACACCTTCCCAATTTAAAAAACCCCTCCTTTCCCATACTAAAGTATGTTCTTTTAAAACATGTTTTCTTGGTGATATGGGTGATTTAGAAATGATTGGGAGAGCGAAATTCGTCATTTAATATGTACAATTTGTTTGGTTGAATCCACATGAAAAGCAAGACTCCCAACCGTGAGAAGAGGAAATAACATCCTACTTCTCCCACCTAGCACAATAACCAGTCCAGTTAGAATTTAACAGCCCCAAACTGGATTTTACTCTCAGGTACTGGAACCTCTACAAAGGTTCGACCTGGAAACATAGTTTTTCCTTAGGTTTCTCCACTGGTTCTATGTCCAACTTGGATAACCTACAACAACATCCTTCTTTTCATTTTTTATATCCCCTCTTGGATAACCATAATATCTTGAAATGGAGCTAGCCAACTCAAATATAGTATTGCAAATCCATGGCTAAGTTAGATGAGGATTACATATGGTCTTGAATGAGCATTTGGACTCTTTAGATATGCGCAGCAATTATGTTCATATAACACAACAAATAGATGATTCAATACAAATGTCACATAGAAGTCATATTTATCTCATGGGCCTTCAACTTAAATTATATATCTAGCATTACATTAAGCTATAGGAGATAAATCAAAGAAGCATTTGAATGCAAATTAAACATGTGTAATAATTATATGTCCTTTCTAGTTCAATAAATAGATAATAATTTGGATCAACTATGCCTTGTACATGTTTTCCTTTAAACCTTTACTTTCATAGCACATTTTCATCAAAAATTTTATTTGTCAATTTGGACCCTTTAGATATGCGTACCAATTATGTTCATATAACACAACAAATAGATGATTGAATACAAATGTCACATAGAAGTCATATTTATCTCATGGGCCTTAAACTTAAATTATATATCTAGCATAATACATTAAGCTATAGGAGATAAATCAAAGAAGCATTTGAATGTAAATTAAACATGTGTAATAATTATGTCCTCATTTAATATGTACAAAATGTTTGGTTGAATCCACATGAAAAACAAGACTCCCAACTGTGAGAAGAGGAAATTACATCCTATTTCTCCCCCCTAGCACAATTACCAGTACAGTTAGAATTTAACAGCCCCAAACTGGATTAAATAGTCTCAGGTACTGGAACCTCTACAAAGGTTCGACCCGGAAACATAGTTTTTCCTTATAGGTTTCTCCACTGGTTCTATGTTCGACTTGGATAACCTACAACAACATCCTTCTTTTCATTTTTTATATCCCCTCTTGGATAACCATAATATCTTGAAAGGGAGCTAGCCAACTCAAATATAGTATTGCAAATCCCTGGCTAAGTTATATGAGGATTACATATGGTCTTGAATGAGCATTTGGACTCTTTAGATATATATCTAAAGAGTCCAAAGCTCATTCAAGACCATATGTAATACATAGCCTCCTCATCTAATATATAAAAATTTAATCCATGTGCTTAACCTTAACATTGACACAAATGGAATACAATTTTACTCACTGCTTTATGATAGAAAAATATGCGGATGAGTATTGCCCACATACCCGAAGTCAAAATTGATAGATTAAAAAGGGATGCTCCGATCATCTATAAAAGATAAATTAAAGAAACATGACATATTAGTAATGCAAATTAGATATGCGTACCAATTATGTTCATATAACACAAAAAATAGATGATTCACTACAAATGTCACATAGAAGTCATATTTATCTCATGGGCCTTCAACTTAAATTATATATCTAGCATTACATTAAGCTATAGGAGATAAATCAAAGAAGCATTTGAATGTAAATTAAAAATGTGTACACTATGTCCTCATTTAATATGCACAATATGTTTGGTTGAATCCACATGAAAAACAAGACTCCCAACCGTGAGAAGAGGAAATTACATCCTATTTCTTCCCCCTAGCACAATTACCAGTACAGTTAGAATTTAACAGCCCCAAACTGGATTTTACTCTCAGGTACTGGAACCTCTACAAAGGTTCAACCTGGAAACATAGGTTTTCCTTAGGTTTCTCCACTGGTTCTATGTCCGACTTGGATAACCTACAACAACATCCTTCTTTTCATTTTTTATATCCCCTCTTGGATAACCATAATATCTTGAAATGGAGCTAGTCAAATCAAATATAGTATTGCAAATCCCTGGCTAAGTTAGATGAGGATTACATATGGTCTTGAATGAGCATTTGGAATTTTTATATATGCGCACCAATTATGTTCATATAACACAAAAAATAGATGATTCAATACAAATGTCACATAGAAGTCATATTTATCTCATGGGCCTTCAACTTAAATTATATATCTAGCATTACATTAAGCTATAGGAGATAAATCAAAGAAGCATTTGAATGTAAATTAAAAATGTGTAATAATTATATGTCCTTTCTAGTTCAATAAATAGATAATAATTTGGCTCAACTATGCCTTGTACTCAAATATGCCTTGTACATGTTTTCCTTTAAACCTTTACTTTCATAGCACATTTTCATCAAAAAATTTATTTGGTCAATTTGGACTCTTTAGATATGCGTACCAATTATGTTCATATAACACAACAAATAGATGATTCAATACAAATGTCACATAGAATTCATATTTATCTCATGGGCCTTCAACTTAAATTATATATCTAGCATAATACATTAAGCTATAGGAGATAAATCAAAGAAGCAATTGTTCATGTAAATTAAACATGTGTAATAATTATGTCCTCATTTAATATGTACAATATGTTTGGTTGAATCCACATGAAAAACAAGACTCCCAACCGTGAGAAGAGGAAATTACATCCTATTTCTCCCCCGTAGCACAATTACCAGTACAGTTAGAATTTAACAGCCCCAAACTGCATTTTAAAGTCTCAGGTACTGGAACCTCTACAAAGGTTTTTCCTTAGGTTTCTCCACTGGTTCTATGTCTGACTTGGATAACCTACAACAACATCCTTCTTTTGATTTTTTATATTCCCTCTTGGATAACCATAATATCTTGAAATGGAGCTAGCCAACTCAAATATAGTATTGCAAATCCCTGGCTAAGTTAGATGAGGATTACATATGGTCTTGAATGACCATTTGGACTCTTTAGATATATATCTAAAGAGTCCAAAAGCTCATTCAAGACCATATGTAATACATAGCCTCCTCATCTAATATATGAAACTTTAATCCATGTGCTTAACCTTAACATTGACACAAATGGAATACAATTTTACTCACTGCTTTATGATAGATAAATATGCAGATGAATATTGCCAACATATCCGAAGTCAAAAGGGATAGATTAAAAAGGAATGCTCCGGTCATCTATAAAAGATAAATTAAAGAAGCATGACATATTAAAGTAATGTAAATTAGATATGCGTACCAAATATGTTCATATAACACAACAAATAGATGATTCAAGACAAATGTCACATTGAAGTCATAGTTATCTCATGGGCCTTCAACTTAAATTATATATCTAGCATAATACATTAAGCTATAGGAGATAAATCAAAGAAGCATTTGAGTGTAAATTAAAAATGTGTAATAATTATGTCCACATTTAATATGTACAATATGTTTGGTTGAATCCACATGAAAAACAAGACTCCCAACCGTGAGAAGAGGAAATTACATCCTATTTCTCCCCCCTAGCACAATTACCCTGGTACAGTTAGAATTTAACAGCCCCAAACTGGATTTTACTCTCAGGTACTGGAACCTCTACAAAGGTTCGACCTGGAAACATAGGTTTTCCTTAGGTTTCTCCATTGGTTCTATGTCCGACTTGGATAACCTACAACAACATTCTTATTTTCATTTTTTATATCCCCTCTTGGATAACCATAATATCTTGAAATGGAGCTAGCCAACTCAAATATAGTATTGCAAATCCCTAGCTAAGTTAGATGAGGATTACATATGGTCTTGAATGAGCATTTGGACTCTTTAGATATGCGCACCAATTATGTTCATATAACACAAAAAATAGATGATTCAATACAAATGTCACATAGAAGTCATATTTATCTCATGGGCCTTCAACTTAAATTATATATCTAGCATTACATTAAGCTATAGGAGATAAATCAAAGAATAATTTGAATGTAAATTAAACATGTGTAATAATTATATGTCCTTTCTAGTTGAATAAATAGATAATAATTTGGCTCAACTATGCCTTGTACTCAACTATGCCTTGTACATGTTTTCCTTTAAACCTTTACTTTCATAGCACATTTTCATCAAAAAATTTATTTGTCAATTTGGAATCTTTATATATGCGTACCAATTATGTTCATATAACACAACAAATAGATGATTCAATACAAATGTCACATAGAAGTCATATTTATCTCATGGGCCTTAAAATTAAATTATATATCTAGCATAATACATTAAGCTATAGGAGATAAATCAAAGAAGCATTTGAATGTAAATTAAACATGTGTAATAATTATGTCCTCATTTAATATGTACAATATGTTTGGTTGAATCCACATGAAAAACAAGACTCCCAACCGTGAGAAGAGGAAATTACATCCTATTTCTCCCCCCTAGCACAATTACCAGTATAGTTAGAATTTAACAACCCCAAACTGGATTTTACTCTCAGGTACTGGAACCTCTACAAAGGTTCGACCTGGAAACATATTTTTTCCTTAGGTTTCTCCACTGGTTCTATGTCCGACTTGGATAACCTACAACAACATCCTTCTTTTCATTTTTTATATCCCCTCTTGGATAACCATAATATCTTGAAATGGAGCTAGCCAACTCAAATATAGTATTGCAAATCCCTGGCTAAGTTAGATGAGGATTACATATGATCTTGAATGAGCATTTGGACTCTTTAGATATATATCTAAAGAGTCCAAAAGCTCATTCAAGGCCATATGTAATCATAGCCTCCTCATCTAATATATAAAACTTTAATCCATGTGCTTAACCTTAACATTGACACAAATGGAATACAATTTTACTCACTGCTTTATGATAGAAAAATATGCAGATGAATATTGCCCACATATCCGAAGTCAAAAGGGATAGATTAAAAAGGGATGCTCCGGTCACCTATAAAAGATAAATTAAAGAAGCATGACATATTAAAGTAATGTAAATTATATATGCGTACCAATTATGTTCATATAACACAACAAATAGATGATTCAATACAATGTCACATAGAAGTCATATTTATCTGATGGGCCTTCAACTTAAATTATATATCTAGCATAATACATTAAGCTATAGGAGATAAATCAAAGAAGCATTTGAATGTAAATTAAACATGTGTAATAATTATGTCCTCATTTAATATGTACAATATGTTTGGTTTAATCCACATGAAAAACAAGACTCCCAACCGTGAGAAGAGGAAATTACATCCTATTTCTCCCCCCTAGCACAATTACCAGTACAGTTAGAATTTAACAGCCCCAAACTGGATTTTACTCTCAGGTACTAGAACCTCTACAAAGGTTTGACCTGGAAACATAGTTTTTCCTTAGGTTTCTCCACTGGTTCTATGTCCAACTTGGATAACCTACAGTTCAATATCCTTCTTTTCATTTTTTATATCCCCTCTTGGATAACCATAATATCTTGAAATGGAGCTAGCCAACTCAAATATAGTATTGTAAATCCCTGGCTAAGTTAGATGAGGATTACATATGGTCTTGAATGAGCATTTGGACTCTTTAGATATGCGCACCAATTATGTTCATATAACACAACAAATAGATGATTCAATACAAATGTCACATATAAGTCATATTTATCTCATGGGCCTTCAACTTAAATTATATATCTAGCATTACATTAAGTTATAGGAGATAAATCAAAGAAGCATTTGAATGTAAATTAAACATGTGTAATAATTATATGTCCTTTCTAGTTCAATAAATAGATAATAATTTGGCTCAACTATGCCTTGTACTCAACAATGCCTTGTACATGTTTTCCTTTAAACCTTTACTTTCATAGCACATTTTCATCAAAAATTTTATTTGTCAATTTGGACTCTTTAGATATGCGTACCAATTATGTTCATATAACAAAAAAAATAGATGATTCAATACAAATGTCACATAGAAGTCATATTTATCTCATGGGCCTTAAACTTAAATTATATATCTAGCATAATACATTAAGCTATAGGAGATAAATCAAAGAAGCATTTGAATGTAAATTAAACATGTGTAATAATTATGTCCTCATTTAATATGTACAATATGTTTGGTTGAATCCACATGAAAAACAAGACTCCCAGCCGTGAGAAGAGGAAATTACATCCTATTTCTCCCCCCTAGCACAATTACCAGTATAGTTAGAATTTAACAGCCCCAAACTGCATTTTAAAGTCTCAGGTACTGGGACCTCTACAAAGGTTCGACCTGGAAACATAGATTTTCCTTAGGTTTCTCCACTGGTTCTATGTTCGACTTGGATAACCTACAACAACATCCTTCTTTTCATTTTTTATATCCCCTCTTGGATAACCATAATATCTTGAAATGGAGCTAGCCAACTCAAATATAGTATTGCAAATCCCTGGCTAAGTTAGATGAGGATTACATATGGTCTTCAATCAGAATTTGGACTCTTTAGATATATATCTAAAGAGTCCAAAAGCTCATTCAAGACCATATGTAATACATAGCCTCCTCATCTAATATATAAAACTTTAATCCATGTGCTTAACCTTAACCTTGACACAAATGGAATACAATTTTACTCACCGCTTTATGATAGAAAAATATGCAGATGAATATTGCCCACATATCCGAAGTCAAAAGGGATAGATTAAAAAGGGATGCTCCGGTCATCTATAAAAGATAAATTAAAGAAGCATGACATATTAAAGTAATGTAAATTAGATATGCGTACCAATTATGTTCATATAACACAACAAATAGATGATTCAATACAAATGTCACATAGAAGTCATATTTATCTCATGGGCCTTAAACTTAAATTATGTATCTAGCATAATACATTAAGCTATAGGAGATAAATCAAAGAAGCATTTGAATGTAAATTAAACCTGTTTAATAATTATGTCCTCATTTAATATGTACAATATGTTTGGTTGAATCCACATGAAAAACAAGACTCCCAACCGTGAGAAGAGGAAATTACATCCTATTTCTCCCCCCTAGCACAATTACCCTGGTACAGTTAGAATTTAACAGCCCCAAACTAGATTTTACTCTCAGGTACTGGAACCTCTACAAAGGTTCGACCTGGCAACATAGGTTTTCCTTAAGTTTCTCCACTGGTTCTATGTCCGACTTGGATAACCTACAACAACATCCTTCTTTTCATTTTTTATATCCCCTCTTGGATAACCATAATATCTTGAAATGGAGCTAGCCAACTTAAATATAGTATTGCAAATCCCTGGCTAAGTTAGATGAGGATTACATATGGTCTTGAATGAGCATTTGGACTCTTTAGATATGCGCACCAATTATGTTCATATAATACAACAAATAGATGATTCAATACAAATGTCACATAGAAGTCATATTTATCTCATGGGCCTTCAACTTAAATTATATAGCTAGCATTACATTAAGCTATAGGAGATAAATCAAAGAAGCATTTGAATGTAAATTAAACATGTGTAATAATTATATGTCCTTTCTAGTTCAATAAATAGATAATAATTTGGCTCAATTATGCCTTGTACATGTTTTCCTTTAAACCTTTACTTTCATAGCACATTTTCATCAAAAAATTTATTTGTCAATTTGGACTCTTTAGATATGCGTACCAATTATGTTCATATAACACAACAAATAGATGATTCAATACAAATGTCACATAGAAGTCATATTTATCTCATGGGCCTTAAACTTAAATTATTTATCTAGCATAATACATTAAGCTATAGGAGATAAATCAAAGAAGCATTTGAATGTAAATTAAACGTGTGTAATAATTATGTCATCATTTAATATGTACAATATGTTTGGTTGAATCCACATGAAAAACAAGACTCCCAACTGTGAGAAGAGGAAATTACATCCTATTTCTCCCCCCTAAAGACAATTACTAAAAGACAGCTTAGAAATTGACAAATTTCAAATCGATTAAATAGTCTGCATCGGAACCTCACAAAGGTTCGACTCCGGAAACATAGTTTTCCCTTAGGTTTCTCCACTCGGTTCTAAATCCCATTGGATAACCTACAAGGACATCCTTTCTTTTGATTTTTTATATCCCCTTTCGATAACCATAATATCTTGAAATGGAGCTAGCCAACTCAAATATAGTATTGCAACCGCCAAGTTAGATGAGGATTACATATGGTTCCTAATACATTTGACCTCTTTAGATATATATCTAAAGAGTCCAAAAGCTCATTCAAGACCATATAATACATAGCCTCCTCATCTAATATATAAAACTTTAATCCATGTGCTTAACCTTAACATTGACACAAATGGAATACAATTTTACTCACTACTTTATGATAGAAAAATATGTAGATGAATATTGCCCACATATCCGAAGTCAAAAGGGATAGATTAAAAAGGGATGCTCCAGTCATCTATACAAGATAAATTAAAGAAGCATGACATATTAAAGTAATGTAAATTAGATATGCGTACCAATTATGTTCATATAACACAACAAATAGATGATTCAATACAAATGTCACATAGAAGTCATATTTATCTCATGGGCCTTCAACTTAAATTATATATCTAGCATAATACAATAAGCTATAGGAGATAAATCAAAGAAGCATTTGAATGTAAATTAAAAATGTGTAATAATTATGTCCTCATTTAATATGTACAATATGTTTGGTTGAATCCACATGAAAAATAAGACTCCCAATCGTGAGAAGAGGAAATTACATCCTATTTCTGCCCCCTAGCACAATTACCAGTACAATTAGAATTTAACAGCCCCAAACTGGATTTTACTCTCAGGTACTGGAATCTCTACAAAGGTTTGACCTGGAAACATAGGTTTTCCTTAGGTTTCTCCACTGGTTCTATGTCCGACTTGGATAACCTACAACAACATTCTTCTTTTCATTTTTTATATCTCCTCTTGGATAACCATAATATCTTGAAATGGAGCTAGCCAACTCAAATATAGTATTGAAAATCCCTGGCTAAGTTAGATGAGGATTACATATATGGTCTTGAATGAGCATTTGGACTCTTTAGATATGCGCACCAATTATGTTCATATAACACAACAAATAGATGATTCAATACAAATGTCACATAGAAGTCATATCTATCTCATGGGCCTTCAACTTAAATTATATATCTAGCATTACATTAAGCTATAGGAGATAAATCAAAGAAGCATTTGAATGTAAATTAAACATGTGTAATAATTATATGTCCTTTATAGTTCAATAAATAGATAATAATTTGGCTCAACTATGCCTTGTACATGTTTTCCTTTCAACCTTTACTTTCATAGCACATTTTCATCAAAAAATTTATTTGTCAATTTGGACTCTTTAGATATGCGTACCAATTATGTTCATATAACACAACAAATAGATGATTCAATAAAAATGTCACATAGAAGTCATATTTATCTCATGGGCCTTAAACTTAAATTATATATCTAGCATAATACATTAAGCTATAGGAGATGAATCAAAGAAGCATTTGAATGTAAATTAAACATGTGTAATAATTATGTCCTCATTTAATATGTACAATATGTTTGGTTGAATCCACATGAAAAACAAGACTCCCAGCCGTGAGAAGAGGAAATTACATCCTATTTCTCCCCCCTAGCACAATTACCAGTACAGTTAGAATTTAACAGCCCCAAACTGGATTTTACTCTAAAGTATTGGAACCTCTACAAAGGTTTGACCTGGAAACATAAATTTTCCTTAGGTTTCTCCACTGGTTCTATGTCCAACTTGGATAACCTACAGTTCAATATCCTTCTTTTCATTTTTTATATCCCCTCTTGGATAACCATAATATCTTGAAATGGAGCTAGCCAACTCAAATATAGTATTGCAAATCCCTGGCTAAGTTAGATGAGGATTACATATGGTCTTGAATGAACATTTGGACTCTTTAGATATATATCTAAAGAGTCCAAAAGCTCATTCAAGACCATATGTAATACATAGCCTCCTCATCTAATATATAAAACTTTAATCCATGTGCTTAACCTTAACATTGACAAAAATGGAATACAATTTTACTCACTACTTTATGATAGAAAAATATGTGGATGAATATTGCCCACATATCCGAAGTCAAAAGGGATAGATTAAAAAGGGATGCTCCGGTCATCTATAAAAGATAAATTAAAGAAGCATGACATATTAAAGTCATGTAAATTAGATATGCGTACCAATTATGTTCATATAACACAACAAATAGATGATTCAATACAAATGTCACATAGAAGTCATATTTATCTCATGGGCCTTCAACTTTAATTATATATCTAGCATAATACATTAAGCTATAGGAGATAAATCAAAGAAGCATTTGAATGTAAATTAAAAATGTGTAATAATTATGTCCTCATTTAATATGTACAATATGTTTGGTTGAATCCACATGAAAAACAAGACTCCCAACCGTGAGAAGAGGAAATTACATCCTATTTCTCCCCCTAGCACAATTACCAGTACAGTTAGAATTTAACAGCCCCAAACTGGATTTTAGTCTCAGGTACTGGAACCTCTACAAAGGTTCGACCTGGAAACATAGTTTTTCCTTATGTTTCTCCACTGGTTCTATGTCTGACTTGGATAACCTACAACAAAATCCTTCTTTTCATTTTTTATATCCCCTCTTGGATAACCATAATATCTTGAAATGGAGCTAGCCAACTCAAATATAGTATTGCAAATCCCTGGCTAAGTTAGATGAGGATTACATATGGTCTTGAATGAGCATTTGGACTCTTTAGATACGCGCACCAATTATGTTCATATAACACAACAAATAGATGATTCAATACAAATGTCACATAGAAGTCATATTTATCTCATGGGCCTTCAACTTAAATTATATATCTAGCATTACATTAAGCTATAAGAAATAAATCAAAGAAGCATTTGAATGTAAATTAAACATGTGTAATAATTATATGTCCTTTCTAGTTCAATAAATAGATAATAATTTGGCTCAACTATGCCTTGTACATGTTTTCCTTTAAACCTTTACTTTCATAGCACATTTTCATCAAAAAATTTATTTGTCAATTTGGACTCTTTAGATATGCGTACCAATTGTGTTCATATAACACAAAAAATAGATGATTCAATACAAATGTCACATAGAAGTCATATTTATCTCATGGGCCTTAAACTTAAATTATATATCTAGCATAATACATTAAGCTATAGGAGATAAATCAAAGAAGCATTTGAATGTAAATTAAAAATGTGTAATAATTATGTCCTCATTTAATATGTACAATATGTTTGGTTGAATCCACATGAAAAACAAGACTCCTAACCATGAGAAGAGGAAATTACATCCTATTTCTCCCCCCTAGCACAATTAACAAGATGTGCTTAGAATTCTAATGAAATTTCAAAATCGGATTAAATAGTCTCAGGTACTGGAACCTCTACAAAGGTTCGACCTGGAAACATAGATTTTCCTTAGGTTTCTCCACTGGTTCTATGTCTCACTTGGATAACCTAAAACAACATCCTTCTTTTCATTTTTTATATCCCCTCTTGGATAACCATAATATCTTGAAATGGAGCTAGCCAACTCAAATATAGTATTGCAAATCCCTGGCTAAGTTAGATGAGGATTACATATGGTCTTGAATGAGCATTTGGAATCTTTAGATATATATCTAAAGAGTCCAAAGCTCATTCAAGACCATATGTAATACATAGCCTCCTCATCTAATATATAAAACTTTAATCCATGTGCTTAACCTTAACATTGACACAAATGGAATACAATTTTACTCACTGCTTTATGATAGAAAAATATGCATATGAATATTGCCCACATATCCGAAGTCAAAAGGGATAGATTAAAAAGGGATGCTCCGGTCATCTATAAAAGATAAATTAAAGAAGCATGACATATTAGTAATGTAAATTAGATATGCGTACCAATTATGTTCATATAACACAACAAATAGATGATTCAATACAAATGTCACATAGAATTCATATTTATCTCATAGGCCTTCAACTTAAATTATATATCTAGCATAATACATTAAGCTATAGGAGATAAATCAAAGAAGCATTTGAATGTAAATTAAACATGTGTAATAATTATGTCCTCATTTAATACGTACAATATGTTTGGTTGAATCCACATGAAAAACAAGACTCCCAACCGTGAGAAGAGGAAATTACATCCTATTTCTCCCCCCTAGCACAATTACCAGTACAGTTAGAATTTAACAGCCCCAAACTGGATTTTACTCTCAAGTACTGGAACCTCTACAAAGGTTTGACCTGGAAACATATGTTTTCCTTAGGTTTCTCCACTGGTTCTATGTCCGACTTGGATAACCTACAACAACATCCTTCTTTTCATTTTTTATATCCCCTCTTGTATAACCATAATATCTTGAAATAGAGCTAGCCAACTCAAATATAGTATTGCAAATCCCTGGCTAAGTTAGATGAGGATTACATATATGTTCTTGAATGAGCATTTGGACTCTTTAGATATGTGCACCAATTATTTTCATATAACACAACAAATAGATGATTCAATACAAATGTGACATAGAAGTCATATTTATCTCATGGGCCTTCAACTTAAATTATATATCTAGCATTACATTAAGCTATAGGAGATAAATCAAAGAAGCATTTGAATGTAAATTAAACATGTGTAATAATTATATGTCCTTTATAGTTCAATAAATAGATAATAATTTCGCTCAACTATGCCTTGTACATGTTTTCCTTTAAACCTTTACTTTCATAGCACATTTTCATCAAAATTTTTATTTGCCAATTTGGACTTCTTAGATATGCGTACCAATTATGTTCATATAACACAATAAATAGATGATTCAATACAAATGTCACATAGAAGTCATATTTATCTCATGGGCCTTCAACTTAAATTATATATCTAGCATTACATTAAGCTATAGGAGATAAATCAAAGAAGCATTTGAATGTAAATTAAACATGTGTAATAATTATGTCCTCATTTAATATGTACAATATGTTTGGTTGAATCCACATGAAAAACAAGACTCCCAACCGTGAGAAGAGGAAATTACATCCTATTTCTCCTCCCTAGCACAATTACCAGTACAGTTAGAATTTAACAGCCCCAAACTGGATTTTAAAGTCTCGTACATGAACTCTACAAAGTTTCAATTCGGAAACATAGTTTTTCCTTAGGTTTCTCCAATCGGTTCTATGTCCCCACTTGGATAACCTACAACAACATCCTTTCTTTCATTTTTTATATCCCCTCTTGGATAACCATAATATCTTGAAATGGAGATGTAGCTAACTCAAATATAAGATTGCAAATCCCTGGCTAAGTTAGATGAGATTACATATGGTCTTGAATGATTATTTGACTCTTTTAGATATATTGTTAAAGAGTCCAAAAGCTCATTCAAGACCATATGTAATACATAGCCTCCTCATCTAATATATGAAACTTTAATCCATGTGCTTAACCTTAACATTGACACAAATGGAATACAATTTTACTCACTGCTTTATGATACAAAAATATGCAGATGAATATTGCCCACATATCCGAAGTCAAAAGGGATAGATTTAAAAGGGATGCTCCAGTCATCGATAAAAGATAAATTAAAGAAGCATGACATATTAAAGTAATGTAAATTAGATATGCGTACCAAATATGTTCATATAACACAACAAATAGATGATTCAATACAAATGTCACATAGAAGTCATATTTATCTCATGGGCCTTCAACTTAAATTATATATCTAGCATAATAAATTAAGCTATAGGAGATAAATCAAAGAAGCATTTGAATGTAAATTAAAAATGTGTAATAATTATGTCCTCATTTAATATGTACAATATGTTTGGTTGAATCCACATGAAAAACAAGACTCCCAACCGTGAGAATAGGAAATTACATCCTATTTCTCCCCCCTAGCACAATTACCCTGGTACAGTTAGAATTTAACAGCCCCAAACTGGATTTTACTCTCAGGTACTGGAACCTCTACAAAGGTTCGACCTGGAAACATAGGTTTTCCTTAGGTTTCTCCACAGGTTCTATGTTCGACTTGGATAACCTACAACAACATCCTTCTTTTCATTTTTTATATCCCCTCTTGTATAACCATAATATCTTGAAATGGAGCTAGCCAACTCAAATATAGTATTGCAAATCCCTGGCTAAGTTAGATGAGGATTACATATGGTCTTGAATGAGCATTTGGACTCTTTAGATATGCGCACCAATTATGTTCATATAACACAACAAATAGATGATTCAATACAAATGTCACATAGAAGTTATATTTATCTCATGGGCCTTCAACTTAAATTATATATCTAGCATTACATTAAGCTATAGGAGATAAATCAAAGAAGCATTTGAATGTAAATTAAACATGTGTAATAATTATGTCCTCATTTAATATGTACAATACGTTTGGTTGAATCCACATGAAAAACAAGACTCCCAACCGTGAGAAGAGGAAATTACATCCTATTTCTCCCCCCTAGCACAATTACCAGTACAGTTAGAATTTAACAGCCCCAAACTGGATTTTACTCTCAGGTACTGGAACCTCTACAAAGGTTCGACCTGAAAACATAGTTTTTCCTCAGGTTTCTCCACTGGTTCTATGTCCAACTTGGATAACCTACAACAACATCCTTCTTTTCATTTTTTATATCCCCTCTTGGATAACCATAATATCTGGAAATGGAGCTAGCCAACTCAAATATAGTATTGCAAATCCCTGGCTAAGTTAGATGAGGATTACATATGGTCTTGAATGAGCATTTGGACTCTTTAGATATATATCTAAAGGGTCCAAAAGCTCATTCAAGACCATATGTAGTACATAGCCTCCTCATTTCATATACAAAACTTTAATCCATGTGCTTAACCTTAACATTGACACAAATGGAATACAATTTTAATCACTGCTTTATGATAGAAAAATATGCAGATGAATATTGCCCACATATCCGAAGTCAGAAGGGATAGATTAAAAAGGGATGCTCTGGTCATCTATAAAAGATAAATTAAAGAAGCATGACATATTAAAGTAATGTAAATTAGATATGCGTACCAATTATGTTCATATAACACAACAAATAGATGATTCAATACAAATGTCACATAGAAGTCATATTTATCTCATAGGCCTTCAACTTAAATTATATATCTAGCATAATACATTAAGCTATAGGAGATAAATCAAAGAAGCATTTGAATGTAAATTAAACATGTGTAATAATTATGTCCTCATTTAATATGTACAATATGTTTGGTTGAATCCACATGAAAAACAAGACTCCCAACCGTGAGAAGAGGAAATTACATCCTATTTCTCCCCCTAGCACAATTACCAGTACAGTTAGAATTTAACAGCCCCAAACTGGATTTTACTCTTAGGTACTGGAACCTCTACAAAGGTTCGACCTGGAAACATAGTTTTTCCTTAGGTTTCTCCACTGGTTCTATGTCCAACTTGGATAACCTACAACAACATCCTTCTTTTCATTTTTTATATCCCCTCTTGGATAACCATAGTATCTTGAAATGGAGCTAGCCAACTCAAATATAGTATTGCAAATCCCTGGCTAAGTTAGATGAGGATTACATATGGTCTTGAATGAGCATTTGGACTCTTTAGATATGTGCACCAATTATGTTCATATAACACAACAAATAGATGATTCAATACAAATGTCACATAGAAGTCATATTTATCTCATGGGCCTTCAACTTAAATTATATATCTAGCATTACATTAAGCTATAGGAGATAAATCAAAGAAGCATTTGAATGTAAATTAAACATGTGTGTAATAATTATATGTCCTTTCTAGTTCAATAAATAGATAATAATTTGGCTCAACTATGCCTTGTACTCGACTATGCCTTGTACATGTTTTCCTTTAAACCTTTACTTTCATAGCACATTTTCATCAAAAATTTTGTTTGTCAATTTTTTTATTATATCTTATGTTTTTTAATTAATTAATAACGACCATTATTACCGAAAGGGATTTTACAAATTTATCTTTTATAAAATGAATTATGGGGGGCATATTGAGATGGTTATCTCACTTTTTACTGATTCTTCTAATATTCCTAGAATTTTATGAAAGAAAATATGAATTTGAAATGTTTGTATAAATTTAATGAGGATACATGAGTTGATTTGGAGAAGACCATCATCAATTATGTCTAGATTGAGACAGGGCATCATCACAATAAAAAACCAAGTACAAATTGTAGTAATCCTAGAATCATGCTTTACATATAAGGTAAAATTGGGGAACTCATGACTTGTACTATAGATAAAAAAACATTTACCCTTACCAAAAAATATATGATAAAATTTGACAAACTACGTAAGTTTAAGCTTAAGGGTATATAATCCTTCTTGCCTTCCATATAGATAATGAAAATGATTGTTCCAAGTCTCATGTTGCTTCTCATGTTATTTTATAAACCTTGATTGGAAAGAAAAATAGGAGGGCAGAAATGTAAGAAATATAATACATAATGAAACACAACTTAAGAAATAGAGAACATAATGAAACAAACACATACATATATCTCTAGACAATCAATACAATTATTTTCCTATGAATCCTTATGGGAGACAAGCAACCCTAAAAAGTAATGATGCTCTAGACTCCTTTTTCCCTAGGAAATTGTTATGGGAGAAAAACAACACTAAAATGTAAACATGCTCTAGAGTTAGCTACTGAATTTTAGCGTGTAAGGTTGCTATAAAAACTTAACTTCATACATTTTTCTCTCTAACTTCACACTCCTAGTTGTATTTTCAACTATGGAACAAAATACAATAACACAAAATGGAACTCTTATTCCTCCTAGTGGCCAAGTAGTTAACATAGCGTGATAGCCAATTAGGTGTAAGATTTGACTCTGTCAACCATTAACGAGGTTTGTGATTTTAGACCTTTTATAGAGTCTTGTTAAAATTCCACATGTAGCTAGCTTGCCATGCATGATTAATGGGGCTAAAATGTCATTCTCTCGTACCATGACCTGGTCAACATGATAGGTCAACTTACTAAAGGCATAAATTTTGAATGAACTTCATTTGATGTTTTTCTTGCACCATTGGATATGTCTTTAAGTGTAGAATAATGGTCAAGATTTCGACACAAGGGATAATTGTTTGACCCCCGGAAATGTCATTTAATACCTCAAAATGACTCCAAAAGGTTTTAGACCCCAATTCTCCACCCACCATTAAAATGACCCTACAAGTTGATTCTTTCAGTTTTTTCACTCTATAAGCATCAAAATATAATATGACAAATAAGTTTTTTTAGTTTTTTCAGTTGATCCATTTATGGTAAAGAAATCAAATAGTTCTATCAATTCCACCTTGCAACTCTAAGAGACATTGAATTAAATTTCATCTCAAGACAGGGCTTTGAGAGGACACTCTCAAAGCTAACCTTCGTTATGGCTTTGAAACACATGGTAAGTATCAAGACTTAGCAATTTTATTTGCATAATTTTTTCTAGCATGGACCTTAATGTCATAGCCTTCTTTTGCCTAAATGAATGCAAATTTCCTTGCCATTTGGCTTGTGACATTCATAATTCATGCTCATGGAACATGATTGTGTTGCAATTGTTATAACATTTGCTGTATGCAGAAGCTAATAAAAAATGATCGAAAATGACATTTTTGCTCTGTTTTTTTGAAGATTTAAGGAAAATTACACTAAGTAGCTTCCAAACTCATATGACCATCATGTCAAACTCATCTTAGGATATTGTCCAAGTAAGAGCCAATTAAGCAAGAAATCTAGTATACATGACTCCAATTTCAATTAGCAGCAATGACAGTTCTAAGTATGGTGCAAACATTGCTCTAGATCCTCAATGGGGCATGTTTGATGGCAATAATTTGGGGAGTGAGAGAGGGAGATGGTAGTAGAAAAAATCAAGGAATCCTCGGGAAATTGAAAAATATATAACTAATAAGGTGGAAGACATTTGTAACCTAAGAGAGAAACCTGTGAGGAAATGTGTGAAGTTGGTATTACACACCCAATTGGACAACCTCGAGGAGAAAACATTTCTCCCACTTTATTTGTTGGCATAACCTAGTAAGTGTTATTCACTACCATGTATTTTGTAAAGGCCTTTCAACCTAGTTCCCATTCAACTCCATCCACCATGTTGTAGAGGATTCCAAGCCTAATTTCATAAAAAGTAAGTTGGGGATGATCACATTGACTTGATTGATGACATGTCTATGAAGATTAACTACCTTGAACTATTTTTTTGCGTAGGGAAAGACACACATTCCCATGTCTGAGCATGAAAACGTTCTTTGATATTGTTAATGCCTCTAGTGTTTACTTCTACAAGTTCTATAGGCAGAGTCTGTAAAGGGCCAGGTAGCCTCTGGATCTCATCTTTTATGAAAGGTGACATATCTAGTAAATGCCCCTACAGTCAATCTTTGGAATGGATCTAAATAGAAGTTCTTCATTTTAATATCCGTAAAACACAACTACTTTAAGGTAAACTATGTACATGTGTCATTTCTTCCACAAACTAAAGTGTATAAGTAGGAAATTTTATACCAAGTGTGCTCCCACCATGTAAAGCGCAATTTGGTGAACTTATCATTTTTATAATATCTTTTTCGATTAAATTTAGTTTCACACATGATCAATTATTGATTTGAAAGTTGTGTTCTACATAATTTGTGTACACTAAATTACAAATTGATTTTTTGAAATCTATTTTGTGAATGTCGACCAATAGATATATATCATGGAGGATGAAAGACGAAGATCAACTGAATCCCATATGGAGGTTCAGGGATCGGAGGATGTTCACGGTATTTAAATATAATCTTAAATCTCCATACATGTGTGTACATATGGAATTGATTTTTTTACTAACTTTGTGAGTGAAATTAGTTGTTAATAAGTCTCATATTTTAATTTTTAGGAGACAAGAGGAGAAGTGTTTCTACTCCATCCATGGAGCGTGGCCAAGGTTCAACCGGTCGAGGTATGAGTGGTAGCAGGTTGCGGGAAGGGGGTGATATTTATTCCCCCGGAGGCCAATCAATAGTTGTTGGTTCTCAACAGGGTCACTATGGGTCTGGTTCTCAACAGCGTCATTCTGGGGTTGGTTCTCAGCAGGGTCATGTTGGAGATGATGTTAACCAACAACATCAAGGTTGCCATCAATTTCAATATTTTTTCATTAAATTTGTACAACTTTTTTTACATGTGTTTTTTCTAATATACGAAATTTTATATATATTGATGCAGAGGCTGAAAATGTTCGAGCCAGTGGTCAAAATAGACGTAGGGCAGTGCGCTACATTCAAGAAGAAGGCTATCAACCCAGCACAACTTATCCGGTTGAGATTACTGATATACCATGGGAAATGAACATGGCGGAATGCACCTTACAAAGGTGTCAAAGCCTTCATGCAAAATTGCAAAGAGATCTCGAGGCTTTGTCTCTACCTGCTGAGAGTAGACAAAGCCTCAAAATAGTTACACATTCATTGGGTGAAATGGTAAATGTGTACAGAAATTTGGGGCCAACGACTGATTCGTTTGTAGAACTGATGAGAAAGAGAAAAGAAACAGTGATAGGTCCCGATAAATGGTAGGACATAAAACAAAGAGTTACAAGAGCAGATGCCAAGTCAATGTTTAATTATAAGGAAGGGCCAAAAAGAAAAATGTTGAAGGTGCAATATTTCAAGCACCCAGACAAAGCTGCTTATTTGTATGATCGACATCTTGCGGCCTTTAGAAGGCTTCCATGGAACGATGAGGTTCCTGTTTATTTTGCACAAATGTTTTATGCAGAATTTTTTTTGGGTATGAAACCCGACTACAATGACCTTCCTTCAGAATTTTTTGGCCCGGGGAGAGGTCGATTATATCAACGTAAGGGCACTAAGCGAGATGTGGAGTTGCCTCGCCCTGAGCCACCATTGGTGAGTCGACCGTCTCGAGTCGAAACCCTGCGATCAGAGATGGATGCGACTTCTCAAATAAGTCGTGAAGCAAGAGATGTTATCATCGAAAATGTTCATAACGGATTGAGTGGAGTCGATCTTGGC
This sequence comes from Pinus albicaulis, assembly GCA_034641835.2. NCBI lineage: Eukaryota > Viridiplantae > Streptophyta > Pinopsida > Pinales > Pinaceae > Pinus > Pinus albicaulis. Next base: position 1,454,670,552 of record CM076584.1, read on the forward strand.
TTAAATCGACAAAGAGCACGTGAAAATGCACGTGCCAATTTTGTTTATCATACAGATGAGGAGATTTACAACATGAATGTTGAAGATCTCCGAACATACACAATAAATTGTCGCAATGGTCTGCAAGACCTAATTTTTCGTGAGGAAGAGGGCACCGGAACGGTATGTGTTAGTGACCTTGGGGTTTGAAATTATATTTACATATACATGTGTACAATTTGTAATAAATACATGTGTATGTACACATGTATACATTTATTTGTATGTGTACATTAATCTAACAAAAATGTATGATTATATGTTAAAACACCATTTGCAGTTCTCGGGCATGATGCGTGATGAAAATGTTAATATTACGTTCGGGACCTCTGGCTCAAACGATGCAGCTGGGTCTGGCCATCATGATATGTTGGCACATGTATGTTAGTGTTTTTTAAGTGACTCTAAAATAAATAATTGTTTCCACACATGTACATGTATGTATATATATAATTCGATAAAATGTTTTAACAGGTATCGATTCCGTCTGATGTTTTTGGGATGGCGGTACCTTCTTCTTCCTTAGGAGATATACCTTCTACTTCATTGGGAGATGAGCCACAAGTATGGACAATTTTTCACAAGTTTAAAATTTATGTTTAAAAGATATATATATATATATATATATATATATATATATATATATATATATATATATATATATATATTCTACCTCAAAAAGTTCCATTAAAAATTGAGATATATATATATATATATATATATATATATGGTTCATAACTTGTAATCCCTCTCTCTTTTTTTACAAAAAGGGAAGGAGGGATGCATTACTTCTATATCTAAGAGTTAGAGTAAAGACAAGAATTATGTGGTAATTAGGGAATTTAGTTAAAGATTTGTGCTTTATGAGTTTATGAGAAGCTAGTTGATTTTGCATTGTAATTTGAGAGAAGCCAATTTTAGTTTTTGTAATATTTTTTTCTTATGCGATAGAAAGATATGTAATGATTTCTGCATATTAAGTATATTTATCTAATTTCCATTTGCAACTAAGTTACTGATGCATTAATTTAGCATACTAATTTGATTTTCAAATCTAATTTATATCCTACTTAGTGTTGTGCTAGATATGATTTCAAATTTCTCTTTTCTTAGATATAGATAAAAAAACACCTAAAAGAATGGTTCCATAAGTAGAGTGCTCCACTTTCATAAGGTTTATTTAGCTAGACTAATTCAGGTACTTTAACATATTCTAGGAGTAGGCGGTTGCAAGAAAACACATGCTAAACATTCTCATCCAAGTAACTAACTCAATTAGTTCAGCTTGCATGTCGAAAACCCCCTATGCAACACCATATATTTTTATCCAACAACTTAAGGAGTGTGCTCTCCAACCCGAGCAACTCCTACTGTAATAAATGAATGAATGAATGAAAATTGGTACGAGAAAATTCACACTAAGGATACTCTTTCCCACTAAAGTTTTTATCTCACAAGAAAAATCAAACATTTTCCCCAAAACAAGTAAACTAGCACTCCCTCTTTGCAAGCAAGGTGTTCTCAATCACAACAAGCTCCTCCCTTAGCATCTCAAACCTCCCATTTGTCAGGGATTTCATAAAAATGTAGGCCACCTCTAAAGTTGAAGGAATATAAAATAATATTTTTACTCCCTTCTTAGTTGATATCTAAAGTTCCATGGATATTCCACTAGAATAATTCATCACAATGAGTCTTACAATTTTCTATAAAGTCTTTCTTGTGCATTGTTTTACTTAAGATCAAGAATTAATATTACTAGATTTATGCACAAAACATTTTCATAAGTTGGGTTGAAATAAAAAAAGCTAAAATAAATACAACACCATCCACACAACAAACAAAAGATGTATATCGGGAAACTCAATATGGGAAAACCCAGCTAGAAGGTGAGAACTATGCAAATGCATATACAAATAAACGTGAACCCACTATGCAATTACGATTGATGTTGTGGTATGTATGCCCATTGTGGTGTCTCTCACTTCCTCTATTATCCTCCAATATCCCACTCAATTATCCTAATCAATTGTGGAACACTAATCAACAACTACAATTGACTAGCTCCACATGTGTGAGAAATTAGAGTTGAATGGGCATCCAATCAGTACCATGGTGGCCAACAACATAAGTCAACTCAACCTATGGAGGCATAAATTCATCATATGAAATCAAATTAAGGTGATATTTGCAACATTTAAAATCTCTCGATGTGTTGAATAATGTTGAGAGTCTAGAGACTAAAATGTCCAAAAAAAATTGACCCTATAAATTGTCATTTAGTTCCATAAATGGGCTTCGAAAGTTATATATGACACCAAATCATTAAAATAAGACTTGTTGTTGAAATGAACCCTACACATCTATAACTCCAATGTTTCCATTTATAAAGTACAAAAATTGTCCAATGTTTCCACTTATAAAGTACAAAAATTGAGACAAATTATATAGTGATCTATTTTGAATCATACTTTCCCATTTTGGGAGGTTTTTGGTTCCCAAAAACTTTTACTAAAACAATAATTGATACAACTTGTTAATAGATGAATACAAGAATTTTTATGTCATTGTATCAGTGGTTCCATTAATAAGCAACACATGGTTATGCATCTATATTACCAACAATTCTAAAGTTGCTTTTAGTAAAAATGGGCTAGATGTTAGTAGCAAGTCAAATGTAATAATAATGTTTTAATATAATAATTGAACGTTGGGACTTCCTTGAAGTAGAGGACCTTTAGTTTACATTTGGCTACCCAAAACACATGATGATAGCCTTGAGTTAGATTTTGTTGTTAGATGTACTTGAGATATTTGCATTGGTTAATAGTATATGTAAATGTGAAAAATCACTACCTAAGAATACTCTAAACTATAATTATGTATGCATTTCCTTAAGAATAAAGTGCCCCTTTGTTGAAATCAACTTTATGGGATAAAATCAAGTATGAGGAGTCAATATATTATTCAAAAATTGTTCTATATATCGCGACAATATCCAATTCAGGAAGGAAAACTATAGGTTTATGGGAAAACAAATTTTTTTATTTTTTTATTATTATTATTATTTTATTTTATTTTACACAATTATGTATGCATTTCCTTAAGAATAAAGTGCCCCTTTGTTGAAATCAACATTATGGGATAAAATCGAGTATGAGGAGTCAATAGATGATTCAAAACTTGTTTTATATATCGCGACAATATCCAATTCAGGAAGGAAAACTTTAGGTTTATGGGAAAAATGTTTATTTTATTTTTTTTTCTTCAGAGGACGTGTGGGTCATGTCAGATCCTTTGAAGGCTTTAGTATAAAGTACTTAAACACTTGGCCCAAATCCATTCAATGATGATATTATAGGAAGGCCCAAGAGGAAAATTTCAAGGCAAAAATTAATGAATGACAAAGCCGGTTGGAGAATAGATCTATAGTTAGGGTGAAAGAGAAGGTAAGATTAGAAAGCTTAGAGGATATGGTAATTAAGGGGCTCAATATTCATATGGAGAATCTTGGACTAGGAAAATTTATGTGGTGATAATAAAGGCTTCGATAAAAAAAAAAAAAATAGAGGATGAGATAAAATAATGGGGAGGAAAGAAAATGAGATGTGTGAAGCAAAAGCAAAGTTAGGTGATACTAGTGGTTGGGGGAGATGTAAGGTTGGAGAAAAATATTGAATATAATGGAAAAATCCTAAATAACAAATTCTACAAGAGGCATATTTCTAATAGAATCTTAAATGACTGGCTCCAAAGGGTTTGGTGTCAATTTAAGGTTATGCTTTGTGGTTCCCTTTGATGGTGTGTGGATGGTTTGGCTTTTATTTCCAATCTAAAGAGGATGCAACACTAAAGGGATGGTGGTTATAGGGGGTGATGATATTATCACTACATAAGTGGTAAATTTGTTTTGAGTCTTGACCTAAGATAATAAGCATATGCAAAGCAACTAGTGTGGGTGAAGTTACTAGGACTAGCTACAAAGCTTTTAAATGATAATATAGTAAGAATTATTTAAGATAGCCTTGGAAGAATGATAGGAATTGATGAATCGTACAACAACAATTTTGATAGAACAATAACAGTGATATTAGTAGAGTTAGATTTAAGGAAGGGTTCTCACACTATATCAAAATAGTGCAAGGGAAGACAAGTCATACCCAAATAATGGATAATGTCAAAAAAACCACTTGGGTGTGCACATTGATATGTATGTAATCAAGCATTGGAGGATTCTACACAAAACCGTATTCAAAAGGTATGGAAAAGGAAGGTAGTGGAGAGCTCTAGAGGTGAAATTAAAAGAAGTAAGTTACTCTCAAATGGAAAGGAAGAAAAAAGGAATTTGTAGAGTGTAGCAGACCCACTTTGAATCAAAGAGTCTTTAGGAAAAAGTTCCGAAGTGGTAGAAATTAGCATTCTCATGGGGTTAGAAGAAGGTTTAGGCATGGAGTCTTAAAAATCTTATGGATGGATCCCTAATGAAAAATGGGATTGAGCTAAGGAGAAAATATTTGGGGATAAACCTTTAGAAGGAAAGGGTGCAATTGATAAGTCACCTTATATTATAGGAAATTCAATTATTTTAAAAGATGTAAAATTTCAATTTAAGGACAATGAGGAGTGGTTTTCCCCTACAGAGCTAAACACAAATCTCTTAAGGGTTTTAATGGGAAAGGGGGTTGATGAAGACTTCAGATTAATTGCCACATATGAAGAAAAAACTCATCACTCCCCAAGGGTTATATGACAAGTGAGGGACACTTTGATAATATTTTGAGTCCATATACATCTATATAGAAGAAGAAATTAAAAATTATTGTCAAATCCATGTATTATGAGGAATGGGGAGGGAAACAAAGCCAAAGTGTAAGAAGGAATTGAAGGGGGTTTGGACCTAGATCCACAAAGGTGTTTATGTTCAATAAATGTTGGAAGGAAATCACATCTCAAACATGCAAAATAAAAAATCCCTAAAAGAGGAACACAAATCCATTAAAGGGGTCCTCAAAGTAGGACATGCCCTTGGCAAGAGTAAACTATTGTTGTCTTATTCATAGATATCAAAGGATTGGGAAACCCCTCTAAAATATTGGACTTGGAAAGACTAATTGAATTATATAGATCAGAATTGATATTGTTAAAATAAAACATTGGTGAGGGTAAAAATTTGATAGGTTTATTGGAGAAAATTATTTAGGAATGGATTTTTCTTGCTTTAGATGCAATAGGTAATTAGGGAGGATTCCAACAAGGTGAATAAAGCATATCTCATTCCTAAATTATTCTTTCACTGTATTATATAATTGGAAAAACAATTATTTCAAGATATAGGGTAGAAGATCCATGTGATCCACTATTTTGGTCCATATAATGAAAGGAAACCCTTTCGGGGGGGGTTATTTTCTTTGGAATGCATAAAAGATGAAAAGTTGATTATTGGGGGAGACTTAAACATCATCCATAACATATTTGAAGTACAGGGCACATCAGGAGGTTGGATAAGTTGGAAATTTCTTTTAGATGCAAGATAAAAGAGGAAAGTTATGTAGATGTAGAACCCATAAAAATCTCACCAATTTGGAGGTATAAAATATAATTGTCATATTTTTGGTAACTAAAATTTTAAAAGTGATGTAGATAAGGTGAGGTTGTGGGTGGAGGTTATAGGGGGTTTGAGTCACATGTCCATCTTACTCATATAAATAAACAAGATCATAAGTCATCCAACCCATTCTAGTTTAACTCTATCTAGCTAGAGCATGAGGAATTTCTAAAGATGGTAAAGGATAATTGGGTTGGTTATGATGAGAACTCAAGGGACTTGACAAATTATCGGTTTGTAAAATATTTAAACAAGGTAAAAATGGTAGTGCTAGCTTGAGCATCCACTAAATACCAAAAATATAGATAAGAGCCTAAAATAAGTGGAAGGAAATCCAGCTTATATATATGGTGGGATTCTTTAATGAGGAAGGTAAAACGAGGGTAAAAAGTTTAGAAAAAACAAAGAAAAAATGTTGGAATGGAGAGAAGGAGAGTGGAGAATAAAGAGCAAGAAAATCTAGCTATAAAAGGGAGATGGAAATACAAATACTTTTTCAACTTTGCAAAGGGAGAGTAAATGCTATTTGGGAAATGGAGAATAACTATGCAAGCCCAAACTTAGCCAACATAGTAGAAATTTTGAAAATAAGTTCTTTCATTTCAAGATTTTTTACTAAGGAAGCAAATCAAATGTGAATGGAATAGGCATTGAAGGAGGAGTTATAGTAACCTTATTATATTTTAAAGAGATAAAAGTCCGGGGTTGTTTGATGGCCATCAAAATTCTTGGTTGCGTTTTATGAATGGTTGGAAGACAATTTTATCATGGTAATAGAGGAGGTAAGAAATACATGGAAAGTTATTGGAGTATTTAATTCTAAAGTTTTTTAAGCACTCATCCAAAAAAGGGAATCCATAAACTTTGGATGGCTTCAAGTCAATATTCTTGTGTAATTGTATACATAAATTATGGAAAAAATCACTGTAGTAAGGGTTAAAAAAAATATTCTTAGAAATTACATCAATGATTTAATTTGGGCTTCTAGATGGAAGACACATACATAATTCTATTTAAGCAACGCAAGTAGGCTTGCACTTGATATAAATAAATAAAATTCCAACATTGGTCATAAAACTTGACTTGTTGAAGGCATACAATATGTAACACCTCAAATAACAATCTAACTTATAGACATTAAATATAATTTAAACATTGAAATTGATAATCCATAATTGGTAACAATAAAGGGAGTTTAAATAGTAATTGAGTATTTCACATGAGAAGTGAGTAGGAGAAATTTTACCTAGGAATTGAAGCAACTATCTTATTTACAATATTGTGAGCATTGGACCATCGTGTACCAGTCTCTGATCCTACCAACCACAAATCAACATGTGGAGGATGACTCTCCAACCAACCAGCCACTTTACCAGTGCCTAATCCTTGCTTCCCAACAATTCTCTTAAAAAAAGAGTGCCTCACATCTTTCTCCACATTCATTGAATAGAATGCCTTTATTCATCAATACAAAGAAAAACTCCATGCATGAGATCCACTTGTCTTCGTGCATTTTATTTTATCTTAACATTGTCTTAAATTATCTTTTCTATAAATCATTTTTACTCTTTTTTCTTTTATTAATAAAATAGTCGCTTTTATTTATTTATTATGATACTTTATTTTATTTAGTTATTATTTAATTATTTAATAACATGGGGCATTACATGACAAAATATGTGGGTTGTACATCAGGTCGATACTTCTCCATATAGAATTCAATCTCCTAATAGTCAAATTGATAATGAGATACCTAGATTCAACCTCCTTTACATTTCTTATAAATGGGCATGCATCCAAGTTTTTCAATTCCACAAGGAGTTTGAGACAAATACATCCCTTTCTCCTATGTCTTTTTCAATAGAGGCTCAAGGTTCAAGAAGGGCTATTCTAGAAGTTAAGAAACTAGGAGCTATATAAGGAGTTAAGATTCACAAAGCATTGTCATTATTCCATATTGTTGGTGATGTTCTCTTTTTTAGTAATGGAGCCTCAAGAGAAGATAACAAATATAATTATGGATATTTATAGTGCGGTTAGAAGTATGGAGGTTCATGTTCATAAGAAAAATCATTTTTATTAGAGTGGAAGTTGATCTAGAGAATTAACAATTACAAAAGTCACCATTCAAACATATTGATTTCCAAGAAAGGTTTTAATACTTGAGATTTTTCTAAAGCCAAGTGGATATGGAATGGGAGATTGGTCCTATTTATGAAAAAATATTGAAGCTAGATTAGATTCTCAGTGTAATCGATGATTGTTGATAAAGGGAACACAAACTTTGATAAAGTTGATACTCGAAGCAATTCTAGTCTTTCAACATTTTCTCACTTATATTCCAAAGGGAGTCTTGGAAAATATTAGGTGAAAATGCTTTAAATTTCTATCGACTTGCTAAAAAAAACAAAGGCATTTCATTAGTAAAATGGATGAGTATAGTGAAGTTAAAGGAGGAAAGAGATTGGGAATTAAAAAATAAAAACACTTCTTTGGTCAATATTTAGCAACAAAGAGCCTATAGAGGGTGATATGCAAAAATGAAGAATTGTGGAATCAAATTATAGATATATAGGACTTGGTATCTTAATTGATTGGACAAATAGTCCAAGGAAGTCTATAAAAAATGTTTCAACTCACTGGAAAACTCTTTTTAAAGCTTTCTCGTAATTGGGAAACAACTAGTATGGACAATGGAAAAGGAGAAAAAATGAGCTTAGGTGCTTACCCTTGGGTAGGGTGTAAAATGTGGTGTATACATAAAACAAGTGGGGCTAATAGTGTAAAGAATATAACACATACCCAACATTCTTCTGCTTGTTGTTTTATTTATATGCAAGGGGTCTGAGGATTACATGAACAATGAGATAGGGCAACAATGGCCATTGTTTCTCTACATGAAGAAAACTTCTCAATGCTAATATACTTTGTCAATGAATGTATATCATTATTCAAAATGTCCACCTTCACTAATAACACCTTCTCGTCTTGAACCATGTCTCACAAAAAGTGATATTAAACATTGATATGCTTTGCCTTAGAATGATACACTTAGTTCTTTGCTAGAAAGATTGCACTTTGACTATCACAATCTAACTTTACAATTTGTTATATGAACTCAATAACTAAACACAATATTTGTAACTAGATAATTTCCTTACTTGCATGAGTGGTCGCAATGTATTCAACTTCTATAATTGAGAGTGCAAATACAATATATCTCCTGTTCATCCAACTAATTTCTCCTCCAAACATATTAAACACAAACACTTGTAAATATTCTGCAATTCAGATCTCCAACCCAGTCTACATTAACAAAGCCATGTGCATCCAACACTTTGTCTGTAGGTCTTCATTGGTAGAAAATTCCATAATCTGCGGTGCCATGCAAATATGTGAAACCTTATTTATAGTTTTCTAGTGATCCTTCCCTAGTTTTGACATTTACCTTGTCAAAAATCCCATTGCATGTGAAATTTCTAGTCTAATACAACCATTGCATGCATCAAAATGCCAACAACACTAGCACATGGAATACAAGACATGTCTTCTTCCTCTTCACGTGTATTGGGACATTGATCTACTATTAACTTTACACCTACAAGATTAGGGACTTTGTTTGGTTTGCATTCCTATAATACTATCTTCGAATATATTTCCTTGATTCAACCAAAGTTCCATGTTTGCTTGATCTCTTTTAATTTATATGCAACAAAGAAAAATTGAAAGACCAAGATGTTTTATATCAAATTTAGAGGACAATTGAATTTTTGACATCCTTGATGATTTCCTTGTTATTTCCAATCTACTACATATCATCAACATATGGAACCATATATAAAATGATCGCCACGTTGCTTGGAATACACAAAGTGATCAACTTTTATTCTTGAGAAATTAAGTCCAAATATATAAGTATCAAACTTTTGATACCACATCTTTGGAGATTTTTTTAACCTATATAAGGACTTTTTAAGCATGACAACTAGCTCTTTCTTTCCCTACACTACAAAACCTTGTGGTTGTTTCATGTAGAATTATTCTTTGAGATCCCCATGTAGGAACGTTGTCTTTGCATCCATATGTTATACTTCAATATCAAGAGTAGTAGCAATAGGCAAAAGAAATCTAATAGAAGTTAAGTTAGCATTAGGAGAAAATTTTACCAAAATCAATTCCCTCTACTTAGGAATATCCCTTTTCTACTAATCGACCTTTGTAATTCTCCACTTTACCTTCAATATTCAACATCTTCTCAAACACTGATTTGCTACAAATGAGTTTTCTTCTAATTGACAACTCAACTATATCACAAGCATCATTCTTATCTAAGGCTTTCAAATCTTTAACCATGTCCTTTTTCCAAAGTTTACCATCCTCTAAATCCATTACCTCCCTAATAATTTTGTGATCATCATCAATAATAGACAATGCAAAACTATTATGAAAATCAAGTGGAATATATGACTAGGAGCTCCAATTTAAGCTCAAAAATCAAATTTCTCAAAATCGATCGAAAACTGAATGACTGGATAGGTCTCGTCTCCCTAATTCTGGCACACTTTGTTTCATCGAAAACCAACTCCGTATGAGAAAGTTAAAGTTTGTTGTTCATTTTATCAAACAACTAAAATGTGTGTAGAATTAATAGAATGATGACTGGGCAGCCTAGTCAGCAAAAAGAATATTCCAATGAATACTCCCTAAATATTCCTTCATTTGGTCGAATGAGGAGCTGACAAGTATCACTGCGGAATTGGTTTTTAAGTTGGTGATTTGTTGCAGTTTTATTGGTTCATTTCTGACAAATGGGGTCACGACAAGTGGCTAGCCCAAAGGCCGCCACGTGCCCCCTACCAAAGGTCAAAATTGCATGTATGGTCGAATAAATTTTTTTTATATCGGAGGTCAGGTGGAGGTCGAGGTCGACCTTACGACCTCCCCCACACTACACACAAACGTTACCACTACACCACAGCCATGAGTCTTAATATACTATGGTCGTGGCTTTAATTTAAACCATAAATTGTTATATGGCGGAAGGAAAAGGGGGCCAACCCCGCTCCATGAGACCCTCATGCTATGACCACTGGCGGGGCCAACGTTAATGTGCGGAGTTTAAATTTTTAAAATCAGATTAATTAAACCATAACCCAAGATTAAAGTGCGTTAATCCGATGTTAAATGCGGATTTGTATAAACGCGCCATTAGCGTTAAACCACCACTTAACCATGCTTATCCATTAATTAATCTGCTCTTAAATTGGTAGTGAATTTGGCGGAATCCTCCATTTTCGGTGAAACTCCAGTTCTAGCGGAGTTAACTGGAGTTGCTCCAGTTTTAGAGGAGTTTTCCTAGGAAAAATTGACTGAGCCATAACTTGAGCAAATTTCGACCAAATTGGGCTCAGAAAGAGTCTATCATAGAATTTTTGGATATTCTGAGTAGATTGGTGCAGGTTTTAGAGGCAGAGGAGCACTTATGGAGGTGATTTTTCCAGCTTGAAGATTAAATATGCCCAAGGCCACCAAGAGAGGAGGCCATATATGCTTCACCTGAAGACCAATTGAAGAACCAAAAGAGGCTACTTAGGGGTTTTTGGATACTATGAATCCATTGGTAACCTCTGTTTACTGATTTGAGCACATATTCGGGGTCATATTGCAGATTTTACAAGTAAGGTGTATGGATCAGTCAGATGTTTGAAGCATTTTTGGAAGTTGTTGAGCATGGAGGAGACCTTGTAGGGGTTTTCCCAATTCCAGAAAACTTTTTGCAGCAGTTGTGACCAACATGGTTCAGCTCTGGTTTGACTTCTTTATTCATGAATTTGTTTATTGTATTATTGAGTGTGGAATTGAAGGGTATATGTGAGGGGCTTCTAGCTCTCACCGATGAAAGAATGTCATCTCTGTAGGAGATTTGTTGTGTTGCTGATGTTGTGAGAGTTATTTGTAGGAGAACATTACCTTGAAGGGGTAATAGCCACATGTTATTGGCAACAAACTTATATGTACTTTTGACACCGAATATAAGAGAGGTCTAGTCATGTTGACGGGCCAGGAGATGTAGCCCAGGAGGGGTGAACTCCTTCATCATTTGCTTTTTTCTTGTTGTTTGATGCACATTTCTTTTCAAGTGTATGATGATTTCATGCTTTAAAATTTGTTCATGGGATTATACTGGTTGATGAACACTTAAATGAAACCATTGAAGTAACCTACTATTTAGTCCAAATCTATGCACATAAGAAACAAGCATGTTTAAAATCTGAAAGAGGTACTTAGCATAGCATTCACTAATACTCCTCAATTCAGATCAAGTTGGTATTAGAGCTACAGGTTTATTGTTAGCTTGTGTTGCTTGTGTAAAGAGGGTTTGACTATTTACAGGGTGAAAATGCTTACAAGGTTAAAGGTCCAGAGAGGAGAAGGAAAACTTGTTGGTGCAAATTCCCAAGTGGGAAAAAGGAGAAGGAGGATTTACCACAAGCTCTACCTCGAGTTTCACCTTGAGAGATTTTTGAGGCTTCAGTAAGCATGTCTCAAGGAGGAGAGACTACAAGCTTGATAAAAGATGAAAGCTTCAAAAATTCTTTTTGGGACATGTTAGAGATGGTGAAGGTCCTCTATGAAGAGAGGAACTCACAACTGCAAGGTGAAGGCTCTAGATCTTCAAGAGGAGAAGGATCTCCAACAAAGGAAGAAGGTAAAAATAATGGTGATAAACCACCATCTTCTCCACAAACTTCATATTTTTCTACAACTTTGATGCAAAGTGTTAATGTAGAAAGTCCTTCCAAGATGGAATATGAACATATTTGTGCCTTTTTTCCACACAATGTGGAGGATGAGGTTCAATCAACACCTCATGTTATGGAGCTGAAAGAAGAGAACAAAAGAGTCCAAGAGGACACCTTCAGAATCATAAAGGAGTATGAAACCATATTTGTGTCTCAATCAAGAGATGAGATAAATGGTGAGCATGCATATGCTCCTTATTTACATGCAACTGTTAATGTAAATTATTTTGCATCCTTTGAAAGACACAACAGAGGCATTGGGTCTACGCTCTTGGAAAAGATGGGTCACAAGGAAGGCTTAGGTCTTGGTGTGAATCAACAAGGCATCAAGAACCCAATAAAGGTAAAAGATAGACCTAAGTATGAAGGCTTGGGTTATGTTACACTAGAAGAATGGTCTTCTGATGACAACTATTGTGTATCATGTACCTTCTGCCACAGACGAGGACATGAGAAGGCAAGGTGTTGGACTTTGCATCAGGAACTTGTACTTGCTTGGTTCTCCAAATACAAAAGAGACTTGAAGGTATATCTAGAGAGAGATGAAAAAGTTGAAGAAGAAGTTGATTCAAGTTATTCTTGTCATGAAAGTTCATCATCTAGGAAGCATAAGCCAAAGGATGCCAAGAAAAGGTATACTTGTCCTGTTCATTTAAATGCTTATCCTAAAGGAAAACAACCTGCTGATTTGAGTGACATACTGAGGAGAATGTCTCCGTGTACTTTTTTCATTTATTCTAACCATTGTGTAGATGAGTGCGACAAAAGAAAAACCATCATCAAGAAGATGTTTATGTCTCTTGAGATTGAGAACGAGAAGTGGAAAACTCAATCAAAGAAAAAGGCATGTGAGCTAAGAAGAGCTCAAATGAACTTTTTCTCACTGAAATATTAGTGGGCATTAGGTCGAGAATTGTTGGAAATTGTTTCCATAACTTCATCCTGGTAAATGTAAGCAAGTCATGCAAGTACCAGAAAAGGAAGCGACAAAAGCAAAAGTGGCACAAGATGCGACCATCCATGAAGCAACTTCAAAAGAAGGAAAAGTTCAAATAGAGGGTACAATCACCATGATGGGTAAGAACTGTTCAGACTATTTGTCCAGTTAAAGATTGTAAGTCTTGTTTGCACTAGTTTCATATCCCCATAGTGGGTAATTTGTAAAAGTGATAATTCATGAATAAATCACTTACATGCAACAATGTTTTCTTTAGCATGTTTATGCTATTTTGGCTTGATTGTTAGTCAATTGAAATGGAAAATTTGGGTGTCAAGTTTCTCCATGTTGTAAAATGCATTTCTCATTGATTATTTCATAAATCATTTTTGAAAATTATTGTATGAGTAGTGGCAGCATATTTTGTATGTAAAAATGTGTTCAACACTCAATTTCTACAAGTATTCATCATGTGCAGCTTGTATTGGTTTATGTCAAAGTCTTATGGATTTTATCTTCGATAAGGATTTTTGCAGATAAATACCACTGAATTCTTCTTGGGAAGGATGTTTTATGCATGGTCATAGCGACATGGACAAGTAGATAAGAACAACCAACTTGAAACCTTTGGTCAAGTTACATGATCCAAAATGGATCTTGTATTTCAAGTCAGAATATTTCTATATATTGACGACCAAGATGGTCCTAGGTGGAAAAGTTGTTCTCGACTTGCACAGAGTTTTATTGTCTCAATTGATTGTGAAACTAGCGCTAGGTCGAAGGTTTTGACACTCTGATTTCGGTGGTATCCCTGGATTCACATTTGGACTATGGACGAGGGAGAAAACGTCTGTTGAAGTTTTTATCGCAATCAAGTTACGCCAGGTTTTTCGTCATGTGACAAAGCTCTAGCTCAACATGTCATCGTCAGTGCGAATCTCTAGGTGGGCGCATCCAGTCCTAGTCGAAAACCTGCAGTGCAAATACATCCAAAAGGGCACACACATCGGTTCAAATAACATGGCAAGGTAAGATTATGGTGCATTAATATTTTAGTGCAAAAATATTACTAAACCTATGTTTTGTAGCCAAAAGGCATTGGTACATATAGTCACATGGGCGCATGATATATATAAGGTTGAGAGCATATGTTAAAACTCTATGTTGAAAGTGGAGTTTTAAATTCATATTAAAAAACCTATGTTATATGGTGGAGAAATGATTTATGTTCATGGAATATGTTTAGTAGTTATAACCTATGGTTGAAAACCCAAACATGGTGATAACATATTGGAGCGCAACTTTGTCAATATCCGTGTATTAATATGGTGCATATAAAATGAGGAAGGGTTATGTTGAAATACAACCTGGTGTAATACAATATGGTGTTGTAAACCTTGCTACGGTGGTTAGTGAACGTATATTACGGAGGTGACTTATGGTATGGACACATATATCACATCACCATCGGGGATAGTATTGACATGTCAAGCCACCGCAGCGGGGTGAGTTACCACACCATCGAGCCGTCAGCGCCACAGATGCATAATACAACGTAGACCAGCAAACGAAGTTGAAGTCAATCATGCCACGCATACCAAACAACGAAGCGAACAGTTCAGGTCTAAACCGTCGAAGCAGCCAACGCGGAGGTGATACAGAGTTTGGTACAGGTTCAATGTACAACCACGAGTTTCACGATGGATTACTGTTACTGCAGGTCTAAACCGTCGGGTTTGCAAATGCAACCAACGTGAATCCAATGCTATTGTTACGTGGCTCCACCAACGAAGGTTATTTCATGGAGTTCGTAGTTTCATGGTGTTCGTAGTTGCATGGAGATGTCACATAATGCAAAGGTTTTGAAGGTAGTTTCAACATTCATGAAATTCGAAAGCCAACCTTTAAATGTGCATTGTTGCGTGGCTCCACCAACGAAAGCTACGGAGACGTGGTTACAAAATCCAAGCAAAATGTGGATTGTTATGGGGTCATGGCAAGATGTAATACCGAAGGTCATAAGAGATAATTATGAAATGCATGAAGGTGCATTAAAAACTACAACTACAAGCTTGTACGTGGCTTCAACAAAGTTTAAAATTTAACCTTAAGTTTAGTGGAGTCGTGGCGTGGTTGTTAATAACCATACGAAAACTTAGGATTAAGTTTGAAGCTAAGGTCCAATAATACAAATGCATATGGTTTGTCAAAATAAATGCGCTATCTCAAATGTATTCGAATAGCCAAAACTTGTTAAGTTGTTTTAACAACTCAAAACCAAAAATAACATTGTAATGTGTATAAAAAGAGGACTTTTACACCATTCAAACAATCCAATTCACAGGTTTCACAAGCCATGAAGAGGCAGAGTTAGAAGACAAATACAAAGAAGCAAAAGCAAGTTAGCAAAGCCTTCTTCGGAGGAAGTCCATCAAGTTTGAGCGTTGTCGAAGTGCATTTTTAAGTGCCATGAGGGTAAAGACATTACATTATCTGGATGTGTGAAGTTGCTCGAGGTTTTGGCAAAGCTGGGATTGGGCTTTCTGGGAACATCCTGAAGCCGATTTGAGCACTTGAAGAGCCAAAACAGGGGTTTTGGCACATTTTAGATTCAACGACAACCTTTGTTCGTCAGCAACAATAATAGATTCTGTTGAATTAGTACCTGAAGTGTGTCCCATTTTGTCAAGTGACGATGAGGTAAAAATCATTGTATTGTTGAAAATTGAATACTCGTTTTTAGTAAAGTTCGGAGTCAAAGTTATAAGACTATATATTTTGTTGTAATTGACAAGACAGTTGTAGGTTGTCAAATAATTTTGTGAGAGTTCTCTGACAAGAACATTTCCAATCTCGAGGAAATATCCGCAATTGAAACAACTATATATATGTACCTCTTTCTTTTAACTGAAATACGAGCGCCCTAGCCTATTAGAGCAGGGCCCCTAGATGTAGCCTAGGAGGGGTGAACTCCGTCAACAACCCCTGTGTATTTCTTTTCGAAGATGCATGTTTATAGTTTCTGAATTCTTTATGGTGAATTTTCTCAGCTAAAATTAAATTACTGTGAAACAAAAACCCATTAAAAAAATTTCCAAGTGTTAGGTGTCGATATAAATTCCAAAATTTCAGATCATTTGGTATCAGAGAAAGAACCTTACCAGGTGCAATAATGGGTAAAAATTAAGGCAACTTCAGTCGAAAGAACTTGAAGAGTTCAATCACCAGTTTCAACAGGAGAATGATGCATTGCGGCGAATGGTACAATATTTGTAGGAGGATAAGAAAAGACTCCAGACAAATATTTAAGATTTGCAAAAGAGTCGAAGGATAAACAATCCATAAGTTCAAAGTTCATCCAATGAAAGGAAAAATGAAGACTCAACCCTTCATGTGGATGATGAAGACAGTTCATCATTATCCACAACTCTAAAAGCCCAGTCGGTAGAAGAAGCTATCAAAATCTTTTCGTCACCATCTGAGGAAACTCTTTATGCACCAGCCTCGCCAAGAAAATTATTGGAGAGGAACGAGTCTACCAGTGATCAGGAGATTGGAGCATTTGAAATACATACTAGAAGAATGGGCCTGAAGCTAATGCATAAGATGGGCTACCACGAAGAACAAGGCCTTGGCAAGCTAGGCCAGGGCAGACTCTAGCCGATCTCAGTACAGGAGAGGCCGAAATATGAAGGCATAGGCTTCGACTAATCGATATGTGACTATTGTGGGAAGACCGGTCACATTGCAGATCGATGTTGGTTCATACACTCCGACCTGATGCCGAAGAAGCTGCAAGACCGCAAAGGTAAAAAAACGAATCAACCAGAAAATGATTCAGGAGGTAAGTCCTAAGACCAAAATTTTATGTTGAAACTCATTAAAAGGATTTATCCATGTACCTTTTGTGGCAGTAACATGCACTGTGTAGAAGAATGTTGGAAGCAGAAGGCATTCAACAAAAAGGTGGGTGCTACAAGGAATAAGCCACAGAAAGAAGATGCCACTCTACACGTGAAGAAATGACCAGGAAAGGCTTCATTTCCGTCTAAAGAAGATTTAACACCGTTCATTCAAAGCTCAGACAGATCCAACAAGAGATCAATCAACACAAAATCTGGAGAACGAGTTTGTCGACAATACAATCTAAAAGGGAATTCAAAGAACAAATCTCTGATGTTACCACGTGAGGCAACACCAACACCAGTAGAACCAAAGGCAACAAAATAACCTAGAGCAGAGAAATGTAAGTCTCCAGAACAGTCTTGGAATTGGGCAGAATTTATGCCATATGTATGATTGTGTGTTGTAAATTGTTGTCGCATCAGTAGGTCATAACCGATTCTGTAACTAGGGTCAAGTTGGTTTTTATGCTGATGCATGTTGTCTTAAAAATCATGTTTGTAATAAAAATTTTGGAGGTCCAAAAGTTCTTTTTGTTGGGAGGTGTGATCCAGAATGGATCTTGTAAGTCAAGTCAGAATATTGCTATATGTTGACGACCAAGATGGTCCTAGGTGGAAAAGTTGTTCTCGACTTGTGTAGAGTTTTATTTTCCCAATTGATTGCAAAACTAGCGCCAGGTCAAAGGGTTCGACGTGTTGATTCCGGTGGTATCTCCAAATTTTCATTTGGACTCCACACGAGGGAGAAAATGTCTGTTGAATTTTTTATCGCAATCAAGGTACGCTAGGTATTTCGTCATGTGACAAAACTCTAGCTCGACATTTCATCGTCAATGCAAATCTCCAAGTGGGCGCATCCAGTCCTAGTCAAAAACCTGCAGTGCAAAGACATCCAAAAGGGTGCACACATGGGTTCAAATAACATGACAAGGTAAGATTATGGTGCATTAATATTAAGTGAAAAAATATTACTAAACCTATGTTTTGTACTCAAAAGACATTGGTACAAATAGTCACATGGGCGCATGATATATATAAAGTTGAGAGCATATGTCAAAACTCTATGTTGAAAGCGGAGTTTTAAATACATATTAAAAAACCTATGTTATATGGCGTAGAAATGATTTATGGTCATGGAATATGTTTAGTAGTTATAACCTATGGTTGAAATCCCGTACACATTGATAACATATTGGAGCGCAACTTTGTCAATATCCATGTATTACTATGGTGCATATAAAATGACGGAAGGGTTATGTTGAAATACAACATGGTGTAATACAATATGGTGTTGTAAACCTTGCTACGGTGGTTGGTGAACGTATATAGCATAGGTGACTTATGGTATGGACACATATATCACATCACCATTGGGGATGGTGTTGACATGTCATGCCACCACAGTGGGGTGAGTTACCACACCATAGAACCATCAACACCACATATGAGGAATACAACGGAGACTAGCCAACGAAGTTGAAGTCTGTCATGCCATGCAAACCAGCCAACGAAGCCAACAGTTCAGGTCTAAACCATCGAAGCAATCAACGCGGAGGTGATATGAAGTTTGGTACAGGTTCAATGTACAACCACAAGTTTCACGATGTATTATTGCTACTGCAGGTCTAAACCGTCAGGTTTGCAAATGCAACCAACGTGAATCCAATGCAATTTTTACGTGGCTCCACCAATGAAGGTCATGGCATTGAGTTCGTAGTTTCATGGAGTTCGTAGTTGCGGAGATGTGCACAGAGATGGTTGTGCGTCACATAATGCAAAGGTTATGAAGGTGGTTTCAACATTCATGAAATTCAAAATTCAAACAATAAATGTGCATTATTACGTGGCTCCACCAATGAAATCTATGGAGATGTGGTTACAAAATCCAAGAAAAAGGGTGGATTGTTACATGGTCATGGCAAGATGTAATACGAAGGTCATAAGAGATAATTGCGAAATGCATGAAGGTGCATTAAAAACTACAACTAAAAGCTTGTACGTGGCTTCAACAAAGTTCGAAAGTCAACCTTAAGTTTAGTGGAGTCAAAGTTGTTAATAACCATTCAAAAAATTAGGATTAAGTTTGAAGCTAAGGTCCAATAATACAAATGCATATGGTTTGTCAAAATAAATGCACTATCTCAAATGTATTCGGATAGCCAAAACTTGTTAAGTTGTTTTAACAACTCAAAACCAAAAATAACATTAATTGTAAGGTGTATAAAAAGAGGACTTTTACACCATTCAAACATTCCAATTCACAGGTCTCACAAGCCGTGAAGAGGTAGAGTTAAAAGACAAATCCAAGAAGCAAAAGCAAGTCAACAAAGTCTTTTTCAGAGGAAGTCCATAAATTCTGAGTGTTATCCAAGTGCATTTTGAAGTGCCAGGAGGGTAAAGACATTGTATCATCTGGATGTGTGAAGTTGCTCCAGGTTTTGGCAAAGCTAGGATTAGGCTTTCTGGGAGCATCCTGAAGCCGAGTTGAGCACTTGAAGAGCCAAAACAGGGGTTTTGGCACATTCCAGATTTAACAAAAACCTTTGTTTGTCAGCAACAATAACAGATTCTGCAGAAATTAGTACCTGAAGTGTGTCCCACTTTGTCAAGTAGCGACAAGGTAAAAATCATTGTATTTTTGAAATTGAATACTTGTTTTCAGTAGAGGTCGGAGTCAAAGTTATAAGACTCTATATTTTGTTGTAATTGACAAGATAGTTGTAGGTTGTCAAATAATTTTGCGAGAGTTCTCTACACGAGAACATTTCTAGTCTCAAGGAAATAGCCGCAATTGAAACAACTATATCTATGTACCTCTTTCTTTTAACTGAAATACGAGTGGCCTAGCCTATTAGAGCAGGGCCCAGAGACGTATCCAAGGAGGCGTGAACTCCGTCAACAACCCTGGTGTCTTTCTTTTCGACGATGCATGTTTATAGTTGTTGAATTCTTTATGGTGAATTTTCTTAGCTAAAATTAAATTACTGTGAAACAAAAGCCCATTAAAAAACTTGCCAAGTGTTAGGTGTCGATCTAAATTCCATAATTTTAGATCGTTACAGTTCAATTTAAACATGAAAAAGAGTCGTCAGGACACTTCAAACTTCAATTGGGTCGAGTTTAGAAGAATGAAGGAACTGTACCTTCAATTTCTAAACATATGAAAATGAAATTTTGGAGACCAGAAGTCTTTTAGTGGGGAGATATGGTCAGGAGCTTAAATTTAAGCTCAAAAATAAAAGTTCTTGGAATCTCTCAAAAACTTAATGACCGGATAGGTCTCCTCGCTCTGATTTCGACGCACTTTATTTCATCGAAAACCGACTCCGTAAGAGAAAGTTAGAGCCTATTGTCCATTTTCTCAAACAATGTCTAAAATTTGTGCAGAATTGACAGAATGACGACTGGGCAACCTAGTCATCAAAAATAATATTCCAAGGAATATTATTGGAATATTCCTCCAGTTGGTTGAATGAGGAGCTAACAAGTGTCACTACGAGATTGGTTTTGAAGTTGGTGATTTGTTGCAGATTTATTGGTTCATTTATGACCAATCGGGTCATGACACGTGGCTAGCTTGGAGGCTGCCACGTGCCCCCTCCAAAAGGGCAAAATTGCATGTATGGTCGAATAAAATTTTTATATCGAAGGTTGGGCAGAGGTTAAGGTCAACCCCGAGACCTCCCCCACACTACGCGTAAACGTTACCACTACACCACAACCATGAGTCTTAATAGACTATGGTCACAACTTTAATTTAAACCATACATTGTTATATGGTGGAAGGAAAAGGGGGCCAGCCCCGCTCCATGAGACCCTTGTGTTGTGACCACTAGCGACGCCAACGTTAATGCGTGGAGTTTAAAGTTTTAAAACTGGATTAATTAAACCATAACCCAAGATTAAAGTGCGCTAATTCGATGTTAAATGCAGATTTGTATAAACACGCCATTAACGCTAAACCACCACTTAACCATGCTTATCCATTAATTAATCCGCTCTTAACTTGGCGGTGAAGTTGGTGGAGTCCGTCATTTTTTGCGGAACTCCAGTTCTAGCAAAGTTAACTGGAGTTTCTCCAGTTTTAGAGGAGTTTTCCTAGGAAAATTTGACTAAGCCATGACTTGAGCGAATTTCAACCAAATTGGGCTTAGAAAGAGTCTATCCTAGCATTTTTGGATATTTTGAGCATATTGGTGCAGGTTTCATAGGTAAAGGAGCACTTATGGAAGTGCTTTTTCCATCACGAAGATTAAATATGCTCAGGGCCACCAGGAGAGGAGGCCATATCTGCTTCACCTGAAGACCAATTGAAGAGCCAGAAGAGGCTACTCAGGGGTTTTTGGATGTTGTGAATCCATTGGTAACATCTGTTTACTGATTTGAGCACATAATCAGGGTCATATTGCAGGTTTGAAAAGTAATTTGTATGGATCAATCAAATGTTTGAAGTAGTTTTGGAAGTTGTTGAGCATGGAGGAGACCTTGTAGGGATTTTCCCAATTCCAGAAAAAATTTTGCAACAGTTATGACCAGCATGGTTCAGCTCTGGTCTGACTTCTTTATTCACGAATTTGTTTATTGTATTCTTGAGTGTGTAATTGAAGGGTGTATGTGAGGGGCTTCTAGCTCTCATCAGTGAAAGAATGTCATATTTGGACGAGATTTGTTGTGTTGATAATGTTGTGAGAGTTCTTTGCAGGAGAAGATTACCTTGAAGGGGTAATAGCCACATGTTATTGGTAGCAAACTGATATGTAATTTTGACACTGAATACAAGAGAGGTCTAGTCATTTTGATGGGCCAGGAGATGTAGCCCAGGAGGGTTAAACTCCTTCATCAATGGCTTTTGTCTTGTTGTTTGATGCACATTTTTTTTCAAGTGTATGATGATTTCATGGTTTACAATTTGTTCATGGGATTATACTGGTTGAAGAACACTTAAAGGAAACCATTGAAGTAACCTGATATTCAGTCCAAATCTACGCACATAAGAAAAAAGCATGTTTAAAAGAGGTACTTAGCATAGCATTCACTAATACTCCTCCATTCATATCAATATACCTTTTCGATTTCCTTCTTTTCCGAATTGATCTCCTCAATATTGGAGTATGAGCTTCTTCTTCTTCTTATTCCCATTATTCCTTTGAGTCAGATTCATCATCCTTCAACTTAAACTCTAGTTTATACGATTCTTTTTCCCTTGGTAGGAAATCCTTTTTAGAAAAATCTTTAACCTCTCTAAAGACAACATCCTGGCTATAAACAATTGTCTTAGTTTCTAGGTTCCAAAGTTTTTAGCCTTTTATACCATATTTATAAACAATAAAGATACACTTTTTAGCTTTGTTATCTCGCTTACTTGTATTTTCTATTTCAAACATGTACATAAGCATCACAACCAAAAATTCTAATATGTATAGGAGAGGGTTTTTTACCAATCCATGCCTCATGCAAAGTCTTGTCAACCAACACTACTAAGGGTGATTGATTAACTAGATGACATGCAATATCAACTACCTACACCCATAATTTCTATCTTAATTCAACACAATTGAGCATGCTCCTTACTTTTACATCAATGTCCTATGCATCCTTTTTACATCCCCATTACATTGACGGGTGCATGGAGTAATCTTCTTCTTTTCTATACCACACTTGTTATGGAATTCCTCAAATTCATTCATGTTGAACTCTCCATCGTTATCTATCATCAACACCTTTATTTTCTTTTCTATATGATTCTCTACAAGAACCTTGAACTCCTTAATTTTATCAAACACATTATATTTCTTTCATAGCAAATAAATCCATGTGTTCCCTAAGAAATCATCTAATAATGAAACATAATCCACAAATTTACCCAATGATGATACATGCACAGGTCCAAACACATCACTATGTACTAACTCTAATATTCCCTTCACTCTTGTAGCATCAAATTAGAATCTTACCTAATTATGTTTACCATATACAAAATGTTCACAAAAATCCAAATCTAATGTGCAATTAGACATACATTAGACCATGCCTTTATTGTGTAATGCTTGAAGGCCCTTCTCTCTAATATGTCCCAGCATGGGTTCTTTCTTCTTCACTTCCATCCTTTGGAGCAATAGAACTATTACAGCCATCAATGATAATGATTTCCAACAAATTGTTAAAAATTATAGTCTAAACTCCCCTAAGCAGCACAATTTCTCCTCGAACCATTTTGCAGGTTTCCCTTTCAAAAACATTATGTACACTTGCATCACTCATCTTGATTCTAGATATTAAGTTTCTAGCTAGCTTTAGAATTTGCAAAATCGAGGGAGTGTTCTAATCCTTCCATCCTTGAGCATCAACTTGAATCTTCGTCTTCCTATGATTCTAACCATCAAGTCATCTCCTAATAAATCATCACCTCCATCAAAATTTTCAAACTCACAAAACTACTCTCTGTGTTGAGTAATATGGTAAGAAGCATGTTAGTAATTAACCACACATCATGATTTTAATGTGTGCTTGATGAAGCCAAATACATATCCCCTCTTTCCTCTTATGGGTGATTTCCCTTTCACGGAAGGAGCATCATTATAACTATTTCCTTTATCAACACTTTTAGATCAAAAATCCTTCTTGTAATGCACAACATTACCACATTTCCAACATTTCCTTAAGAATTTTCTCGTAGATTTAGATCTACGTCTTGATTTAGATCTCCAACTCAAGAACTTATTTCTATTTCTATTTCGAAAACGTCCTCTTATAGACAAGGCATCCATGCTCTAAATATCCATATTTTTTTTCCCTATTTCCTTTAATAACATGGGTGAGACCACATCATCATACTTTAAAATAATTGCATTACTTCGAATAACTACAACATGACTATCCTATGAATTTGGAAAAGAACATAATAAATTGATGCACTTATCTTTATCTGAAATTTTAATATAAGGAAACAACAATTAAATTACCACAATATTGAAGGCATTTAGATGCTTTGTCATCGAGTCTCCATTATTCATCCTTAGGAGGTACAACTTCTTTCATAGGAAAATTTTGTTTACTAGGGACTTATACTGATACAAAGTCCCTAACTTATCCTTTAATGCCTTGATTGTAGGTTATTATGAGACATTCAATAATTTTTAATCTAAAAGACACGACAATATTGTGTTTTTTTCCTTCCTATCCAACTTCTAGTCATTCGTTGACATACCATATGTGCAATACTAGGATCCAATACAACTCACTGTTCTTTTTCTACCAAAAGAACCTTCATTGTGAGCTTCCATAGCTCAAAGATTTTCCCAATAATTTTCTCAATCTCAATTTTCAAACTACTTGCCATTCTCTTTCACCACAAGAATCACCATTGCAAAGCTTCGACTGAAACTAGGTTTATTATAGGCCTAAGATAACCAAAGCCATAGCACTAAAGACATCCCCTTAACGCCAATAACCACCCTGATACCAAATGTAAATTTTAAACCTTTGTACTAAAGTAGTGCAGCTATAATTTATTTATAAAACAAAAAAACAAACAATAGAAATCACACTTAATACTCAAAGGTTTACATTGGAAACCCTTAATCGAGAAGGTTGATAGGCTGATAAATGTCTACAGTTGTAGCTCTAACTTCTCATTATGTTCACTTCATTATTTACAATAGAATATATAGGATCTTATGGCATCCAAAACCCGAATATGTTGACTCAAATAACTAGATTACAACCTTAGTTCCTTAGCTAGAATTAAAAAACCATGTGTTGATAAACTATGCATCCAAAATCGCCAAAAAGAAACAAAAAACTACCTAATTTTGTTGTTTTCATTAGGGCTCCACCCTTGAACCCCTAAAAATGCGGCACTAATGGCCCCTTTTTTGACCCCCTTGTGACCCCCTTTGGTGCATACATATAGTGCGTGGGGCTAACTGTTCAAAGAAAATACACACCCAACAATCTTATCATGAGATTTTTTTTTTGGAATTTAGAATTAGGGAGCTTTATCAAGCAATGCAAAAATGTGTTCTCTTACCTATTATTTTAAAATGTGACGGGGAGCTCAGATGATGAATTTTAGTAGATAACTAGGTTTAAGAGTAATGTAGTCACTTACAAATTTTCTTACCAAGAGGTTGTAGATAACTAATCACCTATTATGGGAGAGATGGAAGAGTCTCCATGTTAGATTTAGCTCCCTCATCCAAGGATTCATTTATTTGTGTGTTGCATTTCTCAATAATCGTAGAAATTTAGTGTTGAGCCACTAATCTGGTCTCTAACATTGTATCAGGCTCACAACTTGTCATGTTTTATGGTGCATATATTATAAATGTGTCTCGAGGGTGTGACCAGGTTTGTTAACTAATTTCAAAAAAATGTTCTTGATGAGTTTTTTGCCCAACTTGGGGTTGATGGTAATTTTCTAATAAAAGGTATTAAAAACTCCTTTGACATGGTTTAATTCAAACAAAATGTGGCCTTAACAAGAATAAATTGTGTGGGGGCCCTTTGTAGTCAAACATTATGAGTACCTTATCCACCACCCTTCTTTTGTCATGATGAAATTAACGCATAAAGATTTAACATTATGGGGGAACCATTCGCATCATTCATTTTGGATATCTTTGGCCAAGCAAGTACGAGGTGGGTTATCTATTCCACTAAAGTCACCTATGATTCACACCTATCCCCAAACACTTTGGCATGCCATAGTGCACATCTATAAGTGCGAGTACATGCACTAGCATGTCACATAGTAGACTTGAACCTTGGCAAGGTCAATATTAACTACTCACTTTTATTGACTCAATAAGGCATGGATAATTTTTTTTGGGGCTAGCTATATGGAATATTTAATACTTTAGGTTGCTCAATGAGACCCATCTCCGATGAGTATAATTTGTTACTAATAATGAGCTTTAATAATCCAATTAACACTCATTGCATACGGTGATGCTCAAAAAAATAAAAACCAACAAAATGAATTACACAAAGTCAATCATCATCTTCATAATCTACATATGACAACCAAGACTTATTAAAAATGCTAACTCACTTTAATATAATCTACCTAAAGCATACATATAATTTTTTTTTTGTAGGTAAACATTTTTCTATTAATTCAAGAGAAAAATACATCGTGAATAGAGCAAGTACCATGAAAACAATGTTGAACCCTTAGTTAAACTGAGAGGGGGGGGGGGGGTGAATCAGTTTAACACATTCATGGACTTTTAAAACTTTTCTTTTAAACTAATTTACACTTTTTATACTCTTCACTTCATCATTTTGTGATCAGCTTAATATACAATGGAACAACAATCATAATAAATGAGCAGTAGGTATTAAGCAGAATAAATACAGAGTATCAACACATAATCATCATGCATATAGACAATAGGTATGAGTGGAAACCCATAAAGAGAGAAAACCACATCTTATTATTGTTGTGATGCAAAGGCAAGCTCCAACTCCCTCTCACCACTGATTTTCTGTAGGCTCCAACCTACAGGAGGCTCCTACCTCAATTATGCACGCTACAACTTGCAAGGAAGCTCCAACTCCCACCAATTTTCTGCAGGCACCAACCTACAGGAGGCTCCTACCTCAGTCAGCTACAACTAACATCTATCAAGCTACAACTTGATAAGGAAGCTCCAACTTCCTCACTCTTTCAAAAGAAAACACTTGCTGATTTACCTGGATATCAGCTCTGTTCTATTCCATCTTCACTGCTGTCCTCTAGCCTTCTTATTTGCCTTATATCATTTCTGAGTCTTCTAAGATTCTCTATCAGCTCCTCCTTCTTCTCTGCCTCACTGCTTCATTTATGCATTCTCTGACCTCTCTATGCATATCAATGTGATATCATTTATAGAGTTCACCACATGACTGTTTGCATTCCACAGGGAATTCGAAGTAAACAGCCATGACTCTTTGACTTCTGCCTTCTCATTTCTTTGTCCAGCTCATTCAGAGGAATATAGAAATTTACACAAATTTCAGTTTTTCAGTGGAGTTTTGTTTTCCTACCAGAGACTTGCCTTTGCATCACAAACAATATAAAATCAATTAAACATTTACATTCACATTTTCAGTTACATACATCAATTTCACTCAGCCCTTTTCTGGCCCTTGCCTTATTGGTTTGGTCTTTTCTGTTGCTGTCATGTAACTGTTCTGCATACCTTTGTTGTTCACTGCAATTGTGTAACTATTGCAAACATAACTGCTTTACAGGCATGTACCCCTGCTTTTCTTCAAATTTGGAAGTTTAAATTAATGATGTAGCTTTTCCATCAAGGATCAAGATCTCTATTATAGCTCAACAATGCAGTTTTATTTAATTGGAAATGCTCAAATTGGCAAACTCAGTTTTGGAATCCCACCTTTAATGCTCTGTGAAAAAGTAATCAACACAATTTCAACCTAGCAACTCTAATGCGGAAGTAGCTCTTCATTTTATGCGCTCTGGTCAAATGACCATTTTATGAGTTTGAAATTAATATTTCAAACTTTGGTTACAAACCCTTTCATACCCCTTTGAATTGGATGCGCAATATTTTAAATCTCTGATTTAAACTTTATAAATGAAACCCCTTTCAATTAATGTTCAAGATCATATGATGAAACCCACAACACAATTCAATTGCTTCTTACCTTCAATATAGGGTTATGAGACCATATATATCGAGACTCTCATATTCCAAAGTCTTCACCCTTAATTTATTTCAAAATGAAATGAACCTTTTTAATAGGCTTACCACAGGCCTTTTGAATTAATTACCTCTCGGCGTTGTATTCATCAATACTCCACGATATCCTTTGTAAACAAATAAATATAAATCACGTCCGCCGCTACATAACAATTATCAAATCAATGGCCTTCCTCACTAGGCACCATGGGTTAATAACCTCCATACAACCATTTGGAATCAATTTGGGCCCACCTATTGAATAACTAATAACCACTCATTAATATAAATAATGCCAGTCATACCTTCATTAACCATCACGCCATCCAACAGCTGTAATGTTGTCGCGCTACCATACAATAATCCAACGGTAGTCGCGCGCTCAACTCGCACGGAGTCTATCTCTCCAAATCCACGCGATGAACTGGGGCCCAGTGGTTAACTCCCGCTCACATTCGACGATGAATAACTTATCGCGCTCCAACCCCAGATCTGACGGTAATCGTGTAATATCGCGCAAATTAACTGCACGAAGGTTAATTCTCCAAAATCGCGCGATATAAATGGTTTTTCCAAACCACTTATAGCCACGTGTCGACCAAAGGCATATATCGTGTTGTTTTTCACAATCCCACTTACCACTCTTGTGGTCGCGCGATACTGCTTGTTTCCACCACCGAAATCGCCTTCACTATTCTCCTCAGGGTTCCGCTTCTTATAATTCCACTTCAATGTTTACTTGTCCTCCATTCTTCGTTTAAATACACAGTTTGTGCATTAACCCTGCATTATAACTAGATTATATATTTATCAATTTCTCTCAACCATATATATAACCCCACTGTTCTTTTGCTTTTCGGTTCTACTATCGAGTCAAGGTTCCGTTTATCTCGGGGTTCCGCTAATTGTTTAACGCCTTTACCATATATGTATAACTCCGCCCTCGCTCTTCTTATTCACCCTTTTGTTTTCATATCGTAGTTCCACCATAGATTTTCTTTTTTTTGTTACATCTTTATACCATCGGTTCTGCATTTAATTAAATAGGGTTCTGAACAGAGTTATGGCTCCAATCTCACTGATCCATTCAACTGTGCCTTGTCCATCTTGAGTTACGACCCCACGCTTCACATTCAACTTCACTGTAGGGTTCACACCACAGATTCTATACAATAGAATTCTCAAATCAATTCAACCCTGTGTTATCGCTTCAATCAAACAAGGTTATCATATATTCATCCACAGAACTCAACCATTCATCACACCGAATTTGATCAAAGAGTACTTATACCTTAGAACAAATTCCTTCATTCATATATATAAAATTAGATACAAAAGCCCTGTCTCTGCTTCTTCCTGGTGTCTGAGCTGCTTCTTTTTGCTGCCCTGCTTCTTCAAATGGCCATGTCTCTGCTGAGCTGCTTCTTCAAATGGCCCTCTTCACAGTTGCTCGACCCTCTGCATCTCTTCAGATCTCTCTAGCTCTATGTAGGTCTAATGTTTTGCTATCTATCTTTGCCTTCTTCATGTCTAATGTTCTCCTTGTCAGTCTTCTTTTGCTATGTCTCTGCTTCATGTTGTCTCCTTTGCCATCAATGACAATATTTCCAACAAACAAGACCTCACTCCTACCATATTTGTTGGCTCACTAATTATAAAAAAGACACTAATGATTTCTCCAAAAAGCTAGATGACTTCATATCGAGAACCCAACATGCAAAAAATTTAACAAAAACCAAAATATGTCCCATTCTCTTCATTGTATATTGTCTTCATTCGGTGCTTGAGCAACATTACCTTCATCAGGTGAAATGGAAAATAGAAAGCATCATGGATATGTGATTATATTAGGTCAAATGGAAAACACAAAGCATCATGGATATGTGATTCTATATGGCCCGTTCAAAACCATCCATTCTGTGATGCGACCATTGTTGGTTGCGACGTAGTGATGCTTGGCGATAAAAAATGAGGCCTTCATTGTGTAGAATGTCCAAAGGAAAACTGATAATTTCATTGCGGTCGATTTGAGAGTCTTGAGCGAGTTGGTACACCAAGGATTGGACTAATCGAATCGAATGGGCTTCAATGAAATCAAAACGGAGCGGCAATTCAATACATCCAGGCAAACCTCCCATGAGGCAGGTCGAGCTCACCTTCGTCCGCCAGCTGCTCCCTTAGTTACGCCGGAGGCGTTTCCTTTGCGGGCTTGGGGTGAGCAACCACTTTCACCCCATCCAATCAGAGAGTTTTAGTTTCGTCCTTCTAACTTATCAAAATTGGACACGTGCTTATTATAATTTTGCGGGCTTGGGGTGAGCAAACATTGTTCACCCCAACCAATAAGAGAAATCACGTACCTGCCCTTCGCGCTAATCAGATTTCACCACGTGGAGATCAAAATGAGACGGCTGCGGTTTTGCTTGCGGTTGGACGCGGTTAAGGGCAAGGCGTATGCAGCATATGATCTCGGGATCCAAACTCTCCTCAGGCAAGCGTCGCAGGAACTGTAACAGGCCCTCGAAGGGCAATTTCAACAAATCATCTTCAAAGTGCCTGAGAAGCTCCAAACCCACTTGCAAAACAGTTTTCTGTGCGCCCTCATAGACCAAAATGTCCCAAATCCTAACAGCCAATGGCAGAGGCAAATCTGCAGAGAAATCAGTCATAAACCACCCGCTAGCATACATGCAGGGTGTGAGCATTTGGTTCTGAAAATGCCTACCCAACTCAGGCAGCTCTTCATTCACCAGAACTTCAAACTCAAAGAGATATTGGTGTAACAAAGGCAGGCCTTCCAAATACAAACCTCTTCGCTGATTTTTTTTGGCTTCATCACCATGAATGGATTGAAGAAGCTGGAAATGCTGATGACAAAAATAGAGCGACTATTGATTTGGGGATACTTTGCAATGTGCATACTCAGTGAGTACTCACCAGTACTCTGGGAAGCAAGCAAGTATTGACAGAATTCCAAAGAATTTTGAGCCGAGTACTGGTCCCAGGGATATATTCTCCCTACTGGAAAGTATCGCACCTATCGCCCTTTGTGCCATTTCTGTAGCTCAAAATTACATGTAAGGCCTTGGACACTGAAGAAAACCATAAAATAATCACAGAAGCAGCACTAATACATGTTAATCTAATATGAATTATTGAAACAAACCTTGTATGGACCTGTACACAACCTGCAAGCTACTGAGAACTGTTACATACACAGATTCTCTCACAGATTGATAACAGGACATTGAGCAGAGATCGAATCTTCATAGGATACAAAGCTTAAATATAAAGAATTCTCGGCCCTGCACGAATCCAACAATCCGTTAGTTGCTGTCCTTTGTCACCCATATGGCAAAATTTGCATGATTGGAGACCTTTATGTGATCGTCTATAAAGTACTTAATTCCTGCTTAGTGAAACTGATACCAAACTTTGCATAGTGAATTATAACAACTATTTTCAGAATGATAGAATTATAATAGCAAATCGAAGGTCATTGCAGTTATTAAAGGGCAGAATAAAATCCAAAATATCTTTATATTCTGCACCTTGACAGTAGTGGGTGACATAAACTCTATAGTTGGTAACCCAAAAAAAAGCTTTCTTTGGAGAAAGAAAAATAGCTACAGCCTACAACATCTAGAAAACCTGTAGTTTTTGTTATTGTGTTTGTGTGCAACAGTATGCAAGTGAACCAAGTAATCTCTTTGTATCATTCAACCCATATTCCATTTGTATTTACAATCAATCATGCAACTAATTCTTTTACTCGTGTTCCTTAACTTCTGTCAGATTCATTTGCATGACCTCTATTAATTGATACACTACTGATTCATTGACACATTGATGACCAACTCTGTTCTGCTATTTGAAAAGAATAATATTGCATATACATATATATCTTTCTATGCAGGTGAACCACTGAAATAAAATACAACCAACTAAAAGATGTTACTACCCGAACTTCCTGTGGCAGATTTGCCTGTCCAATTTTGCAGCCCAAGTAAGGACTGATTGAATGTGGGTTCAAGCTTGACACTTTCATTTGAATTGAAAGTAAATTTAAATCCATATGCATAACTATGGCAATTATACTGAAGGGTGTTGTTGAGGTGAATGAGAGATTTTGATTTTGATTTGTTCTGGTTGAGGGTTCAAAACTGTAGATACCCACATGCTTAGCATAATACCATGCCTTGGGAGAGTTGCATCAGCAGAAGATAGACACAGAGGGATGGTTGGTTGGAAGTTCTCTCAAATTGCAACAACCATTCACTCCTCAACGTTGCTACTTTGCTGCTTTCAGGCCTTTGTGCTGTTGTTATTATTGTTGATTAGATGTGTCCTTTGATATTGGAGAAAATGATGTGATCTGAGAGGAGGTGGAAGGATTTCCATTCGACCCAAAGGAGGGGGGCCGAGCTCCAGGAGTCCCTCCATAACGAGTACTGCCTGGGTCATACTAGGTCTTAGAGATGGGTCCTTCATGAGGCACCAGAGCCTGAGGTTAATCACATTTCTTGCCTCCTTTTCACCAATTTCATCTCTCATACGAGTATCAACAAACTCCATGACACTCTTGGTTCTCATACCATGTATAGTTTCATGGAGACAATAATAGTCTGAATAGGGCGTATCAATGCATCTGGAACCTGTCAAAATATCCAGCAGAACCACACCAAAACTATACGCATTTGCGGTTTCCTCATCCTCTTGCCCTCTCCTCTTGACCCAATTGTTGTTGCCATTCGACCGAGAATCCGGCTTTGTGAACTCTGCAGGCCTAGCTGATCCAAATCCAGAGAGCTTGACAATGAATCTTTCATCTAAAAGAATGTTGTTTCCATTAATTTTTACATTAAGAACTCTGTTCTTGCAATCCCGGTGAAGATAGGCCAGACCTCTGGCCAGTCCCAGGCCAATCCTTCTTCTCATGATCCAGGTTAAAACATGGCTTTGATGGCCTGGTTCCCCTCCTGTACTAAAAAGCCTTTTGTCCAGGGAATCCATGGCCATGTAATCGTATACTAGCAGATATTTTGAAAGCCCAACGCAAACCCCTCGCAGATGAATGATATTGGGATGGTGAAGATGAGATAGCACAGTTACCTCGTTGCAAAAATTCTCAGAATTAGCTTTCTCGATGAGCTTAACAGCTACATGGGTTCTGTCAGGAAGGATGGCTTTCCATACCGGACATGAACCAGAGAAGCTGGCAATTCTCATAATAAAACCTGAAGTAGCCATATGCAGCTCTTCGTATGAGTACATTTTAATATATGCAAGTAGGCTAACTAAATATTTTATGTCAATACCTCGTGGTCTGAACAGGAGTCGATCACCGAATGATCTCCGAGCTGCTGCAAAAGCTATTATATCTATGTTTTTTGCTCCATGTGCATGAAATTGAAGACTACTGAAAGACTCTTGAAAATCTCCATCCAGGGCTCTCTCCCAAAGCATCGCCATGAATAAGCTTCCCCAGAACTCCGGAAACAAAAAATACAGGCAAACTCTTCAACATCTCCTCCATATGCTTTCACATCATCCTCCTGTAGAAAACATAGCGAGAAAACACATCAAAACGAGAGCGAACAAAATTAGAAACAGGTAAACAAAAAACGACACAGTTACATCACCGCGGGTGATAAGCGGAGAATTCAGTTAGGTGGCGGGATAGTGTGAAAGAGAGATAAACTCTCGTGCAGCACAACACGTGGCGACATTATTCTCTAACAGAGGGGGTCTGCCGTATTCTATGTGTGAATATTTTAAATTGCCATGAGGAAGGTCTAAGCCGTTTATGGCTAAATCATATATTTGTTTCAATTTAATTAATACTTGCAATATATTGTTTTCGAGTAGTTGTAAGTATTCGTTGTGGTTTCTATGGCGCTTTTAAATTTTTGAAATTCAAAAAAACTATGACACTTTTAAATGTTTGTTAAGTAAACATAGAAACTGTGATAAATAGAAGGTAAAACGATTTTAATTCTTTCTAAAATCATAAATAAATTTTGATTTATTGTGTGATTCCACCCTGAGGCTCTCTGATCAAAAGAGATCTGTCGGTTCTTTGAAAAAACAAGAAATCAAATTAATTAAACCCTGTTTTGTTGTCTTGGAATTCAAGAAACGACCTGCATGACTCTAAATTAAATAAACCTTGTTTTGATGTCTTGGAATTATACCTCCATGCTTTCAGGACTGAAAGAATAGCCAATCTTCAAGGCTCCTT
The DNA here is from genome assembly GCA_034641835.2 of Pinus albicaulis. Lineage (NCBI taxonomy): Eukaryota > Viridiplantae > Streptophyta > Pinopsida > Pinales > Pinaceae > Pinus > Pinus albicaulis. Next base: position 1,454,704,773 of record CM076584.1, read on the forward strand.
CAGTCGCCCTTCTCCCTTTGCACTGTGCCTCCACGCTCTGTAATGCTTGTGGTGTTAGGTTCAAATCCGACAGACTCGTTCTCAAGTACCGCTCGGCAATAAGCCCCACTCTTTTTAGCGAGGTTCATTCCAATAGACACAGAAAATCCTCGAAATGAGACGCCAGAAAGAAGAAGAAGATATGACCGTCTAGGCACCGAGGCTGATAAGCAACATATTGAATTGCAGGTGGCGAAATAGTGTGAAAGAGAGATTGACTCTCATGCAGCAGAACACGTTTCTTCCGCCAACGCCACTTGTATATCGTCTGCCCCATCTTTTGAATAAACTTCAGTCTCCAATACAACACTTAACCGTGAAGGAGGTTTCAAAAATATCCAAACCGGTGGTCTCGCGCAGCTTTTAAATGGTAATCGGTATTCTCATGAGGGAACACGATATCATTCATTGATGGATGGTCTGAGAATTTATAAAAAGTTAAAAACATTCGAAAGCATAAATGTTATGGCTTTGTACACTTCACAATCAATCTCTGCCGTGAGACTCGAGAGTGCAAGAATTTTGACTTTCTTAGTGGTTTCCATTATTGAGATCATAGTGTAGACAATATCTCAGCTAGAAACATCAACATTTAGTTTGATTCGGACCACAAGCTCCAAATCCTCAGACCACGACCAAGATGATGTGCAGTCAATAATCTCAAATAAATAAAACTAACAAAAGAACTTCAGGCAAAGGAGACTGTAATTACCTGTTTTGACACAAGTTCTAAAACTTTGTTGAGAACCCGAATGCGATGTGCTGCATAGTTACTACTTCATGGTAGCACCTTCATACGGCCATCTCTGCATTAAGTGTCGCTTTCTTCTCTGCATTTGCCATTCGCTTCCATTGATCACTGAATCTAGAATAGCTTTTAAGTCCCCCGTTGGTGAGATCCATGGTTTTGTCACCCCCTAAACGTCTTTGTGAATCCATCAGTTGCAAAACCACACTGCAAACAGAAGTAAAGCCGGATGAGAGTGAATAAAAGCACTGGTGCATATAATCCATGAAATAAACAGGTTCAAAAACTATTTGGCATTCATCTTCTTTCATAAATTCATTGCAAATGAAAATTGTAACATTGTTAGGTGGAGCCTACTGATGTTTAAAGAAGAGAAAGGTTGAATCCTTGCCTAATTTTTGCATGCCAGATATATTGCATCATTTGATTAACGTTGTGTGACCTTAGCTTTAAGCACTATTCTGCAATCACTACCCAATTTTTTTTTACAAAACCACTAAACTAGGTTGAAACTGCTTTCCAATGAGGTATTTGTTGGAATCTAGTACTTGTCTCATATGCATGTGCTCTAAATCAGGGCTTTGTCAATCAAAAGCCCGAGATGTTTTTTAAGGACGAAAAAGGCTTTAGTGAACTAATTGGGAGCCCCGGAACTATAGTTTAGGTATATTTTTTGATTCATCCGATATACCAAAATTTCTAAAACGAAAATTTCCAAACCATTGTGTATAAACAATATATTAAACCTATACCCAAGTCACTTTATCCCATCATCAGCAGACCAACACATAAACATACAACAATCACAATCACTGAATCCACACGCTAAAAATAAAAAATAAGTTCAGGTAATTGTCATTGTTTTTAAACCTATTTTCAAACAAAAGGACACCGAAGGTCCCGCCATAAAAAACACTGCTACAATAATTTTTTTTGAAAAATTCCAAACACTCACAGAATCAAATTTTAAAAAAACTTCACTCTCACAATCAGAATTTTTTTTTGGATTTGGACAACTTTCTCACCTAGAAATGGGCTTAACAATGACACCACATTGTAAGGAGTGAGAGCATCCCATCTATCTAGACACTTCATTATCTTCATAACTCACAAGTTTATTTTATTTTTTGTTATATCTATAATGTTTAGAATTCTAGCTACTTTGATTATTGTTCAAATAATTGAGTTTTTTACAATTTAGACAATTCAATTTTGATTGTCTATGTCAAACAATTTATTTTTATTGGATTTGAACTATTCAATATTAGTCTATATCAAATAATTGATTTTTTCCCCTTTGAACTTAGACTATTCAACTAGTATTGTCTATGTTAATTTTATTTTCAATTGAATTATTTATGTCAAATAATAATTTTCAACATTCTAACAAATTAATTAAAATATAATGAGAGGATGAGCATTAAAATATAAGTGCTTGTTAAGCTATGCGCATTGGGATATTGCCTTTTAATACAGTTTACAAGGGAATGATTTCTATTAATATTCGAGCACTTTATAAAAGAGGGAGATAGCCTCGGCGCATTATTCAAAGGATAGTCATTTGTTTTTATTATTATCGAATAAATTAAATGTTAAAAATAATTAAATAATATTTAAAATTTGAATTTATATATTTATTTTATTTTTAATAATTAAATGCTATGATAAGAAAAGATTAAAAAAATGAAATAAATAAATAAATAAATAAAATAAAATAAATAAATAAAATATGAATAAATAAATAGAAATAAAAAAAATAAAGATAAAATTAAAATTAAAAATAAAATAGATAAAACAAATTCTTAATTAAAAAAAAAAATAGAAATAAAATAAAATAAAGATTAATAAATAAATAAATAAACAAATAAACAAATAAATAAAATTACATAAATTACAATTTAATAATATTAAATTAAAATTTTTTATTTTTATTAAAATAAATATAAATATTTAAAATTCAAATTATAAACTTTGATCATTTGGTTTACTCTTTTTAAAATAAAATAAATTAATTTTTATTATTTGAGGCAACTTAGTTGTTATTTTATAAACGGCAAGTAGGACAGACAAATTTAAAGGTTTTATGGGCAAACAACGTATGATAATGGGTTCGCTCATCTTATTCGGCTTTCTGGAAAATCAAAATGAGCACACTCAATTCGACCACCCAGACATAGAAAATACAAGAATTTCACATCAAGGTCTCATTGCCTTCTTCATATATGAGGATTCCATCAGTCTCGAGAATCTACTAGCCATTTGAATAGCCAGTTTGTGACATGGTGTCAAGTTGCTTCTTTAGTATACAATATAGATAGTTTGAACGTGAACATAATTGAGACATTAATAACTATAGCATTTCCACCTTAGGTGATCATATTTCTATTTACCATTTATGATTATCTGTTCAGTTTTAGATTTTCTCCCTCATATAACACAAACTAATTCACATCTCTTCCATCCGACGTTACCTTGCACCCCCGGTGCAACTGCTACTCTTCTATCTCCCCTACCTCCGCTGGCCACCCCACGACGAGGACGACCATGCTGTCTCAACATGAGTAACTCGGTTTGCTCCAAGGGAAGTGAGTCCTCCAACTGAAACCTGACTACGACACCCATCCGACCCCACCAAGGCTTTGGCAAAAGAACTGAATTTCCCTGCTCCCGACTCGAGATTACAGAAAAGGTGAGTCTGCCCCTGAGTTCCTACCTCTGTAAGCAAAAGGGTCGGGGTATGAGTCTCCAGTATGCGAGTGAGCCATGCGCATCTCTGGTCTGGCCATTATTTTGCTATCCCGCTCAGTTTTGCTATGATTAGTGCCTTCAAATTTTTGTGGGAATTGTAGCTCAATTTAACGGCTATATGGCTAAAGCATCTTATCTGCCTACTGGTTCCTGCCTTGCCAGGAATCGAACCCCAAACCTGGTATCTTTTTCCTGAATGGAGAGATTTCTGGCATAGCTGTAAGTGTAAGTGTTTCGTTGAAATGTCATCTACAAAGACTGTGCCCAAGGGCGTTCGATGCGCTGTAACTGTATGATTTCGTGAAACCGTTGGGTATCGAACTCGGCTCACCTACCTCGCAGGTATCCATGTGCCTCAACTTTTGATGAAAAATTGCTTGTTTTGGATTGCCATTTTTCAATTTTTATCTGAAGTTGCTGTCTTTTTGCATGTTAGTTAAATTTATAAGCAACCGTGTTCTCATAGTGGGCTGTAGAATACACCGCTCGACGCAATATTTGAATCTTTTTCATGTTTTGCATTCTCCATATCCTCGGCCAAGAAGCCCTGCTGCGGTCACGGATCAGCGATTCCAACAATTGGATCTTCTTCATGTTTTGAATACTCAGTCAAGATATTCTGTGGTGATTGATCAATAATGCCAACAATCGAATCTTCCCCATGTTTTATATTCTCTGGATTCTTGGTCAAAACGCTCTGCAGTCCCATTGATCTACTTCTATGGTCATTAGTTGGATATTAGTAAAATTTTCTTATCTTGTCTTATCTGCAAGTACCTGTCACTGTTAATTCGTGGCTCATTTTCCGGGTTTTTAATTGTAAGCAGTTCCAAAAAGCCATCTCATTGGAACTTGGATCTCGTCCTTCACACATTGAGCATCTTCCATGAGTTGGTCCCATTTCTTAGGACCTTGTACCCAAGGTATTTCTGAGCAAGAAGGCGAAGGGTACTAAAATACCCAGGGCGCCATGGATACAAACTAAATTCTTTGCCTTCTGAGATCCCGATAGGTTTGTCTTCATTAATTGAATATCCCAATATATACTCCATTTCTGTCACAGGGCGAGCAATTGGATACTTGTGAGAGTAAATGTATAGGAAATGCTTGTAGTTTTTGGCCAGGCGCAATATGAATTTGTCACCAATTTGTTGGATCTTTGCCACGATGCCTATCACAAAAAGCCTACTAAATTCATCTCACCAACATGAAGATTGGGCAAATTAAGTTTGGATGAAGGATGCCTTCTTTGAATCTGGACCATAAATCTTCTTTTCCGTTGTCATGATTCCCTTCTTTACCTTTCTTTCACTAGAAGTAGGCTGCTTATTTGTTCAAATCTTCAATATCACACAATTTTGGATTCAAGGCATAAGATGCCATAGGAAGAGGTCTGTTTAGTTTGTTCCACTGGCCATGTATAAGTTGTTGTAATTGTGGATATAGGTTGGGAGATCTGTTATCTATGATGGTTTTGATCTTCTCACACATCGAGTCAGTTTTTTCATATATCTCACCAAAACGTGAAGTATTTATATCCATGTAGTGATCAATTGCGGCAGATTATTCTCGCAAATATATCTTACATAATATATATTAAGATAGGATTCTCAAAGCGGCATGATAGGTGCTTTTGAACATGCACGAGTTAAATTTCCTGAAATTTTTATTTAACATAAATTTCAGCAGAAGACTTTTGCAGAAGATTACCCATGACAAAACTATCATTAATAATAGTATATGAAAGTAGGATTCTCAAAGTAACTGGATAGGTAAATAGGTAACTTCTGAGCATGTTTAATATATTAGTTAAATTTGCTGAAATGGTTTATTCAATTGAAAATTCAACAGAGGACGTGCAGTGCAAAGCTCCTCTTATGCACTTACCTTAATCAATTGGCCACTACAATGCAGTTCTTACTGTGCTTGCATTAACTTGATTAAGTGGGTAATTCATATTCCATGCTTTGTGAGTTTACCAGAGATGAGATGCTTTTTGCTGGCGTTGTGTTGCACGGGCATATTAATTTAGATAATATGTATCTCAAAATTTGATGTCATATCCTACATTTCAAGATAAATGCAACTGCTTGCTAACTTTTCCTTTCATGGAAAATGTTCTTGGGGAATCCCATAACGTGCTTCTTCAGTTTCGGTGAATGGATCCCAAGGTAAATGCCATTGGAGCACAACATGTACTCCTAAACCAATGTGACTCTACTGCGCTAGAGTCTTGAACCCATGACCTCTCAGTGATCTCTGTCTTGAAATTGGTTGGTTCAAACTGATTGAGCCAATCCATTGGGCTAAATGATGGCTAAATACTTAAAATCAATTTGAGTCAATAAATACTAATAAATTATGGATAGTAAATTTTTATAGATGTACACAATTGTTTCTAGGTTTACATTATTCTTTACTTCTTTCAATATACAAACTATGAATTGGATTTGAACTGGTTTGCCCCAGAATTATGCATTGGATTGGTTTGCCCCAAAATTATTAACTAGACCAGAGTCAAAGATTTCAACTAGGAGGTGTTGTTGTTCTTGCATATGATATGTTAGGATTTGTGAAATGCGAGAGCCTAGAGTTTCTCCATGGTGTTCCATAACTAGACCATATTTTATGATAGAACTTTTATGAACACCTCCTAAGCTAGCTGGTTTTGTGAGGTATATTATGCAGCAGTGATGGGGATCATAGTATTCAACCACTTGAGTTTAATGTGATATTATCAAATTTAGGGCTCGAACTTAAGAGAGATTACATAAGATCAGAAATAGAAACAAATCTGCAGAGAATACGAGAGAGCTCTTGCATGCTTATAAAAGTTTTATATAATTGGGTGTGAAAATTAAGACATCGGCAATTCGGCCAAGTCAGCAATCTTGAGTGTAGCTGGCTACTATAATCCATTGTAGTTGAACAGAATGGGTCAGACGAGACAGCTAGGAGGAATTCTTGGAGATTATTATATTTCAATAAACTTTCTTTTTCACTGCTTCAAAAAGTTGTTACTAGTTGGCCGTTACGAGGATCTATTCCAAGGGATTGGATACTCTCAAAAAGCAGTTAGTGTTAATTTCTGATGCTGATTATGTTAAAATAAATGGATAATTTGAAGTAATACTAGTATGCAAAGCTCCTGAGCTCTACCATACAAATGCTAAATTCCAGTAGTAGAATGAACATAATAGACAAGTCATTAGCCAATTTTACTTGTAATCATATGCACATAATAGCTGGTCCATTTGCCGGTTTTATTGAGGTTTCCTATGGCGTAATTCCCTGGTCAGATCAACTTTGAAAGAACATACATTTCCGTTGAAGTGCAATAGCACTTTTTAAATAGTAAACTTTATCCTTGATAAAAATTGAAGTCACTTTCTTTCTCCCGTCTATAGAATCAACTCTTTTTGATGGAATGACATCGACTATTTTTGAGGTTTTAATTGTCAGAATACAGTAACAGTTGGCTAGATAATCTTTTGAGAAGTTGCTGAGAGAAATCTTATAGCCAAGATCTTCCTTTATTAAGCACATCAGATTACAAAACACAATGGATTTCTTGGTGGGTTGGTGGACATCAATTATTTTTGTTATTAATCAGGATATTATAATTCTTATTCTTCTTTGTGGGTTGTGTTCAAACTTCAGAGTTGTTGGCAGGGGTTCGAGATTGATAGGTTCTGGTTCAGCAGCGCCTAAACTTGTGGTTTCAAACCACGATCTTTCTAAACTGGTGGATACTTCAGATGAATGGATCTCTTCTCATACAGGGATCCATAATCGAGGGATTCTTTCAGGCAAGTTATCATACTTCATTGTATCTCATATATATATATATATATATTGTTAGATCAAGTAAATACCTACATACATAGGCCTGATTTGGTAGTTATTGCAGTCGATGAAGGATTCAGTAAAGTTTAGAAATGATATTTTTTTGTGGATTCTAAAAAAAGGCCTGCCAAAACCTCCTCTCACTTACATGGAATAAAATGTCATTGAGGTCATTTTTCTTTGCAGGTGATGAAACACTAACTGGTTTAGCTGTAGAGTCATCTAGTAAAGCCCTTAAAATGGCGAAAGTCAAGCCAGAGGATGTTGACTTGGTTTTGATGTGTACGTCTACTCCAGATGATCTATTTGGTGGTGCTCCCCAAGTAAGTATCATATGATATTTATTTGATCTATAGCTGACTAATTATCGTTAACCTGGCAATGACACTTTAATGTCTTTGCACTCCAGATTTTTGTGGTTTCCCATGTTTCTGCTTGGTTCAAATTGTTTGAGTTGACGTTTTCCATAATATGGGAGCTACTTGGACTAGTGAGATTATGCTATATCGTTAGCATTTTTATGGGCATTTATCAGTTATAGAATCTCTATCATGATGGTATCAGATTTTATTGATGTTATAGCAGTTAACATGGAGTTTAGATGAATTTCATTGAGTGGCGACCAATTCTTTTTTATTCATGTATTGGTTGGCTTGGTGAGCAATTTTGTTTGTCTAGGGTAATCTCAATTCAGAGATGCTGGATTTTGAAATTCTACAATTCACAATTTTGTTGATATCAAAACTCCTCGTATTGCTGTGTTTTTTGTTTTGAGATGTTGTTTGTAGCCATCATTTGGGCTTTTGTTGGGACAAATTTTGTGTATAGTTTGATATAAGGGGATGCCTTTAAACTCATTATCTTTGCTTCTTTGATTAAAAGAGAAGCATCCTACTAACGTAAAAACGAACTGTAGTGACATTGAAGTTAAATTTGAAGTTCTGAATGCATTTTTTTGTTAACTTGTTAATGCTAGTTTCTGCTGTAGGGAATTGCTTTGATGTTGGGTTGTTTTGTTATTATTACCTTTTCAATGGCTAGAAATGTGTCTTGAATTTATGTAAGTGTTTCCTTGGGGTGGGCTGAAAAGCCTTGGAAATAGGCACATGGGGGGCAGGTAAATGCAGATTTGATCAAGCTTATTCTTAAAGGAATAGAAACTTAGAAAGGGATATGGTGCGAAACTGGAGGCCAATTATTCTGGTTAATGTTTTGTACTGTGTCAAGGTTTGATGAGGTTTGATCTATCATCATGGACAAGGTATTCTGTCAATGTCTATTCTACCCTTATGTGTTGGTCACTTCACTAACACTGTTATTTAGTCTTGCCATAGTCTTCAAGAAACCCCTTTATTCACTGCTGATATGGACATGTGGATGCAGCTTACAAAAAAACTGTTATGACCTATGATGTGCTCATGCCGAGATAGTCTTCAAAATTATCAATAGTCAATGGTGGTTATGACTTATCAAATTATCAGTTATAACTTATGATACATGGATGGCTAATATTAACATGCATGAGAATTCTCTTTTTTGGTATTGGTTATAAACTGGTAGTTCTACTCTTGTCATTCCTGAATGGTTTTGATTATTGACTGTTTTTTTTTTCAAAATTGTCCTTCTTTATATATATTACAAAATGTTTTTGTACTTGACATTCCCTACTGTATCTGAATCCTGGCTTTTCAAAAATTTGGCAAATCTGTATCCAGATCCGTATCTGTATCCTGCTGAACTTAGATTGAAAATTATCTTTGCATCATGTCACCATCTAGCCATGCATTCCCAAGCAACTTCCTCCTTTTGTTATCAGTGGTGGGCTAAGAACTAAGGGTGATGATGCTTGCTGGGTACAAAGATTGAGTCAACACTTTGCCTGTTAGGATTAGGTGTACTGTGTGCCACATCACCTTCATGTTTTGGATGGATTGGTATTCTGAAGGGATCCCTAGTAGGATAAGTTGCGGAGTCTTCAAACTATGGTTTTCACGATCATGTCCACTTCCATTTCTTCCTATTTCTTCTTGCATCTGTTTTTCCTTGCTGTGTTATAGCTTTCAATAGCAGCTTGCATGCCAGATTATAATTTGGCTGAGTCTTTAGAGAAATGTTTAATTTGCCCTGGTATATTTGCTAGGTGTTGTTCGACCTTCAGTCTATGTATAACCACCGCCCTACCAATTTCTATGGGACAATGGTTGCATACCATTTCATCCCCAACCATTTGGCAATGGATCCATGTAGGATCCTTTTTGTGTTTGGGAGCCACGACAGTTCTCTACCACGAAAATAATCTGCAAATAAAGCCTTACACTTAATTTCTAGATTTTTTTTTAGCAAACTAACTCTTAAGAGAAAGAGGGTCTGAAGAATATTTGTACATACCTTTACACGTTCCAAGTCTTCACTCCGAATCAGTTCTAGGACAGATCCGAATCAACTGCAGGAACAGTTCGAATCAACACCCGGAATCAGCAAAAGAGCAGCTCCAAAAGCCAGTGTTGCAAACATTGCGATTATTGCGATGTCCTGATATTATTGCAATGTCACATTTTTTACCCCAAAACAATATTATTGCTGGTAAACAGTGCGATATTTTCATTCTTGAAAATATCATGATAATATTGTAAATATCTCGATATTATCACCAGATGCATGAAAATATCGCCCTGCTCATCGACAGGGGCATAAAGTCAGTTTTTTGTGTTTTTGAATAATTTTGTATTTTTTAAATTTTGCCGATATTTTCCTGATGTTGCCAATATTTTCTTTTCCAGATCCTTGGTGATATTTTTGCTGACATGATGTTTACAACTTTGCCAAAAACACAAGATAGATACCAATCAAATCTTCAAATCAGCACTCCAAGTCTTAATCCAAATCAGATCCAGTAATAGATCCAAGAAGCACTCCAATCAAATCTTGAGTGCTCCAAATCATTGGATGAAACTTTCTGAATCAGCCCAACAAGCACTCTGAATCAGCAAAAGAATATTGTTGAATCAATGCTCTTTGCTGCTCAAATGATCAATGAGAAGGTTGTGAAGCAAATAGAGGGGGGAAATGATTAAATAGATGAGAAATGAGGTTTATGGCAGTTTCAAGATTTTTTGTATGTTTATTTTTTCATTTTTCTGGGGCTGGGGCTGCAATGGTAGAGAATTGGTCAAACTGTCTGGTTTGATCTGTTTTGTCCTGAACTGGCTGTTTTGGGAAAAACTAATCAATTCTAGTTTCATGGGTTGGTTCTGACTGGAAATGCTTAAAACAGTGCCAGAGCTAGCTGATTCTAGTCTGGATTGTCCATTTTCAAATTTCAACAACACTGAGCTGAACATGGCTCTAAAGATGTTAACTACACAAGTTGATGATAAAACCGTTGACATTATCCTTTGCTATTCCCGTGTCTCTGCACCACGCCCCCCCCCAAAAAAAAATAAAAATAAAAAAAAACCTCATACCCACTGTTCTTGACTTTTCTTGTGTTTTGGGGAGTAAGGAAATGTCACTTTGTGCGATGGATTTCATTGGGGATGAAGGGACTTGCTGGGCATACCTGAGACATTCCTGGCAAATTTCAGGAACGTTTCGGGCGTGTCTGGTAGAAGTACTTATCCTAGTAAAAACTGACAATAAATTAAAAATAGAGAGATATAGGGTGGTTTATTGATAATAGCTCTTATCAAAATTCCTTTGTTGCATGTGGAGGAATCTGTACATGCTGTTGTGCAAAATTCTGACTTAAAGCATATGATTCTTGTCCTAGTTTAGTCTGTTTCTTCTCACAAATAGTCTGTATTGCCTTGTCAAAAATTAAAATCCTTCTGCTTTCTGAATGAACTCGTACATCCTGTTTGCAGATCTGTGAATCAAAGCTGACCATTCTGTCATAGTTTGGTATGTTATTTCTTGCAATTAGTTTATAGTGCCTTGTCAGAATATATGCAAAGCATCCTTATTTTCCACATGCTAAACCATTAGCTTGCTTCTTGGTGACTGAAGAGTCTTTTTTATAACAACATCACTGTCAATATCCTCTATCCTTTTGGAGCATACCTGTATTTACCTTTTAACCACCTATTCATGAATTTGTTTGAGCTGAGTCTCACAGCAGCTCAAAACAAATCAAAATATCATTTAGGAAATAACCTATGAGATGTATAGAAAAAGAAGCTTGTAATTGTTTTTTCATTCCCCAGGGAGACACTTGCTCTATTATTTTGTTGCTCCCTTTTTTAAAGTTGAATTTTTGTTTGGACAGTGAAACCCTCATAGCCGAGAGTTGCCACTTGCCAGTATATCCAAAGAGGTTTCCAATACCTTTGCAGATCAAATAGGGCATATCTAGATCACCATATATAAAATTCTATAAAAATTACCATTTATAAAATTCTATAAAATTTATAGAATTTTATATATGGTGATCTAGATATGCCCTATTTGATTTGCAAAGGTATTGGAAACCTCTTTGGATATACTGGCGAGTGGCAACTCTCGGCTACAAGGGCAAGCAAAAATTCAACTCTAAAAAAGGGAACAACAAAATAATAGAGCTAGTGTCTCCCTGGGGAATGAAAAAACAATTACAAGCTTCTTTTTCTATACGTCTTATAGGTTATTTCCTAAATGATAAAATTTATAGAATTTTATATATGGTGATCTAGATATGTCCTGTTTGATCTGAAAAAGTATTGAAAACCTCTTTGTATTTGCATAAAGACAAAAAATTACAAATGCCTGAAACAGTTGATACTAGATGGAAATTAGAACACAGCCAAAATAGAACCAGAACATAACCAAGACCAGAAAGTGAGCATATTCTTCATATGACTAACTAGACTAACTGGCACAACATAAGAAATATTACAGTTCAGCCGATTCTATTGTAAATTTGTAATCATTCAGCAGAATCTGACAGTCCTCTCTTCAGTCTATAGTTAGTTTAACGTTGGTAATTTTCAACAAATGAGCTTCCTTCAATGTTGTGGGCCTTGTTGCTGAGACTACATTTGTTACCTATGCAAGGTAGCAACCAATTTGAAATGTCTCTTCACAGACCTAATCAACGAACTTCACTGTAAGAGTTTCTCATTGGGATACTTTTGCAATCATTGGCATGATTTGGTGTCTTCAAAACTTGTTCTTGTGTGCATGTGTGTATTACGTTTTTACAAAATTGCCACTTTTCTGTTAGCAGTATTATCTTCTCACATGTGCAATGGAATGGTTCCACAAAGTATTCCATCTATATCAATAATTATGTTGGTATATGAACATCTTTCTGCAACCACATTCCTATTGGGTTTGAATGAAAATTGCGTGAAGTCCACCACAAAGTGGCTTGCCTCATGATATCTAAATGAACAGTAACTGCTATTACTGATTGTGCATGTGTTGATTTTATGGAAATATGTAATTGTGCTAGTTTTTAAATGGGATCCAACCTAGTGTCTATAGTCAGTCATCAATAAATCATTTTGTTTTCAACTTTCAAAAGTTCCATTTTTTTTGGATCTCATGTCATTGTTAGGATTAAGTTTTTGCATGCTGACAACCTATGTTTTTAGGACATAGCCCATTTTTCCCCTCAGCCATATTAAATTGGTATTTTTTGTGTCAATTTTTATAATTTTAACAATTTTTTCCCCAAGGAAAAATCACAATTTTATTGAAATGAACAAAATTACATTTTGCAGATGCTTAAAAAGCATTCAGTCATGCCAGCCATAGGCTGAGATCCACAAAGAAAAAGCAAAACTAAAAAATATCAGGTCTAAGTGTAGAAAAACCACTTAGCCTACCCCTTTCTACCTTTCTTCTTTTCAACTTTTAGCCAAGACTCCTTGTGAAGGAGTGGTATTTACAATTGCTAACTGATTTACATCTACCTTCAAAGAGGCTTCTTTTTCTGAATCCAAACTCTCTGAGGCATGGGATCGTTTCACTCCACCCGCCTACAAATGGGGGAGCACTTCCATCGACTGCTGCACAATACACTCTGCTTTTTGAGAAATTCTGTGTCTTTGGGCCATTGTTTCAGCCTGCTCTTCCCCTTTATTTTCTGATGTGCCTTGGTGCTCCTGTACCTCCACATTCATTTGATTCACCACAATTTCCTCATCCTCTTCTTCTGAAATCTGTGGATCTGGAATCTCTGCCATCCCTTTGGCTTTTTGGGCTGCTTCTTTTTCCTATTTGGGAACTTCTTTGCCTGTGGACATGTGTTTTGTAAGTGTCCAGTCTGAAGGCATATGCAGCACCTAAATGCCGTATTGTCAAAGTCTAGAGACTGTATCCAATGAAAGCTATTATGAATTAAGTGGATACGATCTGGTAGTCCTTTACTAAGATCGACCTTTACACATATTCTACCAAAAGTAAAAGTTCCTTTGTCAGCGCTTTCTAAATCTGTCTTTATGTATTTGCCCAAAGTGTTTCCAATTCCCTCTAATACCTGGTGGTGCCAAAAAGGAAAAGGAAGGTTATGCAATCTCACTCACACTGGGATTTTTGAGACCATTAGTGTATTGGCATCAAAACCTGGGAACCATGGAGTGATAAAAAGATATGCACTCCCCCAAAACCATGGTCCCTCATTTAGAGCATAATCCAAATCTTTCCATGTGTCAAATTGTACAATAAAGAATCCTTTTGAACATAGATAGATGTCGCAGTTGGGAGTCCAATTAGAGAAGACCCACTGATGAAGATCCTATGATTTGGGTCAGGAAGCCATTAAACCTGCACATAATGGCTTGTGATTGGAGAACATCAAACAAATCCTTTACCTCTGGTACATTTACTACCATTGATGGAACATGTTCCATGATCCATCTGATCAACGATGCAAGGGCCAGAATATTCTGGCTTTGCACAGCTGAAGTGAACTCCTTACTTGCAGCCTGGAATGAGCCAAATTTGTACACTTGAGACTCTCCCTTGCTTTTCACTGCATCCTGATATGAAGCTGAAGCCATAGTATTCTGGTTCTTGGGGAGCCCCCCCGTAGCGTCAAATTTAAGATAATGGAGGAGGAACAAATAATGCAATAATCTTTCATCCTCAGATCATCTTGCATTGATTTTCCCCCACAGATCAGGTTTTGAAAGTTGTTAATTTTAGATAACCATGGTATGTTCTATGCTTAATGCAGTTTTACTTCAATCTTTCTTATAGGCCCAATTCAATTTAGCAATCACATAAAAACGAAAGTAAAATGCTGATAGAACATAATAATAGATCAACAAAAGACAAACCAAATAATGTAGATCAAATTTTACAATTCTTCTTGTCCAGCAAAGATAGGCAGTGATGTGCGTTACGGCAGTCAACAGGATGCATCAACCAACAAAGTATTTCTCAACATCAAATCAACCAACCTTCCAAGTGTCACACACACCCCTCAAAGATAGCTCCAAAAGTCAATGCAAGTGAACAAAAGAATCCCTCATCCAGATTTCCGGCATCCATATTTCCAACATCCAAATTTCGAGCATCCATTTCCGGCATCCATATTTCTGGCATCCAGATTTCCGGCATCCATATTTCTGACATCCATTTCCGGGATCCATATCCGACATCATCCATATTTCCGGCATCCATATTCACATGTGGGAGAGAGAGAAGCCTCTTCTAGGGTGTACGAACCAATCAGATCATGAGGAATGTGTGTGATGAGATGATGATGAAATGAACATCATCTCTCTCCAACTTATATTAGTCAGTGAGGGTGTGTGACACATCTATTAGGCTTGTGAGCCTACATTACAAATCTGGCCGACCTTGCACATGTGTGGAAAATAAAATAAAAATATATCTTCTGCTCATCCAAACAAGATGATCTTTAGATCAATTTTGCACCTCTCCGAAAGAGGAATCCAAAAAAAATATAATCATCATCACATGAGCAGTGCAACCTGGAGTTTGGACCTAGTTTCCCAAAATTAACACTCCCTCTCAACTAGGGAGAACTCCATCTATGCACTTGTGCCATCTAGAGATCAGTACCATCGTGTACTATCATATATCATCGTGTGTCATCCTGCCGTAACTTGTTTTGTTGGCTCTTCACCGCAAATGGAACAAAAAGGTGAGTCACAAAGACATCACGCTCTGCTGACCCGAAGTCAGCTTAGAGGTTAAAACCTCTCTTGGAATCAAAAAGAGTTTCATACTAACCCGAAGTTACTTTACTGACCCGAAGTTAGTTTAGAGGTAAGAACCTCATCAGACTTGATCCCAAATCAAGGTGTTGGACACGTGCCATCCTAGACATAGAGAGTACGACAATCTCCGATCCGTCCATCGGTCTTGCTATTGGTCTCTATCCACATTTCCCACCTCATTGGCCAAATGAGAGGTACTTCCCATGAGTCCGAAACTCCATGGGTAGGATGTGTGCGGGGCATAGATCAAAGAGAGGTGAACCAACTCAATATCATAATGGTGGGGCAGAAGCACAACAAGGTTCGGCAAGCCTAGCCCCGTGTGTGCTTATAGCTCCAAGAAGCTATCCCCAAGCCCCTTGGAGTTCCCAGAGCTCATAGTCCAACTCAAGCAAGACCCTCACAATAAGGTCTTTCCACGATTATGAGATTCTCACGGAAGGTTAGGAATATGACCTTCCCTAGGGGCTTTGTGAGAATATATGCGACCTGCTCATCGGTTCCTATGTGATTGAGCCTTACGGCATCTCGCTGTACCATGTCCCGGACAAAGTGGTACTTAATATCAATATGCTTGGATCGATCGTGGAACACGAGATTCTCAGAAAGACGAATCCCACTCTGGTTATCATAGAGGATAACGGTGGTATCTAGCACAGGTTTGAACAACTCACTGAAGAGCTTTCTCAACCAAACACCTTCACAACAGGCCATACTCGCTGCAATGTATTCGGCCTCAGCGGTGCTCAAAGCCACCGACTTATGCATCCTGCTCATCCAAGATATCGAAGCAGAACCTAAGGTGAAGCAACATCCAGATGTGCTCTTGCGATCCACCACATTGCTAGCCCAATCGACATCAGTATATCCATGGAGTCTAAAACTTCCGCCAGTGTATCTCATCCCATGGTTGATTGTGCCCCGAAGATATCTCAATAGATTCTTGGCACCAATCCAGTGAATGTGATGAGGCTCAACCTTATGTTGACTCAAAGTGTTCACTGCAAAACATACGTCCAGACGGGAGTTCACTACGAACATCAGGGCCCCCACGAGTTGTCGATACTCGGTGGGATTTCCTAGCTCGGGCCCAACAACGTTTCCACACAACTTATTAAATTTGAGTTCCATCGGTGTCGACACAGACTTACAGTCCACCATACCAAATCTCTCCAGCAGCTTCACGACGTATTTTCCTTGAGAAAGGAAAATCTTGCCTGACCGCCTTTGCCAGAACTCTAAGCCTAAGAAGTAATGCATCATTCCTAGGTCTTTCATCTCAAACTTAGAAGCTAGCTCCCTCTTACATTGATGAATGAGAGGGTCAACACCTGTTAGGAAGAGATCGTCCACATAAAGAACTAGAATGAGAGGCCTTTCTCTATCAACCTTCAAATAAAGGTTTGGATCAGCATTACTTCGAGTGAAGCGCAACTTCTTCAAGTAGCTATCTATCCTCTCATACCAAGCCTTGGGGGCTTGCTTCAACCCATAGAGGGCTTTCTTCAACCTGCATACGTAGGTGTCCCTATCTTGGACTTCGAACCCTAGAGGTTGCTCCCATAAACCTCTTCCTTTATTGAACCATGCAGAAAGGCAATCTTCACATCCATCTGATGGAGACTCCATCCTTGCGTTGTTGCAAGGGTAATGTAGATTAGATGGTGGTATAGCGGGCGACAGGTGCAAATATATCATTATAATCTATGCCTTCTTTTTGAGAGAAGCCTCGGGCAACAAATCTTGCCTTGTAATTTTCAGCACTACCATCAGATCCATGCTTGATCTTATAGAGCCATTTTGAGGTGATAACAGATTTGTCCTTCGGTCTTGGGACCACTTCCCAGACATCATTTTTCTTAATGGACTCATATTCTTCGTGCATAGCATCCTTCCAAACTTGATGCTTTATGACTTCTTTAAATGATCCAGGCTTAGATTGTACAACTGTATTCATGGTTGCTAGATACCCTTGGTATCTATTCGGCTTCTTGCTTTCACGGAATGTCCCCCTTGGAGTAATATGTCTCTCGGCATCTTCGAGAGTATCCCTAAGCTATGAGTGTCTTCTCTTATTTGAAGGAGGTGGATCAATAGGATCCATATGTCCTTCAACATCGGGCATTAGTTCATCCTTTGGTTCTTCCTGCTTCTCTGCTTCTTCATCTTCTTTATCTTCCTTGGAGCTAGGAAGGTTTCTTACTTTCTTGAGGGAAACATCTTCATCGATGCTGACATTGTGGCATATCTCCACTTCTCTTTGACCAGGCACATAGATTCTATATGCCTTTAAAGTTTCACTATAGCCCACAAACATTCCCTTTTTTCCAGAAGCATCCAGCTTGCTTCTCTTTTCTTTCGGCACATGAAAGTAAACAGGACAACCAAAAACTCTAATATGAGAAACATCAGGTTTCTTACCAGAGAAGACTTCTTTGTGAGTCTCGGAGTCCAGAGCAAAATGTGGGCATCTATTTTGAACGTACACAACAGTGTTCATAGCTTATCCCCATAGAAACTTCAGAAGACCTTGGTCACATAGCATGGCGTGGGCAACTTCCACAATGGTCTTGTTCTCTCTTTCAGCGACACCATTTTGCTCAGGAGTATACACAGTTGTGGTCTCCCTCTTTATGCCAGCTTCACTGCAAAAGTCATTGAATTCATTTGACTCATACTTAGACTCATTGTTGTTCCTCAAAACTTTGATTCTCTTCTCGGTTTGATTTTCCATCAAGGCCTTAAAGGTACGAAACCATTTGAATGCTTCGTCCTTCTTCTTCAAGAAATATATTGAGGTCTTGCAGGAGAAGTCATTTGTAAAAGTCATTTAATAGAAACATCCTCCAAAGGATGTCACGGGTAACATACCAGTTAAATCAGAATGTATCAACTGCTAGATATCAATTGTCTTTGTGACACTTGAGGGGAATGGTCCCCTTCTATGCTTCCATTCGGCACAACCCTGACATATACCTTCATGATCATCTTTAAATTCGAGCATCCCTGTCACCACCTTCCTTACTTCAGGAAGGGCTTTGTAATGAAGGTGTGCAAACCTTCGGTGCCATAACTCTGTTTGAAGAGTTGTATCACATGACATAGCCCCTAATGGACTTCCTCCAACCTGGTAGAGTGTATCAACTCTAAAACCAATAGTAAGAGCTTCTTTGAAGTTTTTCCAGATGCGTACCTTTTCATCAACAAATGCCACCTTGAATGCTTTGTCTTCCATTGCCGAAATAGACACAAGGTTCTTCTTCAAATCAGATACGTACAACACATCTTGTAAACGAAGGACTTGACCTTGAGATAGATGAAGGTTCACAGTCCCTGTTCCTTTCTCCGGATATTTGGCATTATCTCCAAGGATAGTTAGTATCCTTCTTCTCAATCAAATCAGAGAGGGCTTCTTTATAACCAGTGAGGTGCCTTGAAGCACCACTATCAATCAACCATACATCCAGGGTGTCGGGAGGAGATGCAGTAGAGAGGGAAGACACAAGAATATATTCATTTTTCTTATTATCAACAACATTAGACTCATCGTACTCGGAATTTCTTGACCTCTTGAAAGGTTGCCCATTTCCACTACAATAAGAGGGAGCTTTCCTTTTTCCTTTGAACCTATTGTTCCTTTGATTGCCATTCCCCCTGAAGTTGTTGTTGTCATCATCCCTGGTGTTATCTCTAAATTGGTACAGATGGGCTGCTCCACTAGACAACCTAGAGTAACTCTTTCAAACCAACTTTTGACTGAAAATTAGCCTTTTCAGCTTGAGAGGGCTCTCTCAAAGTAACTAAGATTTGTTCAATTATGATTCAATCAGATGGCTAACTCTGTGATATTGTCTTGAATGTGTTTGATTGTGGGTGAAAAATGTATAAGGTTTACTACCATTGGGCTTATGGAGTCAGTGTTAGGGAATTCAATGACAATGGCTCTCCTTGTGGAAGCTGAGGCTTGTAATGTTTCAATGATATGACAACATACACACATAAATATTCAATGGCTTAATGTTCAAAGGAAGTTAGAGCATGAGAAACACAAATTCTGAGTAATTAAACATCAAGATATTGAAAGAAAAATATTAAGATACATAGGACATATGCTCATTGCAACACCAAAAGAATTTGAGGTGAAGAAGAAAAACACAGTCACTGTATATTACTGATCTTCAAAAAAAAACTTTACAAAGTGGTAGTGTCAAGTAACATTTTCCAACCCTGTATTCTTCAAAGTACTGCCTATTAATAGGCTTTAGTCACTTACATAGGATCTGCCCACATGGTTAGATCATTGAACCATTTGTTTTGACACCTCACTTAACAATAAACTAGATACCTGGAAATAAAACAGACACCTAATGACTTTAGACTTAGAAGCCTATTAGGACTCTACCTCCTATTTATTACATTCACTAACTGTGGAACTAGATAATTACATCAACAATAGCCAAATGCTCGAGTGGCATTAACCATCATCAAGACATAAATACACCCACTAGATTTAGAAACCAATCACCCTACTTTTAAGGAAAATATAATCATGATATTTGGTCATTGTCTTTATGTTGAGCTGGAGCAAATAACAGCGTTGTCGAGGAGAAAATCTTTGCTGGAGAGTTCCACTGATACCCTTTTAATGGCTGACCTTCAAGACACCTTCAAAATACCAAAATGCTACCAAATGCTGCTCGCTGCAAAAACAGGGTAAAACAAGCAGTTTCGTAGCATGGTTTTGTAGCAACTCCACTTCACCTATCTATGCCAATTTTCAGCCTTCTTCTCTGATTTAGATGTGTTGGTTATTCAAAATGAACTAAACACAACTTTTCTCCATCTTTGAACTTGCCCAAAACTGTGGTTTTTTACAAAAAGTCACCTACAGGGATTTCATAGCGAAATCTAGGCTTCAAGCCTGTGGTTCGCTACGAAATTGCCTAATTGGCAAAGAAACACAATTTTCCTTTTTCCTCAAAATTTCACTTTTAAATCTGGAAATGATGGTTCTTGAATGCTGCAAAATTGTCAAAAATGTTTTAGGCCAACTCTTCAAGCTTTGGGAACTCCATCTTTAGTAGTAGGAGGCTGCATCTCTTCAGGCTCATTTATCACTTTGATTTTAAGTCCTCTTTTCTTCAGTTCTGACTGAATCATCTCCATTTGATCTTCTAATTCTTTGACCTGGATTTTGAGTCTCTTCCTTTCAGATTGTAACCATAAGTTTCTCTTCTTGGTGTTTTTCATTACCCTTCTCAAAGGAAGTGTCATTTTCAGCAACTTCTTAGCATTGGTTAGTGATTGTTCATATTGATTTAGCTGATCATTTACTTCTTCTTTGAAATCTTCCATTAGCTTTATGCCTACCTTCGCCTCCTGTAATTCTAACTTGATCTCAATGACCTCTTCTCTGGCCTCTCTTAACTGTTCCTTTAATACCTACACTTTGGTTTTTTCCACCATCTTCTCTTTTCCTTTCCTTTGCACAAAGACCTCTTTTGTTGCTGAAGACAAGTCTATAATGTCTTCTATGATAGGCTGCTTGCCTTTGTCAATATATTCTGTCTTCTTATTTTCCATGACACCCTTTGTAAGTTGCAACCTAGTAAGTGGTTTCCTTGGCTGAAATAAGAAACCTGCATCTTCTCTTGCGAAATCAAGCTTTTTAACAGTCTTACCTTTCTTTTTCTTTTTCTTGTCACCTTCAATGTCTTCAGCTTTGACAACTGGAGTCTCCTCAATATCTATAGCTTGGAGGATGTCTTAAAGATTTCCCTTTCCAATTGTTTGACTCTTGGTTATCCACCTGTGACCATGCTTCCTGATCTTTTGTTTGTTGCTTGTAGGTGAAGGCTGTGGGATTTCTGCCTCTTGTATAGGTTCTGTTTCAACATCCACTGGCTCTAGGATAGGCTCCACCTCTTCTTCATTTACACCTTCTGTCACAAATGGAGATTTATCATTTTTATTTGATGGAGTAGCTTTCGGCTTTGGGGTTTTCTTAGGTGTCACTGAATCAACTTCATAACCACTGAGGAAAAGGAAAGTAGCCCAATATTTGTTTAATTTCTTCAATTCCTCCAACATTAAGAGTTTAATCAAACCATGGTGAAAGATTGATGTCTCATTGCCTTCAACCCTAGATTGAACCTTATCAGACATTTTTCCTAAGCTCCTAAACAAAAAGAAAGGAAGATCAAGGGACTGCTTACCAGTGAAGTGCAATAGAACACTGAAATGGTACAAGTAAACCATATGAAATCTCCCCTCACAAATAAAGTACTTTTGGATCACAAACAACAGTTTGGAATAATTCTCCTTCATATAACTCCTTGGAATCCCAGATGCCATGTCAGCTCCAATGTGTTCTGGTTTAACAAATTCATCACAACTCTGCGTCTTGAATTTAGTGGCTTTTGAACCACTCTTAACCCTCTCTTGGCATCTCCGTGGCTTGAGAAATGGTATCAGGTGACATTGTAAAATTTAAAACCCCCACCTTCGAAGCTGTGCCTGTGAAATTTATTGCGAAGTCCTTTGATATTGGAGTATGAAATTCTTGGAGTTTCTGACAGAATTTTAGGCATCTGACATTGCTGAATGCTTCCACAAAATTGGGGTCTTCATTTAGTAGCTTGAGGTCCATGGGTTCGTACCTCACACAAGAGCCTCCCTTGTTTACTTTCTTCTTCATAGCCATCCTGCTTTATAATCACGCTGCCTTTTGAACTATGACACCTTACTGCTTTTTGAACAATGACACCTGCAAAGAGAAAAAATGAACAAAAAGCTGCTTGCGGTGGAACTAAGCTTCTGAGAGATGTTAATGGACTGATGCATGCAAAACTTGAACAACAGATGACAGAGAGGTGCTTTGGGGATATGTTTTAAAGATGGAATTCGAAAGTGGAGAGCATGATGGAAAATGTGAGAGTGAAAGACAATGATGAGGGTATTTACGCTTTTGCATGCTTGGGTGATCATGATAACGAATTAGATGACCTCACCTTTATCCCTAACCATTAGAAAATTGACAACTGATCGTCTTCTATTTTTATGCAGAAAAACATGATTCCGTAGCGGAAACAGTTATAAACCTGGCAGATTCGCTACGGATTGGTTAGGTGATTCCGTAGCGAAATCTGCCAGTTTGTAGTTATATTCGCTGCAGAAATGTGAAAAAACAGACAAGTGGCATTACCTTGATTTGAAACCATGCATGTGAACCTAAAGTGGAATTTGGTGGATATGACTGATATGACATGACTAATGGAGTGTTTTAGACTTAGGATAAAGGTTTATTCCATGAAATTTTCATCGATTTCATGAACCAACCTATTGAGACAAAATGAAACCTAGGTGAGTGACCCTATCAATCAAAATTAAAAATTTATGTGTGATAACACCTGGGAGAGTCCCTTCTATTGAGGCACTCTAGTGACCAGACTTGTTACAAGTGTAACATCTTCCCTTCCTTTGGGCCTCGCTGTACGATGGTTTTGATTTCTCGGGCCACCACGGTTCTTCTTCTTTGCATGAGCGGCGAAGGCAGTAGGGTTACCTCTATTTCCATTAGAGGGATGATCTCTCTCCATCATTCTTGTCTCCTATTGAGTGCATCTAGTCAACAATTCATCAAAATCAGGAATCATATTATTATTAAGAATCGTAGTATCAAATACATACCAGTCTCGGGGAAGTCCTCCAAGAGCAATGAGGACGAGTTCTCGATCAACTACTTCTCCTATGGCAAGGAGATCATTCCTGATTTCTGTGAGCCTCATAAAATATGATTGAGGCTCATGACTCTTCCCCTACACATAGTCCATGACATCTTGATGTTCTAATGCCAAATCCAAGGACATCTTCCATGCATGATAAACAAACTTGTCAGTCAACTTATCATCAGATCTTTGGTCCTTGACAAGACTTCTTCTTCGGTGATTGCTTTTAAGTTTTCACACTATCTTGGGTTTTGTCTTCACCTCAGCTCTCATACCATGTTAATTTTAGATAACCATGGTATGTTCTATGCTTAATGCAGTTTTACTTCAATCTTTCTTATAGGCCCAATTCAATTTAGCAATCACATAAACACGAAAGTAAAATGTTGATAGAACATAATAATAGATCAACAGAAGACGAGCCAAATAATGTAGATCAGATTTTACAATTCTTCTTATCCAGCGAAGATAGAGAGTGATGTGCGTTACGACAGTCAACAGGATGCATCAGCCAACAAAGTCTTTCTCAACATCAGATTAGCCAACCTTCCAAGTGTCACACACACCCCTCAAAGACAACTCCAAAAGTCAACGCAAGTCAACAAAAGGATCCCTCATTCAAATTTCCGGCATCATCCGTATTTCCGGCATCATCCATATTTTTGGCATCCAGATTTCCGACATCCATATTCACACGTGGGAGAGAGAGAAGTCTCTTCTAGGCTATACGAACCAATCAGATCACGAGGAATGTGTGTGATGAGATGATGATGAAATGGACATCATCTCTCTCCAATTTATATCATCAGTGAGGGTGCGTGACACATTTATTAGGCTTGTGAGCCTACATTACAAATCTGGTCGACCTTGCACATGTGTGGAAAATAAAATCAAAATATATGTTCTGCTCATTCAAACAAGATGATCTTTAGATCAATCTTGCACCTCTCTGAAAGAGGAATCCAACAAAAATATAATCATCATCATATGAGCAGTGCAACCTAGAGTTTGGACCTAGTTGCCCAAAATTAACAAAAGATCATCAGAATGCCTAGACTATTTTGAGTTTTCATCATCTTATCTCTTTTACGAGATCAGAGGCTTGAACCCAAAAAAGGACTGATTTTCCACCTGGGGGTTTCACAAATATTTGGAAGGATTTCTCTGCACTCGGATCTTTTTTCGAGAATTCTAGATCATGAATTGAGGGGCATAGAGAGGACGATACCTTAGAGGGGTTCCGATCTACTGAAAATAACTCCATTGCAAAGCATTGGAACAACTTCTCGGTAGACTAGAGTGGTTGAAAGAACAGATTGCAACTCCTTGGGATCAGATCATATGCGACCCACAAAATCTCGACCCCATACAACTTTGGATATACTAAGAAGAAACCCCATCCGACCAGATCTGCAAGAGATAACTAGAGGACCGTCACATAATTACCATAGCGACATGAATCAATGTGACAAGGACCGGATCAATGCCACAAGCCTTGCATGATAGGAAGGATCTCCGGATCCAACCTTTTGTATGGCAGATCAACAACTGGGAAGGGTTCTATCAAATGAGTTTCAGGTTTGTCACCTTTCAAATTTAAAATCATAGCTGCTGCGGTGGGAAAGAACGAAAAATCCATGGCATAAGAGTCAAGACACTGACTTATTCAGATCCAAACCATGTGCTTGGCTTGGACGCCATGCACAAACATTTTGGATACCATTCTTATTGAGGGCATGTTGAACCCCTGCGGCGATGGACGAACTGCAAACAAGAGCCCTATCCATCTCTCCCGACTCCTTCCAATTTTTATTTATTTTTGTTTAAAATTTCAGATCATGTAAATCCTAATTTTAACAAATACAATTTACTACGTGTAGATTTTAGATATATTTCTGTAAAGTTGTGCATTAATTATTCATACTCGTAATTCTGTATTAGAGAAAAAAATGCAATTTTGATATCAGGTGCAGAGGGAGGTGGGTTGTATAAAAGCCTTGGCTTTCAACATTACAACTGCTTGTAGTGGCTTTGTGTTGAGTCTTGTAACGACTACACGTTTCATAAAAGGTGAGCAGTTCCGTTCCCTGATCAATCCAAATTTGTTTGTTTAATTCATTTGCTTATGGTTAGTATTCTTGGAACAATAACAGGTGGTGGATTTGAAAATGTTTTGTTTATTGGAGCAGATGCTCGATTGGACAGATCGGGGCTCCTGCATTCTTTTTGGGGATGGAGCTAGTGTTGTGTTGTTATAGGTTGACATCCTTTTTTAGCCAAATTAAGCTACCTTTACAAAAGTCTCACTGCTTTGACTACAGGAGCTCCCATATTTATTTATCCCTTTCTGTTGTTAAACATGATTTTATACCTTTCTATTTATATGTAAACTAAAAACTTTTTAAGCATTTGACATATCCATTTAAGTGTTGGTATCTTTACCTTATTGTCCTAGTTGCTATAATCTTACACTCTGGAATACATAATAAGATGCTATATTGATTAGCTCATTGTGGATGTCACAATAAGTGTTAGGGCTGAAACATCAACCATTCTAAAATAATGGCTACTTACATAGCCTGCACAACTTGGAGCAATGATGTTGGGCATACGATTTCATTGATATTTTCATGTTGCAAAGCATATAGGCCGTCTCTCTGTTATTGTTGGTAACCAGGGTACTCTCTCAAGTTGATGAAACATCTCTAGAATTTGACCATGAAAATTCATGGTGAAGAGGCTCCCAAGTCCCCACATTCATCCAATTTTCCGAAGCTAATAAGCCTAGCTAGATGTAACTTTGATCTAGTTTCTATTAGTAGTGCAAGCAAAGAGAAACAAAGTCAAAATTGGAAGAAAATGAAATCTTTTCCTTCTAGAAATCTGCAACTCTAGGATCACCCAGCAACTAGAAGACACTAGTTTTTGTTCTTCATTCATTGTCTTATGTGCCAGCTCTGCATGCATGCTCACACACAGACAACCATGCATTTGAACTGGATAGGAACTTTGTAGACAATAATCATTGATAACAAAGACGAAGATACTAACAACTATGAGAAAGGAAAGGAAGATATGGTGAGGGTAAGATAAGATAATTTTATTGATGTCCAACGACTGACCATAAATAGGTCAATGAGATTGAAGAATACAACCAATATGAGGACAGTGTGGGAGTGCAAATGCAACTCCTAAAAATGCCAAAGCTAAATCTAAGATAAAATGAAGTAAAGAAGGATACAAGGCATCCTCATAAACTTGTAAATAACTAGATCATGTAGAAGGCTAAGTGAATAAGTCTAGGGCTGGAGGTCGATGATGTCAAAAGTGCCCGAGTCTAATAGTCGACAGTGAGGGGGGCGACAATGGTACTAGATCGCTATTGGAGTCCTCTAGATCTAATGAGGAGTCTAGTTGCATGATCCTGGGGGGAGATGTAGGAGTGAGGGATACTCCTAACATCTAAGGCCAAAGGAAAGAATCTCTAAATAAGTCTATGGTTGCTTCGCTGCAGCTGGGGAGTAACTCATCGGGTAGGGGGGGTCCCTGTTTGAGAATCGTTTGGTAGTAAATCCTCTGATGCTCTGGGTGTGAGTGAACTGATTTGCTGTTTGGCACCTTCGCAATGCTCTCGAGAGTACTGGTTGGATTCCCAAAAGGGGGGGCTGAGGGGAGGCCCGAGGTTTCACTGCTCTACTATTTGAAATACCTTGGAACTCAATGAGTCACTTGTTGCTCCAATTAGCCAGATAACCTAAAAATATGATATGATCGTCTGAATCATCCCCTAGTGAGGTGGGGTATGTAGGATCTGAGATCTGTGTCTAAATATTTCCTTGATGAAGAGGGATAGGCATCATTGGTTTGGATACCAAAAGAAGGTAGAGAGGGATCCTTCGGATTCTCTATAAAGGAAATGATATTGTCCTCTGATTTCATTGTCTATTGGGCACCGAAAAATGAGTTGCATCTCCGTCTCTGGCTCCTGTAGGTGGCACAACTGGCAGGCCTTATCAGATCATGGTATATTATGATCCATCTCCACTCGAAGTTGATGGAACCCAACTCGAAGCTGTTCCAGTGGGATCCTGAGTGAGTGCATCCAGTTCCTGTATAAGTGGGGCAGGCAATGAGGCCATCTTGCAACTCCAAAAAATGCTCTACGTAGAAGGACATCTTTGATCCAAGGTTCGCTGAAGGGGATGTCCAAGTGACCTGAATGTATAATTTGTAGACATCTTCTATGACGGATTGATGTAGTATATGCTGAGTCGGTAAGAGATGTGTTGGTCTGTCAAGGGAGAAACTAAATGGAGGAAGGCGCTTTGGGGAGATGGTCATCGACTAAAGGAGTTGAGATGTGTCTCCAAACCATCCATGAGCACGACCTGAGTGGGTATCCAAAGCGGTGGCATGTGAAGAACAAAGTGCAAGATAGGGGTATCTCTCTCTCCCGATAGAAAAATCTCTGTAAGCCTTGAATCTATGGAGGAAAGAGACCAAGCGGAAAAGGACCTCATGGTGAAATGGGTGGACCCCAAACTCCACCTCAATAATAGGCTGCATAATTGTGCGTTTGCAATCGGATGATTTGCTGGACTCGAATCTACCTGGCAGTTTTCTCTATAGACATGAGTGCAGGAAACAATAATGAACTTCCCAATAATCTTTATTACTTTGATTAAAACCGGGTTTTAACAACAGGGTTTGAAGTTCTTTGGTACCATTCACTGAGTCAATGAATAGAAGGATCAACAAAAATATACAAATTTTGAATACCCTTGCTAACTGCTAATCTTAATAGAATTGTAAGAGAGTTTAGTTCAGCCCAATTATGAGTTCCAGTTCGACAGTGGCTTTGTCTTCCAGAAAATGATCATCAGAAAAGTGTAGGATTCCTCCAGTACCACTCATCATCAATGTGCCCTGACTTGCTCCATCAAAAAATCCCCATGGCTTTGTTTTATCGAAGGTCAACTGCCCTTGTAGGAAAATCTAATTTGATGCAATACTTGGAAGGTCAGGACCTCAAATATCATGGAATTTTGAGCTAACCACACTGCCTGAGATAAAACACAACAAAGGGCCTTATGTTCTCTCAGTGTTTTGTCTTTCCACCTGTTGTTTCGGTACTTCTCATTACACAAGATTTGGTAAGAAAATACTTTGAAAGAAGTTAGAGATGCTATGGTAAAGTATGTGTGGAAAATAACATATAAAGGAGATGCACGTGGTCCCTCCACACAAAGACAAAGCGGATAAAACATCTTAAAAAGAGTTAGAACCAAGCAGAAAGGTCAGCGGGCCATATAATACGCTGGTACCAATGGCGCTGCCACGTGGAAGTATTTCGGGGGCACCAAGTGAAGCAAGGAGAGAAGGGAGTCTACGACCGGAATTACATGACGTCACAGCTCAGTGGGGCCGCTTTTCACTTAGTCCGCGGGTAGATGGTGCGATACGAAAGGGTTTCCCAAGCCCCCACCGGAAATCTATGGTGGACCCCTCGGGACGAACAGGTGGCGCGTTCTAAGGCAAGGGTAAGGTATGTTAGGTAATCTGGTACACGACCAGTACTAGTCTTTAACCCGGCTCGTGGCACACACCTACCCAGTCCTGAACAGCTAATAGCATAATGCCACGTGCCTCAGTGTCGACGTCCTTATGACGTCAGCCCTCCTAGTTGTCAACCAAGCCTCATTTTGCGTAAAACATGACTTGTTTAAGCCTCACCCGAGACTCATTTCGGTAAATCATTCATTGTTACGTTTCACCCAACGGTTAAAGTTTGGATTACAGAAGCCGGTCGCTTTCGGCCCCTCCCCCTTGCGTTGCTTTCCGTCTTGCGTCTTCCGCACAGGTCACAAGTATTTAGTCATCCCTGGTCCTTACAGTTTTCCTTCCTTTCTCTCTTTCAAAATGGTTATTGGGAGAATCAAGTCTAAAAAATCTGAACTGGAAACTCCCCAAGCTCGTGAAGTTAGGGCCATCCCTGGACCTGACCCTCTTACAGATACACAGGCTTGCATTCGCGACCCCCAGTATCCTTTTAGTGTTTCCCACATCCGGCCTAACCTACTAGAAAGTCATGTGAAGGGCCGAGACAGGTTCAGAGTTGTCCGGTCTAGTCTGTACCACCAAATTGCTCCGACCACTTTTACAGAATTCATTTGCTGGCTTAGGGACACCTATGATGAGCGAAGCGAGGTATTCCTCTCGGCTCAGGGAAACAAGGTCTTCCGAATTTCCCCTGAGCTCATTAAGAACGCCCTTCGTTTCCCACACAACCCAGAATATGTCGCGTTTACTGAGTTATCCCTGTCACGCCAGTTCTCTAAACTGCCCTGGAAGCAACAGAGTGATTTCCTCTCTTCCATCTCAGAATCCTGTGTTACTTCCATTCCATCTTCAGACATGGTGCCCTTGACCTCATTTGTCGACCACCTCCAGCGGGTCCTCGTTCTCATCTCTGGGTTGTTAGGTCTTAGGGAAGTCGAAAAGGTATCCAAAGAGAGCGTAGCTCTCCTTTGGCTCATGTCTCAACCAGGTGTCGTTTTGGATATTCCCTCCTTTCTAGCTTCGGCCATCCAGATCCAATTTCAAGAAATGTCCTCCGCGGGGGCTTTTTGTTTCAGTTCGTTGGTTTTTTACCTGTTTCTATTTGAGCATTTTGACAAGTTTGAAGCTTTGGGCCTTGAAAAGCTCTCTAGAATGAACGGCCATCCCAGAACCATCTTTGAGTGGAACATTTCAGTTCGACAATAGCCAAAGGGAAGGGGTTACACAAGGTTCTTGAACGAATTCATGACCATTGCCTACACCATACTTCATGACAGTCCTCGGCCCATGATTTTTCCCGAGTAGAAAGACTAGTTGTAGTTTGGCGACGAAGAAAGCATAGGGGATTGGTTTCTTTTTGACAATTACACCGAGATCAGGGTCTACGGTGCTGATGTACCCCCTTACTGCCTGCCGTTGTTTCCTGCCATGCGGGTTTTTGCCCTCGAGTACATTCGTCAGACCATGAAGGCAGACCAGTTCCATTTTGTCCCCGCTAAAAAGGGTTATATCCTGAAGCTTCCCACTACCATTGGCCCTTTTACTGTACACTCAAGACACGCCCTCTCCACTGTGGAAACGATGCTCCAGGGAAAGGATTTAGCGCTGGGGAAAGTTTGGCCCTACGACCCGAAAAGAATTATATCAAATAGGAAAAGGAAGATTAGATCCATTGCTTATGTGCACGAGATTAGGCCCTTCATTGTATGGAGAGCTAACCTTGACACATGGCCTTTGGCTTCACAGATGGAGGTCGAGTCTTCGACAGCGGAAGGAAGGGGTGACACTGCTCTGGTTGGCACAGGCAGAAAAGGGCACCTCGATGAGGCAAATTTTTCAGAAGAGCCGAAAGGGTTGTATATGGGAGAGGGATCTCATCCCTCCAAAAAGTAGAAGAATGATGATGTGGAGATCCTCTGGGACAAACTACCCCTGGAGGAGTTGGTTAGGTACGGGGAGCCAGATAGGAGTAAGGCGGGTTTCAAAGTAAATTACGACGGTGCGTCATCTTAAGAGCCCTCTGTGTTATCGCAGGCCACTTCGGTAAGCAAGGCCGAAGTGAGAGAATAAATTAGAAGCAGAAACAAGACTGTGAGAGAGAAGCTTCGAGCAGAGCTGGCAAGTTTCGTAGACAAATATCATACCCGGCTCACTACAGAGCTGGATTTGGATAAGGAATAGCTAGTGTTCGCTATTACTGAGGCGGTGCTGGACCCTACTGCTAATGAAATCAGCTACAAGGCTTTAGAGGTAGCTGTGAATTTGTCACAAGTCCCCTTAACTGATAAATTGGGTTTACATCAATGTATCAGAGACATGTTAAGGGATGAGGTCGTGAAGCTCGCACTTGCTCTGAGAAAGCTCGAAGTCAAATACAAGGAGGTGGTAGATAATCTGAAGAAGGAAAGGGCAAATGCCAAGGGGGTCAGCAATAACCTTCGTCATCTCAGAAAAATAATGAGCGAGAAGGGAAGTGACAAAGGAGTTTGAACGAAGATCATCCGGGATCTAGAGGTCGAGAACTCAGAATTGAAGAAGAGACGTAAAATTCCTCAAGGGGACTATGTGCAACTCGAGGAATTAGCTCAAGTGGAAAAAGAGAAGTCGGCCCTTGCTTAGGAAAGAGATGAGAATGCTAAGACAGTCGAAGAGCTGGCCACCCTCAGACAAAGGTTCATCGACTTGCAAACTAAGTGGGATACCCATGTCTGCGTAACTCCAGTCACTGACATGGTGGATGCTACCTCAACACAGCTAACCAAGGCCCTTTCAGATCTGCAGGTTTCAGAGAAGCGAACTCATACTGCTCAGCAAATAATTCAGGAGTTAATGGCCAAAGTGGAGCAGAATGACAAAATAATAGCGGCCCTGAGCCCTGCAAACAGAGGTGGAGGAAGCCAAGAAGGAGAAGCAGCAGCAAGAAAAGGTTATCAAAGACCTTAACAACTGGATGAAGGGAAATGCAACCCTCCTTGAAGCCAGGCGTCTCATCTGGACAGATATCCGGACTGAGGTAAGGAAATGCTGGGATTTTATCATGCTGGTGAATGAGAAGAAAATTGCGATTCAATGGTGCAGAGAGAAATTGCAGTAAGGAAGGACAGAAGTTGAGGCCAAGGTAGCTATGGCCAAAAGGTACATTACCTACCTAAATGGTTTATGCTCTGAAGAGTTAGCCACGCAGGGAATTGAAGACCGTTTCAGAGGCGTGATGGAAATCAGAAGGATAATCGAGAAGGAGACAACACGCGTGAATGCATTGAGTGGTCTGGAGCATGTCGCGAAGGGAGTGGGAAAGTTTGAAGAAGAGTGGGATGAGTTGGTGAGAGCAGGGCTCCCATCATGCTGGGATTCTGCTGCTGCCACATTCTCAAGTTTAACTCATTACGAGGAGAAGCTGGCAGCGGTCATGAATCAGACGAACCTCCCTTACGAGAAGACCACCCGGCTCAAAGCTGAGACTATAATTGCCGCCCTTGGAAAGGAAATTTCCCTCCTCTGCTAGGTCAGACAGTGCTTCAGGGTGCAAATAGATTATTCAGAATTGACAGATATGCAAGCCTCAGTGGAGATCTTCGCTACCTGCCTTTGCCAGGAGCGTCCATTTGGCAGAAATGCAGTAATTTCGCAAATACGCCAGCCGTCACACCATCCATTCAGTCTTTGCCACCTCAGAAGCATACAGCTGGTTCTTCTGCGTCATGAGTGCCTCCAACTCAGTCGGCCGCTGTTACACCTCACTCTACCAAAAATTGATGATCATGTTCAGGCCCTAGTGGCCTTTTTGCTTTTATTTTCTTACTTTTGTAATATCGGGTGAAATTGCAATTTCACCCTGTGCACTTTTATTTTTCTGTCCAAGTTATTTTACTTTCTGTTGGCGCTCATGCTAAGGCCATTACAGATATGATGAGAGGCGTTCTTCCTTATCATCGGTTTTTGATTTTGATAAAGACAGGTAACTGAAAAGATATTTCCGTGAACACATGGGGATCCGATGGAAAAAATATCTTCTGTTACCAAGAGACCAAGAAAGCTATAAAAGGAGGACCCGAAGTCTAAATGAGGGTTCCGGATTTGGAGAATAGAAATTGTTATTGGTAGTTTCCCTTGTTGTAAAGTTTTGAGGACTTCCTGTGTTTTATGTTGAAGAAATCCCTATGGGGAAGAATGTAATGAAACGATTTTTGCTATGAGAAGGATTCCTGGTGGGATCAGCTGCAGTCTGTACTCCTTGTTTTAATCTAATACAAATGTTTTCTCACCTCGTCACTCTTTTTATGTCATACGTTTCTGGAATGCGAGCACTTAGTTAATGAGGATGAATTTGTCTGTCTCAGATATTCATGTTCTTAGTTCATCGTGCTTTAAATATTGCTCAGAGCTATGATATTATGTTCATACTGTTTCACTTCATGTATTCATATTTCTCCCTATATTGACTGCTGATAGATTCTTACAAAATATTAAGCCTATCTGCGGTTTATATCCCCTCCATTTGCTGCCATTGTTACAACGACCTTTACACTTTTATATCTGTGTGCTGTGTTTCACAATCTGGCCCTTCTCATGACTCGTATATTGATATTCATCTTCAATAATATCTCCAGAGGACCCTAATTACTTGCTACTGGATATAGCCGCTTGTATATCTCTGCTCTCTAAGTCTTGGTCCCAGTTTATAAAGTCATAGAAACCGTTTATGAACAAGAAGACATGCATCATTGACTGTGAAACACTTCCCTGATCTTCTTGATTTTAAGATGACCTAGGCACTGGTCCTTCACAACTCAGGGCTGTCTCTAGGAGCTACAACACCACCAAAGCTTAAAGCATTTTTCGGTGGAGTTACCCTGCCAATAACCCATGCCTGGATATAGTGCTTTTGTCTCATTCGAAACTTCTTTTCCTAAAGATGATCTGCAGTCTTCTCTGCATCCTTGCATAAAACGATCTTCCTGGTCCCTGCCAGGAATTCCTTTGTGGAGGATTCCATGTTAATATTTCCTTTCTCATAGCAAATGAAATGACTAGTTTTGTCCAATGCCGTGTTCTTGATTTTGCAGATGCTGCTCTGCCACCAGATTGTTTCCCTTTTTGTGCATCCTCAGGAAATATTGCTTTGTAGTCGAGGTTTGCTTTGTAACTGCCTGGGCCTGAGATTTTAGACAAAATTAATGCATCTTCTTTATCTCAAGTCTCATAAAACATAGCTGGAATAGCTATCCATGGAATCACCTTCTAAACCTATAGACCAAGAAGACTTACAGCTGTGATTCCAAATTTTTGTTAGGTTATGATATGCAGTATCAGCTAGAGTAAAAATTTATTGTCTATGAAGAGGTTCGATGATATGGCACCACGCAGCCACATAGGCTTGACAATTATAAAATACTCTAATTTATGATTAGTGGATCTAAGTTTCTTTTCAGGAATAGCATTTGAAGTCATCGTGAACATAATGAAACTGTACCAAAGGAGCAAGAGCGGGTAGGCAAAGTTTATGCTGTTCAATGGGTTCCAGTTCACTTGAAGTCCTGTTTGAATTTATGCAACTTAAAACAACTCATTTGCTTCCTAGTCTAATTGGATTCCACATTTTAGCAGTCAAACATTGTCAGTTGTCTTCTAATTTTGTTGGTTTTATGAAAGTTTTCATGTTTATTAATGAATATGATTTACTTGTGTAGTTACAGACTATTGCCAGAAGTGCTGGAATGCTTCACAGTGAGTGGGTTGAAAACGCATATAGATGAGTGGTTTGTTTTCTAGAGAAGCTCGAGGAGGGATGTTATATAATGGTGAGCATTGTTGTTCTGAATCTTCAGTCTATAGGAATTTTTTTGGGCATGATCTTTTGAAATTCTTTAGTAGTTCAGAGGTTTATATTTAGCTGTCGTATTTATCTGGTCTCCCTAGCACGGACATTTCGTTTGTGAAATTCCCTCTGTGTTAATAACTTAATATATTTAGAATATGAAATTATGGAAAATTTGACAAAAAACATTTCTACCAAAAACTGATGAAGAGGGCTAAATGGAAGTCATGTAACCCTAGCTGAATGTTTGCCATCTCATGCAAGGGACCTTGATTAACTCCCCGGCAAGAGTTCTCATATTGTCGGTCACGAGCTTGATTTCTTCGAAGGAGCTTATAGGTCAGTTTGAGTACCTTTTTTTTTTCTTGTATCAATCCTGAGAATTATTCTATTTTTGCAATGAAAATACCAAAATAATATCCTTGGTAGAGCTATGTATGTGCATGCCGTTATATAACTATCCTCCTTTTGCTTGCGTGTTGGGTATGAATGGGGTAGAGCTATGAATATGAATGCCGTTCTTTAACCATTTTTTTTTATGGAAATTTATTCTTAAATCATGTAGAAGGCAGCACTGCATTTTATGGCTCTCAGATTGGCTGGGGTTTTGGAAATTAATGCCCATTTTGTATATTGTTTCCATTAGTAGTGCCACATCGACACCTGAAACACCTATAAATCTAGATAAAATTTACTAGATAAGCCGAGCAGATCCAGTGCATACTGCCATCTTGACAAAATAAAACATGCACACACTTTGCACGAAATACAGTTACTTAGGATAATGCTATATAATGATGAATATTTAAAATTACATACTTCTAAGCATTGGGTTATTTTTCAGTGCTTCCCATGTGAAATTTTATTGCTGATGAGTTAATTTGTAAAAAGTTAAAATAATTTTTTTTTTGGGTTTGTGTTGCAATTGTCACAATTTTGTCTTCATGGTGTGTTTTCTTTCATCTATTTTTGGTTTAAAATTTAACATGGCATGAGAGTGTTAATGAGCATGTGAGTTAATCATAGAACCATCCAAGGGAGAGATGTGCCCTGTCTTGGGCAATAGACTATGGGATGGAACAATGCTACAAGTTAGGTTGAGAGAAGGA
Source organism: Pinus albicaulis (assembly GCA_034641835.2). Classification (NCBI taxonomy): domain Eukaryota; kingdom Viridiplantae; phylum Streptophyta; class Pinopsida; order Pinales; family Pinaceae; genus Pinus; species Pinus albicaulis. The sequence continues at coordinate 1,454,740,535 of CM076584.1, forward strand.
CATTTCTTTTGTTTGCATACAAATATTTGACCTCCACAATTGCTTTGGTCCAAGTCCTATGGGCATTCGTTAATGACCCACTGGTTGCCACTTGTAGGGCTGTACCTTTTGGAGAATCCAAGTTCTTCCTGCTATGTTGGGATTTGGAAATGTTGCTGAAAAATCCCCAAGCTAGCCAGAGGAGACCATTTGCCAACAATTGGACTTGAACTTGAGAGCTCCTAGAACCCCAAAGGACCAAAGGAGGGTTGCTTTGCCAAGCCCCGCCTAAGGTCTAAGCCCAGGTGGAGAGGAGAGTCATAGTCATATCATAAAGCTAGAGGAATTCTTGAATGCATTTTTACAATTGAGGAAGAGTTTTGAAACCAGGTAATACAAATCGGCGAGAGAGCATTGTCAATGGCCAAAGGATAGTAATGTTTCGCATCGAGGGGATCAAAGCTTGTTGTTAGAGATTTGATCTCATAAAGAAAGTGAAGACACTTGGAAGAAATCACAAGAATTGTTCAAGGTTATATATAGGTAGTGTTTATAAGGTTAATGGTTGCTTGCTGGGAAGAAATATGTCATTTGGAAATTGAAAGTAAGAAACATTCTCGTAGTTACAAACTTCCATAGAAATCTTCTCGCGGCGAGAAAGCTTTGGAGATTCGTAGATGGAAAGGAGTGGATGCCAAACATGGTTGAATAGCACAATTATGATGAGATAAATAAATAAGGTTTTGTTATATGACATTATGTTATAGTGCGTGATACAAGGTTTCTCAAGAAGATTGGGATACACTAAAAGCTTTGTATGAGACATCTAATGAAACATTGGTTTTTTATTTGAGAAACCAATTGTATAGGTGGAGAATGGAAGAAGGTGATTCAATGGAAAGCCATTTCATTTATAACAAGAATAAAGAACAATGTTTATGTCTCTATAGTTGTTAACTATTTGCCTTGGTGTTTTCATACCCTAGATATTTGATGAGCTAGCAAGACTGCCTTCGTGAAAGGGCAACAAAAATAAGCTTTGTGATGAAGAAAATTATTAACATGCATCTGCAACAAAGAATAAGATAAAAAAAATTACATATTTTTGTCTACAAAAGAGATGAGAGGAAGCCAAAGTTAAGGAAACTTCAATCATGAATATTCAAATAACTACCCTTAAGAAAAGGCAATAAAATATGCTCTATGAAGAAGGAAATCCTTAACATTCATTTGCATCAAAGCATATGAAAGTGTTGAGAAATCTATAGGGTAGAGGATGGGATGATTTCTCTTTAGTTGATAACTGCTTGTGATATCTTTTTGCTTTTTCTTACTTATTAGCTTCTTCTCTTATTATTATAATTGTTCTTATCATCAAATAACTACAAAAACAAGAAGAAAAATAGTACACAAGAACACAGGATGTAGGCTACAAGCTAGGGTCAAAACCTCTCCAACTAAGAGGAAAACCCAAAAATCTCTTCTCTTCTTATAGATTCTTCAATTGACGAATTCCAAGACCTCTGGACCAAGACCAATACCTTGGGTCAATACCAAGTTCGACCTTACTGATGATGTGCTTCCTTTATCCAAGTCAAACCTAGTCAAATCTCTTCCAACAACACAACTTCGACTCCCAACTACAAATTTTTGGTCTCTACTAAAGGTCTGAAATTTTTGGCCTTCCCAACAACAATTGCTTCCACACGTGCGAGCTTATTTTGGCCTTCCAAGGCTTCTTTGGACCTTTTCTTGACTTTCTCCTTCTTCTAAGGCTTGAGGATGACCTTATGAGCCTTTCGTTGACCTTGTTTCTGCTCTTTCTTCAAGTTTGATCTTGCTGCAACAAAACCCTAACCCAACAACAAAAACCGTAGCCTTCCTTCACACTTGTGAGAGAGAATTAGCTCCAAAACATTTCTTCTTTGTCCTTCTCCTTCTTTGCTAGCCTTCTTGTCCTTCTCCTTCATATAGATGATAAGAAGTGAGTGAGTGATCCAAGGAGGTCAAGTTCCCTCCTTTATATAGGCTTCTAAGGTGGATGTGGCTCCTCAAAATAGGCCGACTTCTTAACTGCTGAGTCAACTTGGACTTTGAAGGTATTTTGACTCTTTAAATTACAAAAATAATTCTTTTTACAAGTTTCAATGTGCCTGATGGGGTCTTCAACATATGACAATGACTCTTTTGACTTTTTGACCTAGGAAAAACCCTAGAAGCACTCAATGGGTGTTTGACCTCTAAAATAAAAGACATTGAGCATGAAACCCATGCTTCAAAAATAAAAATAATAAATTTTCTTTCATTTTACAATATACAAGAATCAAAAGCACATTTCATATTTATGAAGACCGAACCTAGTTACACATTTTTCGACACTCCCTCTTAACTAGGGAGGTATTCATAATGGTACATGGTCATTCTCATTCTGAATATATCTCATAAGAATAGTCGGATTGGTAACCCATCTATTTAGCATCATAACAACCAACATTGTAACATAGCAAGGCCGTGACTAACAACTCTATCTCTCAACAAGATCAAATCACAATGATGGCGAGACCAATGATTTATAGACACTATCATCATTGTCTCTCTAGGAGCATACCCCACCCGGGTTCTCTCAGGGTATATCCTACGAGGACCATTCTTATCTTGTATAACCAATCCTAAAAGAATATCGGCCCTCTATGACTACTATTATCTTGGATGCCCTATCACATCCTCAAAGAGTATTAGATGTCATATGCTTACCCAATCCTCCATTCTTTCTTCCCAAGTGAAGACAAGAATGATGTGCCTATCTCTCTCTCTCAACCAGGGAGGATATATCAACCAGACCAAGCTTGTCTCTCAAATACACAAGCTTCTTATTAGGAAGAGATTTTGTCAATATATCAGCTACCTGCTCATCGAGGGAGATATACCGTAGTTGCAGTACACCATATTGTACTGCTTCCGAATGTAGTGATAGTTGTTATTTATATGCTTTGTCTTTCCATGAAATACTAGGTCTTTAGACAACCTTATACAACTGGTGTTATCACAATGTATCACTGTAGGGTTCATAGGTCCTTCAAACAAGTCAGACATCAACTTCATCAACCAGACAACTTCACTGCTTACTTCATAGATTGCAATATACTCAACCTCAGCACTACTCAAAGCAACTGATTCTTGCTTTATGCTCATCTAGGAGACCATGGAGGCTCCCAAACTAAAACATCCTCTTGTAGTGCTTCTTCCATCTTGCTCATTGCCTCCCTAGTCAGAATCTGTATATCCAATCAAGTGGACATCATTCATCCTTTCATACTTCAGGTAGTAGTGGATTGTTTCTTGCAGATATCTTAGTATATGCTTTTCAACTATCCAATGATCATGCTTAGACTCCACTTGGAATTGAATGAGAACATTTACTGCAAAAAATGTCTCGTCGAGTATTCACTAAGTACATTAGTGAGCCAATCAATTGTCTATAGTTGGTAGGATCCAGAGGGCTCGATTAAGAACTTCTTAGTCGCTTCAAGTTTGTGATCATTAGGGTAGTCATAGGTTTGAAATCCATCATGTCAAACCTCTTCAACATTTTAATCACATACTTCTATTGACCTAGATAAATATGGTCCTTGCTAGACTTCCAGTCCCAAATAGTAGTGCATCAAACCTAGATCCTTCATGTCAAATTCTAATGCTTGTTGCTTCTTGCATTCTTGGATCCAACCTTCCACACCTGTCAAGAGAAGATCATCCACATATAGAAGAATGATAACAAGTCCATTCTTCACAACCTTGATATAGAGGTTCAGATCAACATAACTATTTTTGAAGCCCAAACGTTGTAGGTATGCATCCATCCTAACATACTATGCCCTCGGTGCTTGCTTAAGGCCATATAATTCCTTCTTCAACCTGCAAACATAAGCCTCTCTATCTTTGATTTCAAATCCCAAGGGTTTCTCTCTATAGACTTCTTCATCAATGTTGCCATTTAGAAATGAAATCTTGACATCCATTTAGTGGATGTTCCATTCTATTGATGTTGCCAACGAGACCAACGAACGTATAGTTGTAAACGTTGTTGTAGGTGAAAATGTCTCTTCATAATCGATTCCTTCCTGTTGGGAGAAGCCCATAGCAAAAAAACTTTCCTTATATTTATCAATACTTTCGTCTACAACATAGTTACCGATCAAATAGGTAACTAAACTGGTACCTACTTTTTTGAGGTAGCAAAAAAAACACCTGATTTTGAAAAGTGGTGATGCAGAATAACTCTTTTTTTTGGATCTTGGTTTTGGCACATTAAATTTTCTTATGATATATATATATATGTTATGATTTTTATGTCGATTTTGAAAAATAGTGATGTGAATTACCTTCGTTTCTTTTAGCATATTTTTGGAACTTTAAATTTTCTTTGATTTTTTTTTAAATGTCATGTTTTCATGTTGATTTTGAAAAGTAGTGATTTTTTAAGTATGAACATTTGTTTTTGAAAAGTGTTGATGCAACAACAATAATTTTTGTTTAAGGTGATTTTCATCTTGGTAATAAAACATAAAAATAAAATTAAAAAAAAAACATGGCAAAAACAAATCAAATATAAAAAGAAACCAATAAAAGTGTAAAAAAAACAAAAATAACTTGTAAAAAAAAAATTTAAAAAAAAATTAAAAAAAGGAAAAAATTCAAAAAAACACAAAATTTAAAGGAAAAAAAAAAAAAACAATTTTAAGTATTTATTTATTATTAAAAAAAAAACAATAACATAATTTAAAAAAATGATAAAATAAAAAAATTAAAAATAATAAAAATTTAAAATAATCAAAATATTAAAATAAAAAATAATTAAAATTTAGAAATTAATTAAAAAGAACATTAAAAAAATTTAAAATAATAAAAGTTTAAATTAAAAAAAGTTCAAAAAAAAAATTTAAATGAAAAAAATAGATGATGATGATGATGGTGGTGGTGGTGGTGGTTAACGTCCACTGATACCAAACTTTGGTCTATCGGACCTAAAGAAATGAATTATTTAGTTTGTTTTAAAATTGTACTCCTATGCTCAAAGAGCTTGGAGAGAAGCATTCTGAGCTCACTATAATTTTGATATGTTAAAAAGCTAAGAAGGTCAATATTGCAACAAAGATTACAAAACTGATATCTAATATGGGTGTATGCAAAACATTCTAAGAGAAGTGGTTTTCATCCTCAATGTTCATATTCTCACAGAGGTGACAGATCCTTTCCACCCATGGTGTTTTAGGAACTACCCAACGCCCTGTTTCACTATGGAGCTCATGAGAGTTTGTTCTTATCTTGGGTATATTTTTTTTTTTCTTCGAGCTAGTTGAAACAAAGAGATACTTTTGATCTTCTAGAGTAGGGTTATCGTCCGTTAAGACCATGCGGTCTATCAAAACAACATTAAAAAAAATAAAAAATAATGTTAGATCTAAGAATTTTGTGATTCATAATGTAGATGAAATGTCTTTCGCATTAATCACATCATTAGGATTTGGTCGATGTTTCGAACAAGCTAATGTGGTTCATCCTTGTCTTGAGGACGAACCACATTAGCTGGTTCGAAACATCGACCAAATCCTAATGATGTGATTAATCCGAAAGACATTTCATATAAAAAAATTGAATTAAAAAAAATTAAATAAACAAACTCTCCACTTGCTAACATGGTCAAGACACGGGAAGCACAAACCCAATCGACGAAGGAGAAATTTATTTTATTTATTTATTTTTAATGTATATATATATATATATATATATATATATATATATATATATATATATATATATATATATATATATTTTTTTTCCTTAAATTTTAAATTTACTATTTTTTAAATTTGTAAATTTTTTTAAAAATTTTAATTTAAAAAATGTGTGTGTGTGTGTGTGTTTTTTTTTAAAGAAATAAAATGAATTTTTGTTTTTTGATATATATATATATATATATATATATATATATATATTTTAATTTGAATTTATTTTTTAATTTTTAATTTAAATTTTGATTATTTTAAAAAATTTATTTTCAAATTTTAATTTATTTATTTATTTAAATTTCCAAATTTAAATTATTATTATTATTATTATTATTATTATTATTATTTTTTTTTTAATTATGCAATTTTTTTTATTATTAATATTTTTTTATAACTTGAACAAATTGTCTTTTTATTAATTTTGGGTTATTTATTTATTTATTTTCTTTAGATTGTGTGTGTGTTTTATTTATTTTGTTTATTTTTAATTTTTAATTTTTACAAGTGATATTTTATCTTTAATACGATGACTAAAGTTGGAATTTTATTTTCATAAAGGTGACATTTTATTTTAAATATCCTTGGTTTTTTTAGGCTTTTCAGAGACGTGATATTTTATCTTTAATACCATGCCTAAAAATCGTTGGAACTTTAAGACTTGATATTTTAGCTTTAATGTCGCGTTTATCGTTGAAATTTTAAGGTTTTTCAGAGTCATTATATTTTATCTTTAATGTCATTATTAAAAACTGTTGACAATTTATCCCGAAAAGAAAAAAGCGTTATTCCAACATCAACACTTTTCGTTTTCAAGGTGCTTTTTGCACACAAAAAATTGACGACGTTATTCCAACATCAACACTTTTCGTTTTCAGCGTCGACATTATTCCAACATCAACACTTTTCGTTTTCACGCTGTTTTTTGTACACAAAAATTGGCAGCGATTTCCAGCATCAACACTATTCATTTTCAGGTTGTTTTTTGCACACACAAAATTGACGACGTTATTCCAACATGAACACTTTTTGTTTTCAGGTTATTTTTTGCACCAAAAAAATTGACTTTTACATCTATTTTTAAAAATGTTGAAAATTAACCCCGAAAAAAAAATGTTATTCTAGAATACAACTTTTCGTTTTTGAGTTGTTTTTTAATGGTTTTTTGATGTTTTTTGGTTAGAGTTCTCGTTTTGAGGTAATAGTTCCCGTTTGATCGGTAACTATGGTCTAATGCATATTTAATTTTGTAGAGCCTCTTGGAAGTTACAACAGATTTTTCTTCAGGCCTAGGTACGATCTCCCAAACTCCATTTTTCATTATCGATTGATACTCTTCATTCATGTCATCGTTCCATTCTTGGTGTGTGACAACTTCTTCAAAGGTGGATGGATCCGCTTCTATGAGTTTCGTCATATAGGCTGCATACACAGAATATAGTTTGTGCTTCTTACTTTCCTTCAATGTGTCTTGGACTGCTTCATGACCTTCTACATCTAGTAGGGTAGACCTCAACCAATTAGGTCTATTTCTAGTTTTGGGGATGACCATCAGTTGCACTAGTTCATTGAGACCTTCATCTTCATGATTTGATTCTTCTTCCTCCCTGGTGCCTTCCTCTTCAAATATAAGAAGTTCTTCATCATCAGAGTCCATTAGGAAATCCTTTGATTTCTTGAATGTAATACTTTCATCGAATATCACATCTTGACTAACTTTTATTTGTTGTCATTCTTTTATGTTAGATCCTATATGCCTTTGAAGTATTACTGTAGCCAACAAATGTTCCTTTCATGCATTAAGGATCCAATTTATTTCTCTTATCTTTCGGTATATGAATATAGACATGACAACCAAAAATTCGGAGATAAAAATTTAGAGATGGTCCACACTTGGTTTCTTCCTAGTGAATGGTTCTTCGGGAGTCATATTATATAGTGACCTGTGGGGACTTCGATTTTGAATGTATACAACAATCTTAATTGCATCACTCCACAGAAATTTGGACAGATCTTGATCATGTAACATGGATTTCACACTTTCTTCAATGGATCAATTCTTTCATTCTGCAAATCCATTTTGTTCGGGATTATATGGGACTATTATCTCCCTCTTAATCCATGTGAAAATTCAGAAACCCTGAATCCTACTCTGCAACAACTGATTATATTTCTTCTATTTGTTAATTTACTTGAACAATTATTTACTGTTTGCTACGGTAAATATCAAAATAAATACGCTGCAACCTTCACAGAATAAATAAATGGAAAATATAACGTAGGAAAGATAGAAACACACACACAAATAACTCAGTTATTTTTGGACTAAGTCCTTGGAAAAACCCAATGTGGGAAAACCGATGCAACAACTGAGGTTTTGTATATTATGCAGTAGTAAATTCTGAGTACAAGTCTATGGTTGCTCTAAATCTAGCAAACCATACAGAGTAAATCAGACAAAAAGTTAGTGAGAAAAATATCACGCTGCAACTGGCGATCCGACACTGATCTGGGCTCCGGATGAGCTGCTTTGTGTTGCCTCTACGAAGTCACTGCATTAGCTTACGCAGTACTACGTCACACAGCTAGGAACTGTGTCACCTTCGCTATCTGATCAACTGTTGTTTGGAAACTTGACCCTCATGGCCCTCTGATCTCTCACTCTGGTCTCTGGCACTGAATCAGTGCCGTCTCCCAACAAAAATACGGATCCCCTCTAAAGCTCTGTGCTTCCTCTGCATGTCCTCTGTACTGCCTCCCTAATTTGCACTCACCGGATCTAGAAAATCTTCCTCCGACCTTACTATCCTTGCCCCTCTGTCACTGCAATGAGTTGACTGACTCTCTCTCCGATAACTCAACGTTGCTACTCAGGAAATCGATCTCTTCCAGTGTGTTCTCTTAGTGCCCATTGAGTTCTTCTTATAATATCTCGCTGAGACTTCGACGACCACGATTAAAACTTAATTGATGGATAAGATTAACTAAGACTCGACTTTTTCTAGAAGATTCACACCTGACTTAATTAATACCTTTTAATTAATCATATTTCCTAAGTTTAGACTTAGGAAATATTAAAAATTGACTAATTATTTTAATTAATCCATCTCTACGTGGAATTTGTCCAAACGATTTCTGGGTCTTGGAGAATACATATATCTTAGCCTCTCTGCAAAATATTGAGGCTAGAGCACATCCGATGCTACAAAAATGAAGACTCCCTCTTAGCGAGGAATGTGATCTAGTATTGCTGCCCTCATGATATCAATACTTTGACTTTGCACCACCTCCTTTTGCAATGTTGATCTCTGGCTACTGCTGCCCACCAACTACTGTGTAACTCTTATTCTGCGCTGCATCTGTGCTGCTGCTGACCCTGCATATTGCTGCCAACTACTACATCTGCACTGCAACTCTGTTGCTGCTGCCTGTACAACATCTGCATCTGTCTCTCATCTGTTGCTATTACAACTGAGAGATATCCACCATATTGAAGCAAATGTGTTCAGTATGATGCATCTGTCACTCGAGGCCTGAATGCTAATAGTCTCTGCACTATCACTGAAGCCTCTGCGTTGTTGCTGACTCTGCACTGTGCCCACTGCACTGCTGCCAACTCTGCTCTGCACTGCTCAGTCCTGATTACTACTAGATACTTCATTTGTCACTTTGGCACCTGACTGCACCAACTGCCACTAGTCCATCCTGCTACTGCTGGTATGGGCTCTCGTATCAAGGTATTGATCCAAGAGGTGGACTCCTCAAGGATCCTGCCCATATGTAGCTCTCTAGGGCTACAAAACAAAATCACCCCACCTCACCCCTGGAGGTATATTAGTGATCATGACAAACTCTTCCTCTAGTCTAGAGGACAAATTATCTATCTCAGCAGATGTAACCTGCTAGTCCTGCTTCTCCTCTTTGTCCCTCTTCGTGAGTGGATGCTGGGTGCTATAGTGGCCAAGTTCACCACATCTGAAGCACTTCACCTTTGAAATGTCCTTCTTTCTTCTGCACTGCTCCTGCTGCCACTTTGATGCGAGGTTTACGTTCTCCTCCTCCTTTACTTCCTTCATCCCACTGCTACTGTTGCCTCCTATGGTGCTCTTCACCAAGTCTCTGCCCATGATGCTCTATACGAATACTTGCCACTCCTCTGAAACACTATTTAGGGCAAATCATACAAACTCTGTAGGTTGGGGCGTTGACCCAACTGTAGACAGCTGATCCCAGACATCCTAAAGTTTAGTAAGGAAGGGGTCTATATGCTCCCCTTTCTTCATCATAGTAAACCTCAACTTCTCCTCCAAATACATCTTCTGCTGCTCGAAAGATCCCTGGTATAGCGTAGCAAGGGCATCCCACATATGCTTAGCAGTGTCCTTGCCAGCTATGTGAGACATTACGTGATCTTGAACTCCATCAAGAATCAACCTCTTTGCTTTCACCATCTCTTTTTTATAGGCCTTATGCTGATTTGGGTCTGTGGGTACAACTACCATTGAATTGATATAGGTTTTAAGATCATATTCGTCAAGAAGACAGGAAATCCTGGCCTTCTAGATCACATAGATTGTTGAACCATCCAAATGGTCTTGATCTCTCAACCCTACTAATGCCATCTCGCCAAAAAATGTTGAACTCTACCTCTTCTCCTCTGCGCAGCTACTGACTAGCTCTACGGACTCCCTGATGGAGTGGGAAAATGTACTCACAGCTACTGCTTCTCTGGTTGGAGAATTTGAACTTCTTGGCTAGAAGTTCCTCGAGGAAGGAATTCCCTTAGTGTGTGCTCTTCTTCCCTTCTGATGCTATTCTTCCAGCAACTACTGCAAAATAACTGTCAAAGTTGAAGATCTACTCTGCAAGAAACACATTGCTACTCCCTCTGCCTCTGACAATCTTCAATCTAGAACTTTTGTTCTTTGTCGACTCACTTAGAGAAATTTTTTTTCCTCAAAATACTGCCCTGATAGCTAATGGACTGCGCAACCTCCTGGGGTTTTGAGTAGTTGCCTATGTAGTGCCTCGAAGCTCCCTATTTCCTTTTGCAATTGAGTTCTTCCGCTTCTTATCTGTGCTCTGATACCATGTGAAAATTCATAAACCCCGAATCCTACTGCAACAATTGACTAGATTTATTCTATTTGTTAATTTACTTGAACAAATTATTTATTGTTTGCTACGGTAAATATTGAAATCAATACACTCCAGGCTTCACAAAATAAATACAATGGAAAATTTAATGCAGGAAATATAGAAACACACACACAAATAACTTAGTTATTTTTGGACTAACTCCTCGGAAAAACCCAATGCGGGAAAACCGATGTAGCATCTGAGGGTTTGTATATTATGCAGTAGTAAATTATGAGTACAAGTCTATGGTTGCTCTAAATCTAACAAACCATACATAGTAAATCTTACAACAAGTTAGTGAGAAAAATATCACTCTGCAACTAGCAATCCGACACTGATTTGGGCTCCGGATGAGCTACTTTGTGCTTCCTCTATGCAGTCACGTCGTCAACCTACGCAGTACTGCGTCACATAGCTAGGAACTGCGCCACTTTCACTATTTTATCAGTTGTTGTCTGGAAACTTGACCCTCCTGGCCCTCTGGTCTTGCACTCCGGCCTCTGGCACTAAATCAACTTTGTCTCCCAACAAAAATACTGATCCCCTTTGAAGCTCTGCACCGCCTCATGGCTGCTGCGCTACCTCTCTGTGGCACTTGTTGTCTCTCTGCTTTGCACTCACCGAATCTGGAAAATCTTCCTCCAACCTTACTATCCTTGCCCTTCTCTCACTGCAACAAGCTCATTGACTCTCTCCGTCAACTAAATGCTGCTACTCAGGAAATCGATTTGCTAGTGAATTCAATCTCTGCCAGTGTGTTCTCCAAGTTCCCATCGAGTTCTTCTTATAATCTCTCGTTGAGACTTCAACGACCACAATTAAAACTTAATTGATGGCTAAGTTTAACTAAGACTCGATCCACACCTTTTTCTAAAAGATCCACACCTAAATTAATTAATACCAGTTAATTAATCATATTTCCTAAGTTTAGACTTAGGAACTATTAAAAATTGATTAATTATTTTAATTAAGCCATCTCTAGGTGGGATTTCTCCAAATGATTTATGGGTCTTGGAGAATACATGTGGCTTAGCCTCTTTGCAAAATCTCGAGGCTAGAGCACATCCGATGCTACAAAAATCAACAATCCCAACCTCTTTATAGAAAGCTATGAGTTCCTTCGAAATATATTCTCCTCCATCGTCGAATCTTAAGATATTTATCCTTCTTTTAGTAAGGTTCTCTACTTTAAATTTGAATTCTTGAAATTTGTTGAATACTTCATCCTTGGATTTCATCAAATAAACCCAAGTTTTTCTTGAATGGTCATCAATGAATGTTACATAATATAGATGACCTCTAAGAGACTTTGGATTCATAGGACCAGAAACATCAGAATGAATGAGATCCAAAATTTCTTTTGACCTTGAAGCACTACTTCCAAATGGTCTCCTGGTATTTTTACCTAATGCACATCCCTTGCATACTCCTCCATGTTTCTCCTTGAGTTCGAGAATGCCATTTACAATTGTATTTAGAGTTGGTAGGATTTTGCAGTGAAGATGACCAAATATTCTATGCCAAAGTTCACATGGGAAAAATTCAATGTGAACCAAAGCTTGAGCGAGGGGAGTTATCAATCTATAAATTCTTCCTTCATAGAACCCAATCATCCTTGCATCTTCCATGCTTGAGTTTTTATCCCATACTATGACCTTTCTATCTGTGAAAGCAATTCTATCACCCTTATCTTCTAGACATGAAATGGGAAGTAAATTTTTATGCAAACTTGGAACAAACATAATACTGTTGCGATGAATATTTCCTCCACTCTCCAGCTCCAACGAGGTTGATCCAATTCCTCTCACAAGGTAGCTCTTATTGTCACCAAGCTCCATGGAGTAAGATGACTTTCCTCTTGATAATGTGTTTAGTTGCTTGTGATGACCAGTCATATGTCTTGATGCTCCACTATTGATTACCAAAATATTTTCATCTTGAAACATGTCAGTGAGTGTTGAGAATAGTCCTTTGTCCTTTGTAGATGTCTTGGTCACTTCCTTCTTAAGAGAAAATAAGAGATCCAATACTTCTTTGATGCCCTTCTTGAGATGACTTGCCACCACTGTACACTTCTCTAGAAACTTCTTCAATGTAGTAGAGATCTTCATTATGACCTTAGCCAACCTCAGCTTTGATACCATGTTGAGAAATATTTAGGAAAAACGATAGGATTATTTCTCTTTACTTGATAACTACTTGTGATATATTTTTACTTTTTCTTACTTATTTACTTCTTCTCTTATTATTATAATTATTCTTATCATCAAACAACTACCAAAACAAGAAGTACAATAGTACATAAGAACATAAGATGTAGGCTGCAAGCCAGGGCCAAAACCTCTCCAACTGAGAGGAAAACCTGAAAATCTCTTCTCTTCTTATAGATTCTTCAATTGACGAATTCCAATACCTCTAAACCAAGACCAATACCTTTCGAAGCCCAAGTCCGACCATACCGATGATGTGCTTCCTTTGTATAAGTCAAACCCAGTAAAATCTCTACCAATAGCACAACTTTGACCCCCAGCTACATATTTTTAGCCTTTACTGCAAGTCTGAAATTTTTGGGCCTCCCAACAGAAGCTTCCACACCTGTGAGTTTATTTTGGCCTTGCGAGGCTTTTTCAAAACTTCACTTGAATTTATCCTTCTTCTAGGGCTTGAGAATGACCTTATGAGTCTTTCGTTGACCTTCTTTTTGCACTTTCTTCAAGTTCGACCTTGCAGCAACAAAACCCTAACCCAACAACATAAACCCTAGCCTTTCTTCTCACGTGTGAGAGAGAATTAGCCCAAAACCACTTCTTCTTCGTCCTTCTCCTTCTTTGCTAGACTTCTTGTCCTTATCCTTCGTATAAATGATAAGAAGTGAGTGAGTGATCCAAGGAGGTCGAGTTCTCTCCTTTATATAGGCTTCTAAGGTGGATGTGGCTCCTCAAAATAGGCTGACTTCTTAGCTGCCAGGCCGACTTGGTCTTGGAAGGTATTTTGACTCTTTAAATTACAAAAACAATTCTTTTTACAAGTTACAATGTGCTAGATGGGGTCTTCAACATATGACAACGACTCTTTGACTTATTGACCTAGGACAAACCTTAGAAGCACTCAATGGGTGCTTGACCTCTAAATAAAGGACCTTGAACATGAAACCCATGCTTCAAAAATAATAATAATAAATTTTCTTTCATTTTACAATATACAAGAATCAAAGGTACATTTCATATTTATGAAGACCGAACCTAGTTACATATTTTTCAACGGAAAGGAAAAACATGTTTGGCCACATAAGTGCCGGGAGAGAAAGTCGAAGTTGAGGAAACTTCAAGTGTGGATAATTGAAAGAAGGGCACAACGTAGGTAATGATGACAATACTATTACATAAACCTTGGTATTTTCCTGAAGTATTTGAGGAAAATAATTTTTATTCAAAATACAAAAAATGCATTAAAATACATAAAACAAAATCATGGTGAAGAAGAAGGGAGAGATCATAGACACTTCATTACTAAACTAGTGAAAAGATATGGTGTATGGACTTAGGTGTCATAAGGCACATGGCACAAAAACTAGTGTTTGTTTCATTGGAAGATGGAAGCTAGGGAGTGAGAATTGCTTTAGGAGATACCTGAGCAATCATGATAAATTTAAAATAAGGATACACAATGGAGGTGTCAAATATGTGCATGATGCATTGTATTTAACATTTCTAAAGAACAACTTATTTGTGTGTAAAGTTGTAAAGAAACATTTCCATATTGAATTTGATGAAAATAAATGTTTCCTCAAGTATATAGGAATCACTACAAAGTGGTTACATGTGATGTTGAAGAAGGTCGTATATATATATTTATTCATACTACATTACAAGAAGAAGAAGTCATGAATAACAACTTCAAAAAGTTAACGTTAACATCAAATTTATTAACTTCATAACTATTAAAGAAAAATAATATGATATAAAATTCATAGTCATATACAAAATTCATACTCAATGTCATTTAGCATAAATCCTCATTGTTATAATAGATGATAAATGGGTAGTAAACCAAATATCTTTCGGGGTACACCCTCTCCACCTAAAACATGAATATAATGGTTAGACTAAACCAAATGAATATAATGGAAGGCATAGCTTTAATATAAAATACCTATGAGTTTGGCATAGAGCTCTATTAATATTATAATCAAACTTACAAGTTTATTATCATCCATGATACATAATAAAATAATACACATATATGCACTTCATTCATGTTCATATGCACATGCCTATACATACAGGGTGACATGCACATTGCAAATTTAACATGGTTTAGATGAGAAGAAGGATAATTTTGATTTCAAACACTGACTCAACAAATAGTTACATATAATCTTGGTAGAGTACAATGTGTAATACACACACGCAACCCTTCCTCACTCACCAAGCAATGGGGCACACATAATAGAAATGAATAGGATATTTCATTTTCTTCCCCCATAAAAGCACTAAAACTATGTGAGTATCATAGTTAAAATTATATAAGTATTTATCATAACAAAATTAATAAAATATATAAATAAACCATAAATTATTTTCTAAGATTGTGAAATTGTTTTATGATTATAGATTTTGTTTGTTTGTTCAGAGGAAAAAAACATGCTGGTTTATATTATGTACCATTACAATTATCAACCATTCAAAATACTACATATTACATGTAAGCATAAGTGCAAACATAGTCTCGTAGAGAAAGTGAAGTAGCATACCATAGCCACATACAAGACATAGAAAGAGTAACAATCAATCCACCATCTGGGGGTTGTCCCCGAAAAGGCAAATATATCATCAAAGATAGCGAATAGTGCTCGAAGCCACAATGTATGAGGAAAAACAAAACAAAAGTAGTGATAAACCATATATAAGTAGTCATAAAAACTAGAAGGAAGACCTGCAAAAATTAATGAAGAAAATGCAACAAAAACTAAGGGAGTAGGATAGTTCCCTGTGCACATATAGTTTTAGCCTCATATAACATGTAGTGCATGTAACCATATGATTTTGTGAGGCCCAACTTGGATAAGTAATCAATCACAGTGTTCTTCTCTTGGAAAATGTGCTGGAAAGTGGTGATGTTGGAGTCCCACAACCTATATATTTGATCCATCTAGTGTGCCAAAAGTGGGGGAGAGAAACTATTGTTGTTGTTCATACAATTTATAATGACGTGTGAGTCTCCATATGCTTAAAGATTTTCAATATATAGCTGTCTAGAAAACCAAAGCAACCCCCAAAGTGCAACAACCTCCGCATGACTGTTAGTGCCATTTAAACCATTCCAGGACAATTTATACTAGCACCTCTGGTCCAGTTTGAGCAACACCCCACAATCGCATTGTTCCTGTTGCACCACACCATCGAAATAACCTACAATATATGAAATAGGTTGGGGCATCATGCGACGAGAAAGATCCCAGGGTGGAATATTATTAGTATAGTTGCCCTCCCAGTGCTGCAAAATATACTGAATGATCTGTGAATTAGTTGCAGTAGTACCCTAAAAAATTGACTTGTTCCTTGCCATCTAGATCTGCCATGTAAAGAGGAGTGGAATAGTAGCATATTCCCCCCCCACACCATCCACTATAGTGAACATTCCTCCAGGTGATCAAATTGTTTTTTTTTGTAATTTATAGTGCGATGAAAATACTGTCCCATATCTCATTGGAGAAATGTCATAGAAAAAAAATGTGGTGGCTGTTCTCCAGATCCGAGCAACAAGGAGGACAACGTCCCAGACCAACATGTCCACACTTGCATAAGTTATCCCAAGTTAAGTTTTATTTTTCCATATCAGCCAATTTAATATGATGATTTTATAGGGTATGTTCAGTTGCCAAATTTGAAAGAACTAGTAGGAAGATTGAGGGCCCCGGAAGATAGGAAAAATATACTTGTAGGTTTCCTTTGTGAATATCGAGTTGTCCAGAAGAGTACCAACCCAAGTTATGAAATACCCCCTCCCGGTTCTGTGAAGACCTGCGCATCGCAACTTGTATCTCAAGCCCTCCCATTCAATATCAAATGCTCCATCCAGTCCCAAATCACCCACATCCTTCCAACAAGGTAAATCAACATTCTAGATTTTGACAGTATGTTCTAGGTAGATAATGCTGTGGGAGTGGAGCCTGTGAATGAGTGCATCGCTGATATTATTTCCCCCCTCCACTCCCCAAATGTTATCTATTCCAATGAAGATCTTATGCCCATTTCCAAATGACCAGTTGAGTTTTTGGAGAAAAGGTTGCCAAACCTTTTTGAAGTTGCACCATATATATGATCCCTGAGATTGTCCAAGGGAACCTAGTCTAAACGAGTCCTCAAAATGTTTCCCCTTCAAGAATGTGTATGTGATTATGTCCTTCCATATCCCAGGTCTGAACAATCCACACCAAAATGATTTACTAGTAAGGCCCTCTTGAATATATGGATATCCAAGGGTCCCCAACAGGCTGTAATGCTTTCCCAGTTTGTAAGATGATATTTCGTCTTATTCTCCCAACCAACCCATATGAAGTGTAGGGCGATTTAATGATACGTTAAATCCCTTGTCATTTTAATATGTCAACCCGGGGGTTTCGTAAACTTAAAAGCAAACCAAAATATATGGGACCTCATATGAAACTATTGTAGAAAGTTTGTTTAGGATGGAAAGAAAGAAAGGAAATGCATATTACAAGTATAACTAAAGAAAACTGCAAAATAAATCACATGCAAGAAAACTAAATTAGATCCTAAGAGTGGAAGTTAGATTCTAAGGGTGGAATGAATGAGTGCCATGACCTTTCTAAAAAAATTATAAACTAATCTTTGAACAACTATAAGAAGCAAACTATGATACTCTAGAAAAGTGGGTAAACCTAGAACAACTATTGATTTATTTATCAAGCAAACAAACTATGAGAACTAGTAAACAAGCAATTTAATGATAACTAAAGTGAAAATCTATTAGAAGCAAACTATGATAATCTAGAAAGTAGTAAACTAATCTAGAAAGCAATAAATAGCAACTAGTGATTTAGTTTCAAGCAAGAAAACTAAGATAACTATCAAGCAAGTAGTTTAATGACAATCAAATCAAATCTAGGAAAGTAAATCACACTGGCAGAAAGTAAATCACACTTGCATGAAAGGAAATAACAGAAATCAAACTATGTTACAGATGTATGCGAATTGTGGTTGATGGGATCCGTCCATTTCTCAATGAGCACACATGAACATCTATCACTCCTTAAGAATCAAACAACATTCATAACTCATAATTGGAAGAAAATGATATTATTCATGTTGAATGAACAATCATAAATCCGATGCTAATGAATAACTGACAATTGTTGGATTCCTTTGAAGGATGCTCCTCTTATTTATACATGAATTAGGGATATCTTCTCAATAAATGTAATTCCATTAAATATCTACTAAATCCATACTTGTCTCAGCTTATCCCTACATACTAGATACAAATCCCATGACACATCAAGATCTCCATGATCTTTATCCTTGGAATATGGTCGATCTCTTGAGTTGAAATTCAAATTTGTGCTTGGAAGGCCAAGTAAGACCTTCTAGAACCTCCAAATAAGCCTACACATGTCACACAACTCATAACACATATATATATGTATATGAAACCATGTTAATTTCCTAGTTTTTAATCATAAATTCACTTAAAAATAAATAAAATAAATAACTTCGGAAAATGATTATTCTAACCCACATGATCATGAAGATGATTACTTGATGTAGGGTTTTAGGCTAGATAGTTATGAAATGAGGGCTAAATGGTTATGAAATGATGGAAATATGGATGGAGATGAAAGACAATTTTGAGACTCATCATGAAGTGTGCAATAATAGCCCACAATTTATTTATAATGGAAACCATAAGAATAAATAGGCGACCCTAGTATACAACAAGTTGTTGTAACCCATATTTAGCCAGTATATACCGTCCACCAACAGATAACCAACAAAGGGTCCAACTGTTAATTTTTCACCGATATTTATCTACCAGCCATTACCAATCCACAGATTTGTAATTTGAGGCTTGAGATGGAAGCCTAGATAAGTGGAACCATCTGATAAGGGACTTGATTCAAATTTGAAAATCTCTACAATTTGATTAATTACCTCCATGTCACCTGATGAATATAAGATCCTGGATTTGATATCGTTCGCCAACATCGCTGATGCATTATCGAATCTGTTGATGATGCCATGGAGGATCTGCCACTATGGAAGATTAAACATGCCGAAAACCAATATATCATCTACAAAGAAACTGTGTGAAGCCTCATAGGCCACCTTTACTTTGATGCCCCTGAAACGACCCCCTTGTATGCCCCCCCTGATTTTAATGCTGAGATAATTCATGACAAGAATGAATAATATAGGGGATAATGAACAACCTTGCCATAGTCCCCTCCTAAATCTGAATAAATTGGAAGGAACTCCAATTACCAGTGCTGCAAAATGTGTTGAGTTGACACAACCCATGATCCATTTTGTTGTCTAGATTTATAAACAATTTTTAATTAAAATGAGGTGCATGAATTCCCATTCGACACAGTCATATGCCTTATAGAGGTTAATTTTCATAACTATAGCCTCTAGTTTCCTTGTATTAATAGTATGTATAATCTCCTCTAAAGTGGCCACAATGTCATGTATAAGCTTGTTATGTAAGAACCCAAATTGTTCCCGGGATATGTGGTGTGAGAGTGTAGACTTGATGCATTCCACAATGATCCTGGATATGAGTTTATAAGTAATATTACACAGTGATATAGGATGTAAATCCTATAAAGTGGAAGATGCCAGTGCTTTTGGTATAAGAGCAATGAATGTAGAATTTATGGTGCTGGAGATATATCTGCGCGTACATGATTCCACCACCAAGTTCAATAAATCCTGTGTGAGGAGTTCATAGAAGTGAATGAAGAATTCAACTGTCCATTCGGTCGGTCTCGAGCTTTTACCCCTCGAAAAAGATTTGAGAACCTATATGACTTCATCCGACGAGACCGACTTGTAAATATTCTTATTTGTGGCATCATTAAACATAATGGGATATTAAGAGATACCCCATAATTGGTCATCGTTATAAATCTCCCAACGCTTCTTTAAAAGAGACTCAAAATAGCGAATGACCTCAATTTTTATATCTTCAGTGGAGAAAACCATTTTTCCTTGTTCATTTTTGATCTCCCATATAAAGTTTCCCTTTCTTTGCTAGTTAGAAAAATTATGGAAATATTTAGTGTTGCAGTCGCCTTCCTATAACCATAGAGTTCGACTCTTTAATCGCCAGGTCCTTTCTTTATGTAATAATATTTGTCTCTTTCTAAATTCCTGTTGTTTTAATCTGTCCCAAGAAGCTGCCCAAGACCCCTTACGGTCCAACTCCTGTATAGTCTCCTAATTTTCCAGTGAAATATCATCAACCTCCTTGAGCAACCTTTTCTTTTTACTACGCTCCCATGTCTGGACCCTGCTTTTAAGTTCTTGCAGTAAATCATAATTATGTAGCATAGGAGATGTTTCCTCTACTCGTTCCTAAGACCTCCAAAACTCATTTACCAAATCATTGAACTTCGGTTCCTCCAACCAGGACCGATTGAATGTGAAAGGTATACCTCTTTGTGGACGGTCCAATCGCCATTGTACGACATGTTGAAAAGTGTAACTAGGTTCGGTCTTCATAATGAATAGTAATTATGACTTTATGTAATGAAGAAATCAAATATAATAAAATGTATTTTGTAATGCTTTCATCATGGGTTTCATGAGAAAAGAGTTTTTATTATAGGTCAAAGACTTCTTTTTGATGTCTTTAGGAATTTGTCTTTTCATAAATATAATTTGAGTCATGTATATGAAGTCATGTTACACTCATGTAAAGGACAAATTATTGATGGAACTGTATGCTCCAAGACCTTGTCACTATCTCCTTGAATATGGCCTCAAAACAAAGAATGCACAACTCAATTCGGCTCAAAGTGAAGACACATCTATTCATATGTCATGTCGGTTCATTATCAATGACAAACCACTATCTATACCCATATGGACTTCGCACAAATGATAGGAAGATCAATTCAGATTTGTTTGAGATTTTTGGATAGCCTCTATGGAAGAACAACAAGACAAGGTATGAGATTGGTGCGAAGGTGAATCACAATTCAATGAAGAAGAAGGGTCCATTCAGTTCGGTCAAAGTCTGAGATCACTTCGGATCAATCTATAATAACTAGTGTAGATAACAATGTGGATCATAATGTGAAGGAGAAGGGTGCTACAACGTGAAGGATGAGGATAATACAACGTGAAGAATAAGGGTGATACAACAAGGAGTAAAGTCTATATGGTATGCATGAATCTGCAAAGAAGTCTATCTTTGTTTCGGACTAAGTCTGCACCTCTATTACTGTAATTACAGTGAAAATCGAAGGTTACCTCATGTGCATACACAATTCGGTCTAGGGCTAGTTAGAAGTGTATAGGGATGTTGAAAGGAGACCGAAGTAGGAGACTGTTAGAAGTCGAAAAGGAGGAAGCATCTTATCAAAGGCTAAAGACTAATATTCTCTAGGTGATAGTGCAGTACGGTGCAAAGAAGTGTAGAAAGGAGAGATTAGCTAGAGAAGCCAAGAAGAATAATGACAAGGGTCTTGGAGGCATACTGGTGTCAAGGGTCTGTGTAATTGTCATGGGACTCGTCAATTGAATATATATAATAATTATTATTGAGTTTTCCTCTCTAAGAGGGAGAGGTTTTGGCCCTGGCTTGAAAGCCTAAATATTTGTGTCTCTTGTGTATTTTGGTAATTGGCTTGTTGAAAGACATAATAAGCTAACGAAGATAAGATCTAAGAGAAAGAAGTATAACAAAATCGCAAGTAATTATCATGAAAGAGAAATCGAATTAAATGCCCTAATTTCTCAACATGATTTCAAAGCTAAGGTGCTGAAGACAAGAAAGGGTAAATTTTCAGAAGGCACAAGGTTCAAGCTTCAAAGGACATGAAGGATCATTTTTTCTAGAAGATATCAAAGAAAATTAAAGGTTCTACATTAAATAAAGGCAACTATATTGAAGAGTTAATCTTCAGATCTAAGAAGATCTTCACTCATTCAAGGAGCAGTTTGAAGAAATTGGAGAAACCCTCAAGTCATTTGAAAGGGATCAAAGACCTTACTCAAAGGACTTAACAAGAGGAAAATCAAGATCAAGGAGGTGATATTTATCTTCAAGGAATCTAAAGCTATCTCATGATTGAAGTCAATTCAACATTATTGAAGACATCATCAAATCATCATTTTGCTGAAATCATCATCAAGCCATACTTGATCATCACCATCAAGGATTAAAGGTGATCTAGCTTTTTCACCTCTCTTGAAGAAGCCAATCTAAGAGGGAGTTCCTGCTGCTATCTACATCATCATCAACAAAGAAGCTGGTAGAAGAAGAGAAGCATATACTCAAGTAAGTATCTTTATGACTTCATCTAAATCTATCAAAATGTATTTTTGCAAAGAAAACAACAAAATGGTTGGGGTTTCAAACTTTCTTGCATGGAAACAAAGGACATATCTAAATCTTATTAAGAATGAAGTCATGACAAATACATGAAGGGAGACATAAGAGACCAGAGGATTCTTATAGAATCCATAAAAGACACTCTCATCCCCTATGTATCAAAACTAGAATCTTCAAAAGAAATATATGACAAATTGGTGAAGCTATTCTCGATGAGTACTACAGGAGAAGTAATATCTATGAGATAAGAACTATCCAAGTTGAAGATGTCAAGAGAAAGAATAACCTCATACTTTATGAAGTACGAGATCAACTGCACGAATTGGGGAAATTAATATAGTGGTGTTGAATGTTCTACCAAAGGGATGGGGAAAAACTTCACTTCAAGTATCTATGGCAAGAAAGAAGAAACACCATTCCAGGACCTATTGTCTCTTTGTAAGATAGAAGAGATAAGGTTAAAAGCTAAAGTGGATATAGGATCAAATGTAGAGAATCAAGCCTATGCTTCCATGTCAAGGAGAAAGGGAAGATTCGGTAAGTTTGGCCCCAGAAGAAAAGGAGAAACATGGATGATATATGATGCTATGGATATAATGAAATATTGTCCCAAATCTAATGAGGACAAGAGGAAAAAGGAAGAATCCCATATCGTCGGAAAAAATGGAAGAACCAGATTCAAAGAAGCCTAAGAAAGAAGAAGTGAAAGATCTCTATTATGATTGAGATCATCTTCCTCTTTAAGAGGTATCAGTCAGGTTGTAAAATAGTATGTTAAGAAGCATTGTATATTATATAGATGCATCTCTTTAGAATTGGAATCGTGATGGAAGCATTGAAGGAGGATCACCCGTCATAGGAGGATGTCTAAAACATATTTGTGACATCTATGATATAAAAGTGGCTTCCGGGCACCTCACTGAAAACAAAATTTATGTAAGGCAGTCATCTAGATAAAGGGTCATCATTCAATAATCAATATGGTAACATTTTCTAATGGAATCCTCTTTGGATTCACTAGTTAGAAAGAAAGCAACAAGTTTCTTCGAGAATTCTAACTTGCAGAATTATGGGATTAGAATATGATGACATATTGATGAAGCAAGTCAAGAGAATGAAACTCTTTCATTCCAAGGAAACCTGCCGCAGGATGACTCAAAAGGAAAAGAATGAGGTACATGTATATATATGCTGACACTGGATGCTATGAAGTCATGTCATGTGGTTGTAGGTAGTATACTTCTATCTTTAGAAGTATGATCAAAATAGAAAGCATAAACTTTTCCGATGCGCAAATTTCCAAAAGGCATGATCTACACTAGATGAAATCAACATAATTTGTCCTCATATGGAATATGAGGTGATTGTACATTATCAAAGAAATGCACAATGGAGTTTCCTGGGAATAAAATAAAAATGTGTGGAAAAAGAAAAAGGAAGAGATAATGGGAAGTACAACCATGGAAAGAAGCAGTCAACATCCAAGGAAGCCAAGAAGATTTGACTAGGAGATCTCCTGGGAAGATATGCAGACTCTGATAGAAGTCTGGAAAAGATAAAGACCCTTGACAATACATATCTTTAGGAGATGTGTCAATCTATAAAGAAAGGATGTTGATGCCTACAAGAAGGTTTCATGGTGAAATATCATCACTAAGGTAACTTTTGATTTAAAAGTTCATACTTATAATTAATTAATATTTAATGAGCTTATGCAGGGCTGCCAAAGGGAAGCATATTTCTTCCAAAAATTGATAACCATATGACATGATGAAAGATCCTTGGGAGAAATATGGTTTGAAGAAAAGCAGCATGGCATGGAGCTAGACCAGATGAGAAGACTGATGGATCACTTTCTGATAGAAGACATGGCTCTTGGATGAAAGTGATGGATGATTTGTGCCCTACGAAGAGATCCGAAAAGATGAAGACTCCTCAACAACAAAGAAATTCATGACATTAAAGGAATGAGTTCTTCATGAGCAGTTGGGTGTTTTCATCATTGCTGTTGCAGGTCCCTGATTTAGAGGGAGCCTGGTAATAAGTTTCTTACTTGGAAGAGACTCCGTAATTCCTAAGCCAAGAGGGAAGCTTAGTTACATTCCTTTGTGGAATATGTCCTCCTTAGTTGAGAGGGAGAGATAGACACATAATTCTGGAAGGAATAATACGGGATTGGGTAATCATCTGGAATTCGATACTCTTTTGGGATGTATTAGGGCATCCACAGAAAGAGTAGTCATGAAAGGACAAATATTATATGAGGATTAACTATCCCAATAAGAATAGTTTTTAAGAGGTCATACTTGGTGAACATTCGGGTGGAGTATGTACCTTGGATACAATGATGAAGGTGTATATAATCATTGGTCTCACCAACATTGTAGCTCACGGTCTCATGGAGAGATGGAGCTGTTAGTTAAGGCCTTGTATTGTAAAAATGTTGGTTAATATGATGTTATAATAGATGGATTAGCAATAAAATTCTTCTTATGAGATTCTTCAGATTGAGAGTGACCATGCATCATTATGAATACCTCCCCAGTTAAGAGGGAGTGTTGAAAAGTGTAACTAGGTTCGGTCTTCATAATGACTAGTAATTATGAATTAATGTAATGAAGAAGACAAAGATAATAAAATGTATTTTTTAGTGCTTGCATCATGAGTTTCATGAGCAAGGAGTTTTTATTATAGGTCAAAGACTTCTTCTTGATGTATTTAGGAATTTGTCTTGTCATAAATATAATTTGAGCATTGTATATGAAGTCATGTTACACTCATGTAAAGGAAAAATTATTGATGGAACTGTATGCTACAAGACCTTGTCACTATCTCCTTGAATATGACCTCAAAACAGAGAATGCACAACTCAAGTTGGCTCAAAGTGAAGACACATCTATTCATAGGTTATGTCAGCTCATTATCAGGGACAAACAACTATATATACCCATATGGACTTCACACAAATGACAAGAAGATCAGTTCAGACTTGTCTGATATTTTTGGATAGCCTCTGTGGAAGAACATGTTAGGATATTACGACACATAGGAAATAGTTAAGAATAATTTAGTCTAGTGTAGAGTTAGGTAAAGTGTGTTTCTTTACCATGTACATTTGTAACTTATAATCCGACGGTCACGATTTGTAGTGATCCGAAGGTTATCTCTCACCTCGGTATTAACGACACTTGATCCGTGGCTTAACACTCAATTGGTCCTTGATCTCTATTGAAAGAGCATGGAGGGTCATTTGTCCGGTAACCGTTTATGAGAGAAACATATGTAACTTTTATTTTTATATAAATAAATTGCCTGAAGTGGCCGCGTTGGCTCAGGCCGTGGACTGTTTCCCTCTTTGAGGGTTTTAACCACGTGATTATACTGGTGTACCGATTTGTGATTTGTTTTTGAGCAATGACCTTTGGTTCTTGATCTACGGAAATTACCCTGCAAATTCCTACATGGTATCAGAGCTATTTTGAGGGCCGCGTCCGTTGTTGATCAAAATCCAAAGCCGGTTTGACTGCATGCGAATGCCGTTTTGTAGATCTATTTCTGAACATTTTTGGGCTTGGAGAATTGCTCTGTTGTGTCCGGAGTGTCTGTTACAGTGATGAACGCCTTTTGTTTGATGCGAAAAGGTTTCCGGCTGCCCAAGTTATGACAGTTTAGATCTGGAGGTATAAAGCATCTGTTTTGCAGTTATATTTATTAATAGCTCTGCTTATTTCGGTTTCCTATGTTTATTTTTGGTTTTTATGTTTTATTTATTTGCCAAATCTATACCCTCTTCTCTGTGTATGCTCTTTGCTGTGCGTTGCGTGCGATCTCGGCAAATCAGAAAGAGAAAAGGGATTTTTTTTGCTACTTATGCTCTTTCCCCACGTCTTTGTGCGATCTCAGGAAATCATAAATAGTGAAAAAATTGATAGTTGCTGGTAAGGCTAACCAAAAATCTAACATTCTGCCGTAAGGCTTGCATTTCATTTTTTTTGCTTGGTTTTGTGTTTTTTTTTTGTGCAGGAAAAGACGCACACCGATTTTTTTGTAAAAAGTTTTTGTTAAAAGGGGCAGATTTTTTTGTAAAAGTTTTTTGTTAAAAGTCTGAGATCACTTCAGATCAATCTATAGTAAATAGTGCAGATAACAGTGTGGATCATAACATGAAGGAGAAGGGTGCTACAACGTGAAGGATGAGGATACTACAACGTGAAGAATAAGGGTGATACAACAAGGAGTAAAGTCTATATGGTATGCATGGATCTGCAAAGACGTTTATATTTGTTTCAAACTAAGTCTTCATCTCTATTACTATAATTACAGTGAATACAGAAGGTTGCCTCATGTGCATGCATAGTTCGGTCTAGGGTTGGTTAGAAGTGTAGAGGGATGATGGAAGGAGACCGAAGTAGGATGTTGTTCAAAATTTGAAAAGGAGGAAGCATCTTATCAAAGTCTAGAGACCAATATTATCTCGGTGACAGTGAAGTGCGGTGAAAAGCAATGCAGAAAGGAGAAATTGGCCAAAGGGTCTTGGGTCTTGGAGTCATACTGGTGTCAAGGGTCTGTGTCATGGTCATGGTACTCTTCAATTGAATATCTATAGGAAGAATTATTATTGGGTTTTCCTCTACAAGAGGGAGAGGTTTTGGCCTTGGCTTGAAAGCCTAAATATTTGTGTCTCTTGTGTATTTGGTAATTGAATTGATGAAAGACATAATAAGCTAACGAAGATAAGATATAAGAGAAAGAAGTATAACAAAATCACAAGTAATTATAATGAAAGAGAAATTGAATTAAATGCCCTAATTTATCAACAAGACAATGGGACGATGATCAGATATCAAAACATTTGCCACCGAGGATTTTATAGAGCCCAGGATTTCCAAGAGATTTTTGTGAATCATGTATCTATCCAGTGTTTTTGCAATGTATCCATCTCTGGTTCTGCCATTGTACCAAGTGGAGAAATTTTTTGAAGGAAAAATAACATGGAGATGATGAGAGGAAAATATATTATAGCTATATTCCACCAATGGATCACCACGAATTCTCAGACCCCAACACTCCTTCAGTGAGAAAGTGGCATTGTAGTCACCAACAACAATCAACGATCCAATTTTGAGGATGTCGTAGTCATCAAGATGCTGCTAGAAGGTGCTCCTATTCGATTAGGGAGCATATAAGTTAATGAAGTGTACTCATGAGGAATAACCACAAATGTAACCTGATAATAGAATCCTTGCGAAAAAATTGTATGCAAAGAGTTGGCATAAGGGGGGTCACAAAGGGCAGCCAATCCACCCGATAATCCATTTGAGTCCACTACAACCAAATTCCAGTCTGAGAACATGCTACCAAAATATGAGAAAAGTCTATCTGATCGTGTCATAGTTTCCTAAATCAATACTAAAAAAGGACAACATGAATGCAAATTTGATTTGAGGGATAATTGTTTTGTGTGGTCCCCCAGGCCACACAAATTTAGAGAAATGCAATTCATCTTAAAACCCCCCTGGTCAGGCGAGAGTGATCTAAGGACCCGGTTAAATATAGTGGAGATAGGAATGTCATGGAGATTCTCCGTGTCTAATACACGAATAGATCTATTAGATAGCTCCCGATTATGGGGGTGCCCTTTCTGACCACCCCGCCACTGAGTAGTGACATTTTGGGCCGGATTAGGACTAATGGTAATTGGGGGGGGGGGGGGAGTAGGCTGATTGTGTTTGGAAAAATTCTCAAGATCCAAAGCTAGATTAGTCAATAGGAAACCAAGATCATTGCAAATGAAGTTGTGGGGAGAGAGTTCCCAAGGAAGACAAGTCGATGATGGAGGGGAAGAGAGGGCGATATGTGAGGGGTTCTTGTCATGAAAGGGAGATATGGAAGTAGGGGATTGGGAAAGATCAGGTGGGTTGGAAAGGGGCACCATTTTAGGATTTGACACAGACTGACGTAGGGGTCGTGTGTTTAATGATGACCCAACCGACGAGGGTCGACTTGGGGAGGGGGAGGTAGAGTGATGCGGGGAAGTAGTCACAGTCCGAGAGCCATAAAAGACATGAGGATGAGATTGATAGATAAGGGGAGATGTGGAAAATTCATGAATATCAGGGGAAAATTGAGGAGTAGAGGTAGTACCTGATTTATACTGAGATTTCAGAGTAGAATTTAGTGCAGTATCTTGTGATTGTAGTTCCCGTTGTTCTTGTTGTTGACGATGATAGCCTATTTAATTAAATATTCGGGTGTAGGTTTTCAGTAAATGGCCCGTTTGATGGCAAAGAAGGCACCTGAAAGGTACACACCAGTAATTCAACCTTTTTCTGTGGACCACACATTCCCAAGAAAGGTCAATCTGTGCTAGGAGTCCACCCACAAAGCCAAGTTACACAAGAATCCAGAAGGCCCATTTGTCCTTCTGACCCAGACATTTGGGATCAACGTAAATGAAACGCCCTATGGGGTTGTCAATGGTCGCCAGAATGTAACGCGTCCAAAATTCCAACAAAAGACTTTGTAACTTGACCCAAACTAGGTGGTTCTTGGGCGTCTCACACGTTGGATTGAAACCAATAAAATAGGTATGAAGGGAATAAAATTGCATCCATGAACTCATGGGAGTTCCAGTATATGAGCCGAGTCCTCTCGTGACATAAAATGAAAGTTGTAGCAGTCATTCATGAGCCGACAAACCTTTGGCGGGTAACCAAGTAAGGGTATGCATTGTATTCGAACCCACTCCCACATGTCTTTGTTTTGTACTGTGTCGAAATACCATCTTCATATGAGCGCCCACTTTCGTAAACTAACAATTCGATCCCACATTACATTGTAGCCAAAACTGAGGAGCTTGATTTCAGTAGTAGGTTTGTGTGGCTTAACAGGTTTTTTCGATGCAAAAATTTTCTTATGTGTTGCATGGCGATGCAACGGTCGGGAAGCCACATGTAAGCCACTTATGCCAAGAGTAGACTCTGAAAGAAGTGTCAGACCCACAACCCCATTATCCTGCAAAATATGAGCCTGATTTTTGTCCTCAGCTTTCATTGTGGCCTGGATAAATGCCTCATGAGTAGAAACATCAGCCTCGAGAAAAACAAAGTAATCGTCAAGACGTGCCATATCAATTCGGACTTGAGATAGTAGGATTGATAGAGAGGAGGTGGGGATCGGGTACCGAGAAGTATGAATAAATGAGCTAACGTGGGAGAATAAACTACCCAGGGTAGTGGCGACGACCTGTCACTGACAACTGACATATATAGAAAAACATCCCCAGGATGAAAGCTGACGAAACAAATGTCTAATATAGTCACCGACCCTAGGAAAAAGATAGCCTGAAAGGAGAAATCTGTCCGGTAGGGAGAAATTATAGGAAAAAAGGTGCCAATGTCAGAGAATATAGTACCAATCCAATATGAAAATTACACCAACCCACCATGTCAGAAGTTCGATAATAAAGAGAGAGGACACTAGAAGTCCTACCAAAATGAAAGAAATAAGAACGTTGCAGGGAAGGGTAGGTATACTTTAATGAGATTACCGACTAAGGAAGATCACTGATCCAAACCACCCATATTATGAACTGTGGAGTATGTAGTAATATCCAAGCAATTCAAATTAAGCAAATCCAAAGTACCCCAAAAAATGGCTTCGATTCCAGAGAGTATATCCCAATACCTCCTGGAAAAATCAGTAGCCCACTGGGTCCAGAAATATGAGTTCTGTAAAGATACCTGCATGAAAAAATAGTATTCAAAGGATCCACAAATGTACTCATACCATCTTCCCACAGATGAACAACGAGTGTCAGATTCGTATATGATTTCGAAAGTCCCAATAATAAATTGTTTAGGAAACTCCAATTACTGGCAGCAACAACAACACCAACAACCACAAAGGTGCCACCATCTATGGAAAATACTAAAGCTAAAATTCTTGCATGGTCATGAGATGATGAAAGAGTCAATCCTTTTGTGCCAAAGCAAGGATATCGCCTGTTGTCCGTCTCTTTCCCTGTCCTCCACATCCATAGCCAAAAAGTTCTCGATAAAACTGCGAAACCACCCACTCATCACCAGAAAAAAATGTAATAAATAGGTACGATCAGAGTGTAGACTGAGAGTTGCCCCCTATTACCCAATATGCTGCATGCGAGAGAAAAATGTAGCCCAATTAGTAGCCCAATGAGGGGACGACAATAGTTTGGGATAGAACCACATGTAAAGCTCAGAAACAACCCTCCCCTACTGAATCTAGTCCGAAGAAAATATTAGAACTATTCAGTCTCCCCAATAGAACAAAACATACATTCAATGAATGTGCCATACTTCAAATTCTGTCTTTTCTATATAACATACAAACTACATATATATAAATATAAAATAAATACAAAGTATTTTTGTTTTTTAAATAAGGTTATTTTATACTATGTAAAGTTGTTAAAAAATGCTATGTATAATCTATTTTACTTATAAAAAAAATATGTATTTGGCTATTTTATCGAGAAGTAAAATGCTATGTGTTGTCTAGAATTATGGATTTCACTATTTCATTAAGAAATTAAATATTTGAAGTTTTAAATATAATTATAAATGTAAATGAAAAAAGTAGTATATATATATATATATATATATATATTTTAAGATTTTACATAGACCCATCATATGTCATAGAAATATATATTAGAAAACATAATCGAGATGATTTCTTGTTTGACCTCCCAATAAGATATGTCTATTTTTTTTATTCCCAATAAAACTTGAGAGATTATAACATTGTGGTCTACTTGCATACCTATTTCCATTTATATTAATTGGCACTCCATGGTTGTTGGTAATTTGTACGTCTCTTGTATGTGCACTACTATTTAAGCCTTGGGAGGGGAAGTGATCACTACCCAGGTTTGTGTTAAGTGAATTTTGATCCTTTTGATTTCAATAAAAAACAACTTTGCCTCCAAAATCCACTATATTAATATTCAACTAATTGTGGTTAACTAATGTGCTAGGTTGTCCATTTAGAAGCGTCATGTTTATATATAAAGCTCATTTGATGCCATTTCCCTCTAACACCTCATGTATATACATATATTTAAATTCAACAAACCATGTCACTTAAGAAAATCAAGGTTTAAAAATATAGTTTTTTTCCTTATGGTAATAAGGTTCACTCACTTTGATAATCTTTTTAACGATCTTTCATTTCGATACTATACATAGACATTGGTGCCAATGGCACACATAGGTACATTGGACTAGGTACTAACATGGAAAAAAAACACTTTGTATCTAAACAACTCATATTCGTATACCAGTTAGCCTACATTAGAAGTACTTAATGCTCATATTTATGCAATAGTTTTTCCAAGGTAAAAATGATAATATAAATACCATAAAAAAAATTGTACATTCCTTCCATCTTTTAGGGATGCACAAATTCCCTATTCATGTAAATATGTTTAACATCCAAAAAAATCTTGAAGTCTCCAAACCTTCAATGTAGCGTTTAAATGATCGTAACACTAGTATTGACCTACTACACTTATCTTTAAACAATATCTATTTATTAAAATTTTAATATATATTAAAAAATTCAACTACGTAATTTTTATACACTACATGAAAAGCTATGTCCAACCGTGTTCATATTTTGGATTCACCTATAAGGAGTTGTCTTTAGTACGACTTTTTGAAGTTTCAGATGCCGGAATCCGGTGAAAAATTTTGAGGTAAAATCTTGGTTTTTGTTATTCAAACTGGTTTTTTGACTCTATATATGGATTTAGCATCCTCAAAAACCTCTAGGACACTTTGATTGTGCAAAGTTAGCAATCAAACTTCTCTTTTCAATAATTTCCTGCTAGAATTTACAAAAATTACACCCTAAAAAATCACTGTAAAAGCTTTCAAAAAGTCGCACTAAAGACTACTCGTCACCTATAATGATCATTGAAAAATTGAAAAATAAAATAGTTAGCAAGTGGTCACCACCTTTACTATTTCTCATTTAACATAATTTGATAAAAAATTAATCAGGAATTCTCATTGAACCAAAACAATCATGACAATATAGGCCATATATAATGCAAAAAATATTTTAACTATTAATATGTGTTTTTTAAAAAAGATTTTAAATACATTGTTACAAAGCACTTACTACCATCCAACCTCCATGGATTCCAATGATTCATCATTATTTAAGACCCATATTTAAGCTAGATTGAGTATATTGTCATCATTAATGTCCACATATACTTATTGTATGTTCAATCCTCTACTTGTTACATTGATTAGGTCACCTAAGCTAGGCTAAATGTCCACAAAGGGTTGCACTACGCTCAACCCTCTACTTACCCATAAATTAGTTTAATGGTTATGAATGGGACAATGCTCTACATTTAAAAATAAAACGTGTCATGAGTCCTTTTTCAAAGTAAACTTGCAAAATTTCTTAGACTCAAATAAAAAGAAACTATATTATTATTTTTAATAAGAGAGTTGTAACGAGTTTCTTTTAAATCACAGGTATCAAAATTAAAAATAAATTTTAACTTAAATTACAAAAAAAAACAATGTATAAATTAAAAACAAATTATAAATTTTTTAACGAAATAGTTATCATTAATTTTAACTTTATATTAATTATAATTATTTAAAAAAAATTCTCAAATTTAATAAAAATAACATATATTATTAATAGTTTAAATACAATAATATTAATATTATAAATACTAAACATTAAAGTTATATATATGTATGGGAAATTTAAGTGTTTTTTTTTTTAAATGAATTTTAGATATGATTTTATAAAAAAATTGATTAAATAGTTCCATTTATATATTTAATCTAAAATTTAGGATAATTATTTTATTAAAAAGATATTTTTTTGAATTTATATTTTTCTTTAAATTGAAATTAAATATTTTTTTTTCTCTTTAATTATGCTGAGTTTTGGTTGGGGTATTTTTTATTGTACAATTCTTCAATTACTCTTTATGATATTTGAAGTAGACATATGTTGAAAACTAAATCCATACAAATCAACTCAATACTTTTAACTTTATATAACTAGTCTAAAAAACTCATCATAACTATCTTATAATAAAATGACATGATTTCTTATTATTTCATAATATATAAAGTTTTGAATTTAAGAAACTTTGCTCTTTGAAATGGCCTTGCCATATATTTTCTCTTTAAAAGTGGGTTGTTGGAAAATTCATTAAGTACATAGCTAATCAATGGAGTAAGTGGAGGGATAAACATATGGAAATTGTATGTGAACAATGATGATGATAATATATTTACGCTGGGTCAAATTTGAGTCCTTTGATGACTGTGAACGATTGGAATTCATAGAGGTTGGATGGGTAGTAAGTGTTTGTAAGATCATGTTTAAATATTTAATTATTTGAGTATAAATAATCAAAATATTTTGTTACATAATTGAGGGATTGAAAGAAAAATATTGTCATGATTAGGTTGTTCTTAATCAACAAGGATTAATAATTATTAAAAATAAAAAAGTTATGCTAAATGGAAATTAATAAAGACTATGACCAATTGCTCACCATATCAATTTTCAATGAATACCACAAATGAACCTACATAGTTTTTCATAGATTGGACAATAATTACATAGTTGAACTTTTTTTTGATATATTAAAGTTTTAATAAATAGTTATTGCATATTGTTGTTTGAAATTTAAATGCATGCTGGGAAACCATACTAGTAGAACAAGTTAAGCAACTTAAGATTACAAATGTTATATTTAATTAGTGCCACTGACAAAAAGTGGACTCTACCCAGGTTCTTCCCATTATAAAACCAGATGCTTTGATCAATAGAGCTACATCTATTAAAAAATAAAATTCCCATGCCAATAAACATAAAACAACATTCTGAATTGAACTATCTTAACAGAGTGACTTGGTAATAATGTGCTTTGGGTTAGGTATGGTGGACTATCTAAGAAAGTTGCACACACCAACCTTGCTGTTCATGAGTTAGCCATTATCCATGCTAATCCACATACCATGACCATAGACCATCCTCAACGATCCACTGACGATGTTGAGCCACATACCATGACCATCCATGAACAACAAGGAGCCATTGATCATGTTGAACCATAGACCATGACCTACCACGAATAACAACGAGAAACTGACCACACCGAGCTACAAACCACAACCATCCAAAAACATCAATGGGTCTAGAGTTACAACCTGAGAGTGGTTTTGAGGTTTTGATCTTCTGGAGGGTTATTGGAAGCCAATTGAGAGGAGAAATTCCTTGGAGGGGTAACAAAGAGTGTAACTGAGGATTTAAAACCACAATGTAATTGACCTAAGGCCCTGCAAGTGTAACTGAAAGGATTCTGAACCACAGGAGAGTGACACCGAGACAAGCCATGCCAGTTGAAGTATTAACATTGCCACAGAGGGGAATAAGCCGATTTTTTCTTAGAAGGAAGCATAAACCGTCCCGGGGTCCCTTTATATAATTCTGTGAATCAAGAGAAGGCACATAACCTGACGAGAGAGACAAAGAATGAGTGTAAGTCTAGAAGGCTAGTAAGCTCCACCGAGCCACCAAGAGAAGAAAAGAGATGGAGTCATTCCCAAAGTGTCATGAATATAAATACATATGCACCACGTTTGAGAAAATATAGTCAAAAGGTTAGGCCTGCATGGGTATGCGTCACAATGAGAAGGAAGGTTGGCATGATGACGACAAGAAAATGTTTTCGTTGAGGCAAAATGCATTTGATAGAAAATCACAAGAGCCCGGGAGGTACCTAAAGGAGGGAGAACACATATGGTGACACTATGCTTTATCATTGGATTGAGCATCTTGTTCATATGATAATTGGGAATGATCATAATGCAACAAGGGAAGGCGAGGAACATAATGCAGTGATGGGAGAAAGAGGTCTTGATGTACGATTTCTAGGGATGCTTGAATGTTCGCCTAACTTGAGCATTTAAGCCAAGGCATCCAAATAGCTTTTGTGGCATGGGCTGGACTAGGTGGTCGGTCATTTGAAAATCCTAATCATTTCTGTGATAGGTGTTAGGATCATCACCCGACATGGGGGAGTAAATAGTTATTGTCTAAATATAATTATAACAAGTTATTTTTAGTGGTCCAATCATTTGAAAATTATATTGAAGGTTTAGAGACTTAAAAGTTCATTATATATTAATCACATTTACATTAACAAGGAACTTATAGTGCATCCCTAGAAGATAAAAGGAATGCATGACTTCTTCCCTAGTATCCACATTGCCAAATTTTCCTTGACAAAATATTGCTTAAATATGAGCATGGATTATCCTTGATGTATGTCGATAGTTATAGGAACAAAACTCTGGTAATAGCACCAATGTTAAGGTATAATGCGGAAAAATGATAGAGAATTGCATGAGTTATCAAAGTAAGTGACATTTCTCTCATTGCAAGAGAAAAATATCTATGTTTATATATTGGTTTTTGAAGAGACGTTATTTGCCAAATTTTATTGTATGTATATACATGAGATGCTAGAAAGTAGTGGTATAAGATGGACGCTATATATAAACAACAAGCTTTTAGATTGATGGTTTGGTTTTTTTATTTAAGAATCTTCAGTTAAATGCCAATATAGTGGATTTTGGAGACAATGTTTCTTTTTCCACTTAAATTGAAAGGATCACAATTCACTAAAATAGACATGGGTAGTGGAAACTCCCCCAAAAAGGATTTCATTGTAGTGCATATATAAGAGACATACAACTTACTAATGACCATGGAATACTAATTAATATAGGTTCTTTATAGGGAGGAAAGATAGATTGAAAATAACTATTCACAACTTATTATTTTTAGTAATAATGGTAATATCTCATTGCTAGTAATATCTCTTATTAAAATATAGAAATATTGGTATAGAAATTAAAAATATGGTCATTGGATTTCTTCTTATAAAGTATTATTCATTAAGTGCAAACAAATAATTAAAGTAGATTTTCATATGGAGAAAATGGATTATGAGAATGTGTGATATGTTTAGACCACACTATTATAATTTTAAAATAAAAAGGATAAACATATATTCTTTACATAGTAGGAGGGGATAATATTTCGATATATATAAGTTATGTCATTTGATATATATATATATATATATATATATATATATATATATATATATATATATATATATATATATATATATATATATATATATATATATATATATTATATTTTATGTGATTTGATAATTGTTTTTTGTAAAATTTGGAATTTTTTTTTTTTTATTGATTTTAATTTAATTATAATTATAATTTTTTATAAAATAATTATATTTCTAATTTTTATTTACAAGTTAAATAAATAATACATATAATTTTAATTTTCAATAAAATAATCGATACATTTTTTAATAAATTAAATAAATAATGTTGTTTTTTTTGCATAAGGCCAATTTTTATTATATGGTACAAAAAAAAGTACATTCAAGCTTCGTGACAGGGGTTGCTGGATTAGCCAACCCTTGTCGGAAGGAGACAATTCAAAAATTCAAAAATGGGTCTACCCCTTGGGGGGAAACCAACCCATTGATAATTCAACAAGTCATAGAAAGAGCTTCCCTTCACGGGGAAACCAACTATTAACAGAGTATCAAAAAATCTGAGTTTGCTGTGCAGAAGAAAAATAAACAGAGAAACTATATATAGGCATGAAAATACTGGAGAAAGGTGAGCCATAGCTCTACAGTTTCTGGTCCTTTGCATCATGGTGTTGCATACGAGGAGGTTCTTCCACAATGTAGCACACGTAATCAGAGATCATGTCCTCCTTATTGGAGAGATGGGGAGCTAGCTCTAGAGTGGAGGTGGAGTGAGCACCTATGTCCTGTGCATTGTCAATTGGTCAGGATCCTTCAGCAGAGTTGCTACCCCTAGTATCAGAAGTGTCCTCCATGCTTTTAACTGGAAGAGCAACCATTTTCCTAGGCAGCGGGGATGATGAGCGAGAGAGAGTGGGTTTTCGAGGCCGCTTCCTAGAACCAAAGTCGGAATGGCTTTGCTGAAACTCTGGAAATGAATTGAGAGATGGGTCGAGATCATCTGAGGGTCAGAGACCTCCGACGCGTCCATATCCACTGAGAAGGCCACTGTACACTCCGCCATGGCTGGAATTGGAGGGCGGGAGGGAGAACCTATGCCTCCTCCCCTACGGTAGCGCATGCGATGGCGGCGAGGCATAACTTAGATGGAATGCTGGGGATGGAGAGGAGAGAATGAATGTGCTGAGGGAGGCAGATGAGATGTGAGCGAAGGAGTAGTAGTGTGAAGGGCGGAAGAAAAACTGGGGCAAGCAGAGATGAATGCAGGAGCTTGCAGAGCAAGCCGGAGAGAAAAACAGAGGGAGGCGTGGATCAAATGCAGGAAGGAGTCAGCGCCATTGGCCATAAAAGGCCAGAGAATGCGTCGTTGTGGTTGAGGCAGGAATGAATGCACAATACACCAGATTGAATGCATCAGGTGCCATGGAATGAATGAGGCTGAAACCTAGCAAGGTGAAATTATGATTCTCACGCTGGAGGCAGGTGCAACCTCGAGGTGAGGCCAGCTGCGCATCTACGAAGGAGCCATGTGACTTGCTAGCTTTGCAAGTCTAATCACCCGCATCCGGGGTTTTTATTTTTATTTTAAATAATATAAAATGATCTTGTTTCAAAATCAAAATTTGCATTTTCACTTATTTGTTTTATATTTTAAAATTTCTATCTTAATATAATATTACAATTTTACATAAAAATGATAATTTATATTTTTAATTATTTTTTCCATACGTAATATTGATATATTAGCTTTCTTCCATGTGTGTGGGTGTGTGTGTGTGTGTGTGTCTCTCTCTCTATATATATGTGTGTGTGTGTGTTTTCATATGGAAAAAATATAATTTATAATTATATAATAATTTTAATCTCAATGATTTGTTTTATATTTTAAGAGTTATATTTTAATGTAATATTACAATTTTACATAAAAATCATAATTTACATTTTTTATTATTTATTCCATATATAATATTGATATATATTGCACTTGATAGAACCAGTATTTCATAAATGCCACAAAGGCTAACATGTCTCTGAAGACTTAGGTATCATAAACCATACCATTTAAGCTAAATTCCTTTGACATAAGAATTTTAAAATTTTATGATATACATTTTATATAATTTGTTATGATAAAATATTTATATAAATTTAAAAATAATGTTTATATAAAATATTAACAAATTTTAAATATAATATTTATAAAGTTTTAATGATTGTATAAATGGAAAAATATAATAATAAAAAACATTTATAAAATTTTAATATTATTATAAAAAATAATAAAATCTTATAAAATCGGGTATATTTTACTTATATATTTTATGTAATTTGTACTTTGAAGTTACAATTCAAGGTGATTGTTGTTGGGCCTTTTTAGATGGAGCAGCCCAAGTGGGAGAGAGCAGGAGATTTTCAACATGTTACTTCCAACAAAATATTCACCATATTGCCTAATGTATGATTTATTTATTTTACTATTTTTTAAATTAGAAAGAGTTTTTATATTATATAAATCCATGTTTGGATTGTGGTAAATATATTAGTAAGTACATAACATCTTTTTCAAATTTCTATCATTTTTCTCTTACTTAATAAATTTGCAAAACTTTCCTAAAGAGCATACTACAAAGCAACAAAAATGGGGTTCCTATAGGTGTATACCTTACATAATTTCCTTAGTAGAACACAATATATATAAAACACAAAAATATTGATTGATAATAAATTCCTTAATGACTATATTAACTGACTGTAATATTGAGGAGGCTCATTGGTGACTATGAACCATTACCCTTCGTGGTTAATTTGGATGCTCTTTACCTCCTTGCATAACACAAATATCTTTTAGTTTCCATGAGGCCTCTAGGGCCTCCCATTTTCTAATGAGTTTTTTTTACATTGGGTTGAATTTTGAGTTATTAAAATCCATTAAGGGATATTTGATGGCTTAATTTGACCATTGATGCACAATTCTCCTTCTTTCAGTTTTCATCCATTATTAACGAGCTTGTTTGATTCTTTGTTATGCCCTTGTAATACATGAAAGTATGTTATTGATGGAATGTATCTTACCATTCTCTATGCTCTTTTCATAATATTTTCCAAATATTTTTCCTTTGGAATTGAGCCTTTCAATAAATGTTGCAAAATAAGAAGTCTCCCAGGATTATGAGCTCTTTCACCTGCTTTTCTTTGGAAATCAAGAGGCCCTAATAAAGACCATGAATCTTTTCTGGAATATTTGTCATATAAGAAACTCCCTATTAGTACCTAAACACTTTGTCATCCTCGAGCCATAAAGAGCCCCTCCCCCTCCTACCACCCCTAGCTAACATAGGATTAGCCACAAACAACTTTGCAAAATTATTTGATCTCAAATTAATTCTTCAGCTGGCACATGATCGGGGAATCACACAATTGCATGTTTATGAGGACTCGCACGTTGTAATTAAATGGATGTTACAATTAGCTTATGGTAATAAATTATTCTCTCTTACCTCTATATCACAAAATATTAATGTTTTTTTTTTCACCTAAAATCTCCTTTAATCATGTTTACAAGCACAAGAATTATGAAGTAGACAACCTCTCCAAAGTTGGCCCGAATTTGGATAGAAGTGCTCGAATTTGGATAGAGGTGATGAGCTCCATCATTAGACATATTTGGAGGGGTTAATGGTCACATTTTTTCCTTTTTATATCTCTTTTTCTTGCATTTTTATTATTATTTGATTTTATGATGCTAGTATAGGTGGTGATTAAGGCTAACATACTCTGAGTACCTAATATGAGGTTGAGTGTAGAAAATCATGAATTATTAGCATTTTTATAGGGATTTTATCATAAATACTTGGAGGAGATAGAAAAGAGAATTTATAGGAGGATTGTCCACCCTCTTTAACTCCAAAGGCCGCCGAAGGATCCCCAAGGATTCTCTCCATCAATTTGAATTCCAGAGGCAACCAAGCAACTCAAAGAGGAGTGCACCCAATCTTTGTTTAATTGGAGTCAAGTGGACTCAATCACCATTTTCTAGGGAGCTGTTGGTAGTTGCCTTGTAGAATAAATAGAGTAGAGATAGAGCTAGGAAGGGGTCGATTCCATTCAGAACTTTTGTTGCAAGCTATTAAGATTTTTGTCATACTCATTGATAAAACTTTCAGAAATGTAACAAGGCTATTCTCTTCTTGAAATGAGAAGACATACTCCATTTTACTGATTTAGTTCCACAGACCTGGGCTCATGGGTTAGGGCCCAACCCATGTGCCTCAACTTCTCTGCCATTTTCATTCTTTCCTTTCTGTCATTTAGCTAGTTTTGTTTCTGTCATTCAATTAGTTCTGCTTTTGATAGTTGGATTGTTGTTTAATTTTTTCTTTCAGTGTGCTGTTGTAGGTTTCATTTGCTTGTGAGTAATAGAATAGAGGAGAAAAAACAAAAAGCTGTGGATCAAGACCCCCTTCTCATCCCTGTCAATAGAGCTCGAGGAGGGCGAACCGTCCCACAGACCCAAAAACAAAATTTTGTTCATTGTTCTAAGATTAAAAGTAGAGTTGCATTATCATGTTTTGGTCTTCCTTTGCACCGTATTTTTATGCATTTGTCTATTTCTTTGCGCATAAGTTAGCAAGGTGATTGTAGGAATTATTACTAAAATCCCAGAGCAGCTCCGTGGTGCTTCCCGTTTCATTCTCCATCTCTGTTTTCAGGCTTCCAACCACCTCGGTTACACTCTATTCCCTCCTTTCATTGCAGTCTTCGCTATTTTTATTCAAAAAACTCTTGAAAAACCTTTAAAGTTTGACCTTCGCCTTCCTCGAAATTCCTGCTATCGCATTTCGCACTTTGCAAAATTTTCTGAAC
The DNA here is from genome assembly GCA_034641835.2 of Pinus albicaulis. Lineage (NCBI taxonomy): Eukaryota > Viridiplantae > Streptophyta > Pinopsida > Pinales > Pinaceae > Pinus > Pinus albicaulis. The sequence continues at coordinate 1,454,782,004 of CM076584.1, forward strand.
AACACTTCCGCTACCCCTCCAATTTTGCGATATTGCGAACTGCAATATCGCACTTCGCAGCCTTTTCCCAATTGCACTTCGCATCATTTTCACTTTTTCTTTAAGACTTACCTCTCCTTTTCGCCGATTGCGATATTGGTATTATGCTCCGCCACCGGTCACACCACCGTTTCATCCGACTCATCGCAAAATTTTGCCTTTTCGCAAATCTCACTTTGTAACTTTTTCCTTTTTCCTTTAAGACTCACCGCTTCACAAATCACATTTCACATCTTTTATTTGGTTCCGTTTAAGACTTACCGTCCCAAACACCGATTGCGATATTCTCCGTACTCTGCCGCCGGTCCCATTGCCACGTCACCCAACGCATTTCACACTTCAAAACTTTTCTTGGACAACACTTTCACTACCCCTCAAAATTTGTGATATTGCGAACTGCGATATCGCTTTTCGCACTTCGCAACTTTTACCATATCACAAATTGAAATCGCAGTTTTTACCTCGTCGCACTTCGTACTTCACAGTTTTTACCTCATCGCATTTCACATTTCACTCCCGCTCCCAAACAACACTTCTGTTATCCCTCTAACTTTGCGATATTGTGATTGCGATATCGCATATCGCACTTTTTTCCTCCATCGCAACTCCTCCATCGCACTTTTCAAATTATTCCGCTCCAAATAATTTTTTTCTGCTATAATAAAGTTTTAATAAGGTTTAAACCCCCTCTTCCCACTTCTAAGCTTGGTTTCATGTGTTTAGCCCTCCATTAGCACCTTCATCCCTTTTTTCTTCAAGCTGCAAATCAACACTTTTTTTTCAATTAGAATTAAGTCATGGATAACTTAGTTGCATGGATAAAAGCATGGTAGATAGAGCATAAGATAAGTAGGGCGTGTTTAGCAGATTGGCCAAGTTAAGTGTGGTTTAAATTAGTTTCTTTTCTGCCATTCCTTTTCAAAAAGCTAAATTAGTTTCCTTTCCTATCATTTTTTTTTAGCAATTTAATTTAGTTTCCTTTCTACAATTTATTTTAGTTTCATTGAAGTGTGATAGACTTCACCGAGAAACCCTAGAAGTAGCACACTTTCGTAGAGCGGAAGAGGATGACATGAGTAGAATGAATCTGTTGTGTATATAGCACTTTCACCTCTAAGTTTATACGAACCCCGGGTCGATAAAGTAAAGTAGGGTAGCCCTTGGGAGTTGCAGCACTCTTGGTGCAATACCAGGGCTCACCACTATTTGGCGTCATTGCCGGGGAGGTGTCTAGTAGATATTTTGATTTTGTTTTAACATTCTTTTATGTTTTCCTTTCTTTTCGTGTTATTTTAGAAATATTAAAAAAGTACAAAAATATTTGATTTTCATTCCTCATAGGAGTAGGAATACTCAAAGACAAATCTTACCTAAAACTCCCACATCACCTCCTAGCCACCCTTCACTCTTCTTCAGTGGCATTGAGATTGAGCCCCCTATAGGAGAGCCTTTTTAATATTTTGAGGATCCTCTTGGGGAATAAGAAGAAGACCTTGTTTCGATTGAGGGACTTGCTTCACCTATCTTAACCATGGCTGGGATCTAGAGAGCCTTTCCCATAAGAGATGCAGATGGGGAAACTAAGATGAAAAACATTAGCCCCTCAGCTCTTCCACACTTTCATGGACTTGCCTCTGAGGACCCTGACACATTTGTGTTTGAATTTTCTGTTGTTTGTAGGACTTATGACTACACTTTCGATGATCAGAAGTTGAAGCTATTCCCATCCACCCTTAAGAATGCAACCTTGCTGGTTCATGGGTCTGCCTGGAGATAGCATCACTACCTGGGCACAGATGGAAGAGACCTTCAACAACAAATATAGATACTACTATAAATCCAAGGAAACTAAGGATGAAATATTTAGGATGACTCTAGGAACCAATGAATCCCTAGAAAACTATGAAGAGATGTTTCAATTAAACTACAAGAGAGCCAACTGTACTCTTGATCCTGCATCACTTAAACTCATACTTCTTCGAGGGATCAGTGAAGAGATGATAGAAACCTTGAATATGATATCAGGAGGAGATATCTACCAAAAACCCTATGAAACAATAAAAAATGTCTTCCGGAACCATTCTAGGGCATTTAGAAAGAAGGGAAGAGCTAGCCAAAGTACATCCAATACCCCTTCCTCTTCCACCTTCATAAAACATGAGATTGGAAACATGCTAGAGGACTTCAAGAGTGATATGTTGCACACCTTTGCTTTGCAAATGGACACAATGCAGTTCAAAAGGAAGCAAGAGGAAGTAGAGAGAGCCCTGGCCATATTTTGTCCTAGATGTACCAGGAAGCACCCAAGAAATGAATGTCCACTGAATGTCATAGAGGTTTTCTTAGTCTGTGAGGAGAATCATGCCACAGAAAAGCGTCCCTCCTTACTTGGACTTAAAGCTGTATATCAAGGTGGGGAAGCAATGCCAGAGCAACTATGTTTCATCAACCAGAGAAGGCCTCAAGGCCCTCGTTCATATCAAAAAGGTATGAAAGGTGCACCTTACTCTTACTATTAAAACAATCAGAGCGCACTCGTGCAACCTTGGTACACCCCTACTCCTCCATCCTAGTCTACACCTCCTACTTGGCCTTACAACCCTTCATATCATCCTCAGACAGTAAACCAACCATTTCAACAGTGTGTTCCACAACAACCTCAGTGGAACAATCCATCACAAAGGTGGAGGCCTCAACTTAATCAACCACCTTCTCTAATGCCTCCACCCCAACCTCAACCTCAGCTTACTCATGTTGCTCCACCTAAGCTACCTATACCTGCACAACCTAATCCGAACCCCAAAAACAGAGAGGCACAATAGGCTCCCAGTGGAGAAACATCCCATCCAACTTATGCTATGGAGATACAGGATGTTAATCTTAGGTCGGGAAGAGTACTCTCATACAACCATCCTCCATCTCCCCTTGTAGAGGTTAAGGAGGAAAAATAATACTCAGATCCAACAACCTCTTTTTCCTGAGCGCTTGATCCACTGTAGTCAGCACACCCCAGAGGAGACCGAACTCTTGGAGAAATTGGAAAATTTGTGTGTAAAGATACCACTTCTCCAGGCCATTAAGGATGTCCCTATCTACAATAGGCTCATCAAAGAGAATTGCATCAAGAAACCTGGGAGAAGGAAGAGAGATACCCCCACCATCAATGTGGTAGGACAACTGTCTGACCTGATGATGGGGAAGGTGATATTTCCAAAGTACCTGGACCCTGGTAGTCCAATGGTTGATGTGCATATAGAGGGTGTCATAGTCCCCAACGCTCTGATTGATTTAGGGGTTTCCATCAATATCATGACCAAGGAAACTATGTTGTAACTTAATCTCCAAGGGACTTTGAGGAAAACCACAACAGTTCTGCAACTTGCAGATCGGTCCATAGTAACTCCGGAAGGAATTGTTGAGGATGTTATGGTTACCATTGACTCTTGGGAGTATCATATAGATTTCCTGGTCCTGCAACCAAAAACTAAGTTTAATGGTTATGCCCTCATCTTAGGGAGACCTTGGTTAGCCACTGCAGATGCTTATATTAGTTGTCGGGCCGGAAACATGACTATAAAAAATGGGCCTTTGTCTAAACAACTAGTGTTATATCCTCCAGCCTAGCCTTCCATTGATCATGATTTCCCTATATGGTTGGAGGATGAAGAAGATGAGTTGTATAACACTGCCCCTATGTGTACATTAGATGCTATTTTTAGAGGGGGGAAACTTGACGAAGATGAACTCATCGACCATGCCATTCAAAAATAGTCCTTTGTAGAAATTTATCAATACAATGATGTATTGTCAGACTCTCCCGATCTAACAATTTTAATCTACTGTTAAATACAAAATCTTTCCACTTAATTCTTTGTGGAAATTAAATCGCTAATTGCAAGCACATGAAGAAAAATAAATCGCACATAAGAAGATGTTTTACCGGGAAAGATTAAAGCTAAAAACCCCAACTATCATATATTATGTATATCAATGGATCATGAAACAATATCATACAAATCTCAACTCATAGAGTTATTAGTACAATATACAATCGTCTCGAACTATCATCTAGAAATTTTCATATCTATGCACCAATTTTTTGCCTCCTGACAACCTGCCTCCACTGCGCAATCCCTGCTGAAGAAGATCCTTGAATGAATGCAATCTTGCCTTCCTTGACTGTGCAATCCCATTGGCATATCCAATGTGTGTGTAGATGCATTGAATGCATCACTATAGTCACAATTGATAGTCAATCACACCCTTTCACCTATCTCTCCACTTGATATGACATGCAAGTAGTTAACTGTTGTATTTATTCAGTTGCATGTGAGATATTGCTTTTGAATTAATTAAATAATTAATTCACTGATATTTTTCTAAAGGCCAAGATATGCAAAGTCTACTTCATAATGAAACAGAGATCCGTGGCACTATGCCTTGGGAAACCAAATTGCAAGGGCCAAGATCAAAAGAGCCCTTGCAAAAATTCAAGCCCTCAAAGAGGAAAAGGGCCAAGAAAACCTTGAGATCCTAGCTAATGCTTCACTACAGGCATCCCAAACACCATGAGGAAGATATTTGCAAATTTTGGCAAGTTTTTGGAGATTTTGGTTTTTCACTGTTTTTGAGGGCCAAGGGCGCAGCGCCCTTGGTGCTGCACTCTTTTTTGGGGCACTTTCTTGAGGAGTGGCTTACATTTTTGGAATCCTTAGGCCAAGGGCCTCATGCACACCAAATTTCAGATCATTTGGAGTAGTTTTGGTCCCCCAAAAGGGTCATAAACATGCAAAATTTCACCTTTTTGCCTTGTTTTCACGGCTGGCGCTGCGCCCTTAGCAGCCTTAGGAGTTTTTATTTTTTAATAGGTAAATGAAGGCCAATAAGAAAACCAAGGGCCGTTTTGGAAAGTATACTCGACAAGATTTCCAACGAGCTATCACAGAGCTCATTTTGACATTGTGAAGGCCTTCAAAACTTAGCTGCAAGGTGACCCATTTTTCCAGTGCAAATGCTGCGCCCTTGGACCTCTGTGCTGTGCCTTTGCCAAAAAGTCAACAAAAGACACAAATTTATGGAAAATATATATTTTGAGGTTTTTTGGACAAATCACTCCAAAGTTAGGTGTTAGAAGTTATTTTTCATTTATTGCATTAGATATTATGTGCCTTGGGCCTTGCATGGTCTCTTTGCACATAAATGACATTATGAGTTATTAATAGGTGCTAAAACCCTAGTTACGGTTTTGACCCTCCAATGCAAGTTAAATAGAGCATGGAGGCCTTATTGTATTTTGTTGGTTGGATGTTTATTGAGAGTAATACATAGACTTTGAGATTGAAGAGAAATTGGATTTGGATTTTGTGGATGGCTTGGTTTGCTTGACAATGAAGAAGGCTTACCTGCAGGATTCATGAGCATAGTTAATGGTGATGTTTTCCTTATTTATTTCTTGTTTTCCCATGTTATCATTTTTTTCCTTCTTTCTATTGCATTAGGAAAAACAATTTAGGCTAAGAAATGTTGTTTAGAGGCACCTTAGCTCTGTTTGTTCTCTACTGCTTCTATGTTTTCCTTTGCTAGGTCAGTTTAGAGAATTCTTAGTTGCTCTAGACCTACTTATGCTTGTTATCATAAGAATGATTCAATGAAGCAAATGTAAAAGTAGTTTTATTGTTAGCCCTGCTCTTTGCCATTACATAAACATTGTTTTTAAGATCTTTACCTCGAAGTATTGTTGATTAGGTTTAGCTAAAGAGGTTTATGATTTGCCATGCCCTTTTGTTTACCCTAAATGGTTTCTTTGGAGGTCTTTATAGCTTGATTAATTAAGTTAGGAGTTCCCTCTTCTTTGATCTCAAATATATGTTTATCTTAAATGTTTTCTTAGCTTAAAGGTGAAATCACTAGAATATTTACAAGTTTCTTGCCTTCTATAGTTCACTGGATTGTTGTCTTAATGCTGGCTTGCTAGGGTTTAGTCAAAGAAGTTATTGATATGCCCTGTATTTGATTATTTATTGATGCTTAGTAATCTTAAAGGCCATTCTTGTTAAGGTATTTGACAAAGGATTCTTAACTTCCCTTTGCACCTACTATGTTCACAAATTTGATGTCCATTTCATTTACATAAGCTTTTAGATCCATTTGACCATGTTAGACTTGCCTTGTGATGCACCCTTGATCCATTGATTAAAATTCTCAAGCCCTTTATAGACTCCATAGCCCAATGGCTTAAAACTCTCTCACTCTATTAAAACTACTTGACAATCTACCCAACCAACCAAACAAACAAACAAACCCTAAACCTAATAACTAGCCTAAAATCAAGCCCTAAAATCAGTCAAGTTCACGTCCTTCACACAAATATAGAGAGAGCCCTCTCTGATTCCAGGAAGGCTAGGTCCTAGGGCTCCAAATACTAGTTTGATGTTACCCCTGTTCATTTGTTCTGCCAATCTAACAAATTACGGGGAGCTAACATGTTGCTTTTTAGGCTTGTGCTCAGATTTTTTCATCTTATTTGAAAATTCATTTGTTGAAAGACCTGATTGTTTTTTTATTTTTTTATTTTTCTATTTTTATTTTTATTTTTTATTTTTTATTTTCTGCTTTTCACTAGTATGATGATATAATCCAGAATAAAGTGCAGAAACTACAGAAAAAATTTGAAATCATACCATCAGAGAGATCACATATTTTCGCAGCAGGCATGTTCACTGGTGACAGTTTAACTCCACCTGTTTTATCTATAGTCAATAATTTAGATGGAGCACTGATGGAAAAATGTAAACTAAAATTATCTTCATTGTTGACAAATGCAACTGCAAGATAACTTGATTGATTGCCAAAAGAGTTTGTCCTTCCATCTAGAACTTGAACTGGAGCCAGAGTGGTTTCTGAAGCCTATGGGAATGGTTTCAATATATCCAGCATCTCACCAGAATGGATCGTAGCCAGTTTAATTTGTCCTGTTAATGGGCATGACTCATTTGATATGCCAGTTTTTTTCTTTAAAGGTTGATGGAAAGTAGATGAAATTTTACCATATGACCCAGCTGTCATCGATGACTAGAAATTCATTGGGCATGAAACACTTAAAGAAACAAAACCTGAAAGTGGATGTTTGTATGTAGGTAGTCCTGTTAATGGAGGAATGGAATATTTAATTGATGACACAACATTATTTTTTTTTTTTCAAATCTGACTTCATACCTTTTGGACCAAACTTCAGCTCTTCACGAGTCATAGGGTGAGTGATTTTGATAGCCATATTGGTCCATTGGGGAATATATTGAGTTTTTGGTCCGTTGAGTAATATACTGTGTTGGGGAATTTTTTTGGGTCATAGATTGTTAATATTTTGCACTTAAATTCCTCACAAAAAACCTCTCTGCTGCCATACCATTGAAGTACACATGTTTTTTTTACATTTACAAATCATGATGCAACCCAGACTGATAATAGGTGTTGTACTGAAACCAAACTTTTCTACACTAAGGAGAGCATCTATGAAAACATATGTTCATGTTTTCAATTGACGATATGTTTGTAGAATTGTTCGACCACATAAGTCATTAGCCACCAATGTCTAATGAGTCTCTGCTAGCCCAAGTTTCCAAGGCAACCCAACATTTTTTATTCATGTCCAACAAGATGCTCGAGTACCACCATCATTTCCTAAAATCAATACATGATCTGCATGGCCCTTTACTACACCACTTGCTATCACTGCAACTCTAGCTTCAGAGACCAACTTTACGCTGATTCTAGCTCCTAGATTAGAATTCTGCAGCAAAATCCATCAAAATAGTCATATATGTGTTTATTACCTTCCAACACTGCAAACCTCGTATCTTGAACATGAAACCTTACAACATGCAAAGCCCCCTAGCATTTGGTTTATAGGAAGGTGGATGGTTTTGACCAACTTTGGTTGACTCTTTAGTTGAAACCAATTTCTATCACTTGTAAGACTCTCTTGATATGGAAAAGGCATGAGTGAACTTTTCATTACCCCAACTATACAAAGAACATGTTATACAAGGTTGATTGCAACAGTTAAAATTTAAAACTCTAGCTTGAATTTAAAGAAATTATCACTGTTGGAGTCAAGGATATCCGAACATGGTGTTTGAGATAGATAAGGTTTCTCTTAGATAGAAAGAGGAATCCATGGCATGATGCTAGGAAATATGCCCCAATGCAGATATAGTATGACATAAAAAAGCAGATATTTATTGAACTGCTTATGATTTTATGTGATAGATTAGTTTCCCATATCCTCACAAATTGTTCAGCAGATAGCCTTGTTATGCAGAAGTAACATATTCATGATTGAAAAAAACTTTGTATTTTTATTCCCGAAGTCTAGTCAGTTATAAGGGTTTTCATCACAATCTATATAGAAGAATGCCCATAAAATTATAAATATAAAGATTCGAAAATGGAGGAGCATATGTATGGACATAGATACTGTCAACATCTAAGCACAAGAAAAGGTAGAAGCACTAGAAGGCGATTGATTTTCCAATTAAAACTCCAAATGTCCACGACTGGCAATAGCTTTCTAACTTTCTTTCATGAAACTGCATGGCAGTGGGAATTTAATTTGATATCAATGTAAAATCCCCCAAGGGCTAATCGATGTAATTGTTTAAAATATCCTATAGATTCTAGTGCCTTCAACAATCTATTACTTATGTCCAAGATAAGTAATACCATAATTTCCTTCAGGAAGGATCCATTAAAATCGAACTCCTATTTGCAAGAAAGCATCTTCAACTTCATAAAATTCCTCAGACGGGCTTAGTTTTATTATCATGGAAGGATTTGGATGTTCATCAAACAACTATAAATGGTGGGAAAGAAGAGCATCTGACACAATTCAATGTTTCAAATCCTATGCTATTGTCACTAAATTTTCCAATGGGGCACATAATAAAAGAAAATTAGGAATTACAAAAAGTATTCTCTCACAAGCCACGAGTAATGTCCACGGTGAGGTTGTGATCTGGCAGCAAGCCAAATAACTGATGATGACCCCCCAGGCTGAGGATCTAGATGGAATACTTGTAAGGGTACTTTTAGCTATCTAACTTATAATAAAACCTGATTATGGCTTCACGAATGCAGAGTGCCACAGATCTCTGTTTCTTGTTGTACCAAGAAACTATTGTAGGTCCGATACTGAAAAACCCTCTTGATGTGCTCTTTCTGTCTGTTGGGCTGCCTGCCCAATCTGCATCCATGAAGCCGTGCAACTTCACCTCATCCGTTTGTCTGTACCATAAGCCATACTCAGATGTTCCCCTGAGATATCTCAGGACATGCTTGCCCTCCTTCCAAAAGAGCTTGGTAGGCTTAAACATTGCTTGAATAATCTGGTTCACCCCATAGCATATGTTTGGTCTTGTATTAACTAAATACATGAACGAACCCACCAATTGTCGATAAACAGTGGCATCCACTACCTCTACCTGTGTAGCATCCTCTTTCCTCCAATTTATTGGAAGAGGAGTATCCATGGGTTTGCAGTCCTCCTTGTGAAACTTACCAAGTATCTCCCGAGCATACTTGCCTTGAGGCACAAACAATTCACCTTCTTGCTACCAAATTTCCAATCCAAGGAAATAATTATGGAAACCCATATCCTTCATCTCAAACTCCTTTGCAAGGTACTCCTTGCATGAGTGTATCAACTGCTCATCACTAGTTAGTATTAAATCATCAACATAAAGAACAATGATTAAAATCTTACCCTCCATCACAATCTGGTATAGGTTTGCATCCACCTCACTCTTGGTGAAGCCAAGTCCAGTGAAATAGCTGTCGATCTGAGTGTACCAAGCACGTGGTGCTTGCTTTAGTCCATACGACGCTATTTGGAGTCTGCACACATGCTACTCGCTGTTGAGGATCTCAAATCCTTTAGGCTGCTCAATGTGCACTTCTTCCTCAATGATCCCATTAAGGAACACAACCTTCAGATCCATTTGATGAATGTGCCAACCCATCTGCGCTGAGAGAGCAAGGATGGTCCTTATGGAAGAATACCGTGCGACAGGTGCAAAGGTTTCTTCATAATCAATCCCCTCGATTTGTGAGAAGCCCCGGGCAACAAATCTTGCCTTATACTTTTCGACACTCCCATCAACAACTTTCTTTACCTTGTAGATCCATCTTGAACCTACCACTGATTTATCAACTGGCCTTGGAACAATTTCCCAAGCACTGTTTCTGACAATGGAGTCATACTCCACCATGGCATCTACCCATGTGGGATCCCGCACTGCTTCTTGAAAGGAAGATGGATCTGTCATGATACACTTGCTCATGAGAGCCATGTATCCAGTGAATCGGTCAGGTGACTGTCTCTGTCTGCGCTGTGAAGTAGGAACTCCTCCATTCTGTGCCGCATCAAGCTTCAACCTCTCAACTTCTATGGTACACTTTCTGCCTGTTCTGATGTTTGGCTCTGTGTGAGTGGACTCCTCCACTCCATGAATATCCTCCTGTGGCTGATCCACATCTAGAGGCTCATATTTAGGAACAAGTATTCCTCCTCTGCATGCAAGTGTAGCTCCCTCTCAAGTGACAAATTCATGGCTTTTTCCTCATTGCATTTTATATCTCGTCGTACCACGGTCATTCGACTGTTTGGAAAATACACACGATAATTATGGGGTGTTTCTGTGTACCGCAAAAATATTCCAACTTATGCAGTTGGCTCCAACTTCTTACTGGCATCCTTGGTCACTTGCACAAATACAAATGAGACAAAAAATATTTAAATGAGAAACATTCAGCTTCTTACTAGTAAAATATTCTTCAGGTGTACTCATGCCAAGTACTCTATGAGGACAATGGTTTTTCACATAAACTGCAGTGTTGCATGCTTTTGCCGACAAGTGCATTGGTAGGCCTTGATCATGCAACATAACTCGTGCAACACCCATCATTATTCTGTTCTTCCTCTCTGTGACCCCATTCTGTTGTGGGTTATGAGGCGCTATGAGTTCTCTCCGAATTCTTTTTTTGCTACAGAAGTCTTTGAATTCGTTCGAGATATATTCACCACCATTATCGCTACAGAGCCTTCACTTTCTTCCCTAAATTTTTCTCCACCAATGCTTTAAACTCATAGAACTTTGAGAATGTTTGATCCTTCTTCTCCATGAAGAAGATCTAGCATCTATGAGAATAGTCATCAACAAAAATAACATAATACTTGTGTTTTTCTGTTGAAGCAACCGAGAATGGTCCACACACGTCTGTGTAAATTATCTCCAGGATCACCGAAGCATGGTTCTCCTTTTCATGAAAGGTGGTCTTCACAAACTTACCCATTGTACATCCCTTGCACTGATCTAACTGCACAAGAGTACCCTGGGGAAGTCTAGTAGAAATCTGCTGCAAAATCTTCAGGGCGCCATGGTGAAGATGGCCCAACCGCATGTGCCATAATTCGCCCTCATCTCGAATCACCACTTCTTTTTCTTTGCCCACCATTGCAGCACAACCATCTACCTCCAGCTTGTAGAGATTCTTAACTCAAATCCCTATATTCTTGGTTTGAACCGTTGTTTTATGTCGCAGGAAAGCTTTTCCATCGCTGAAAATAACGTCATAACCTCTGTCCTCCAACATTGCGACTAAGACCAAGTTCTTCTTTAGACCTGTAACATGCATAAAATCTTTCAACAGAAATGGTTTATGTGACTCCCTCTCAAAGGTAATGGTATCAATGCCGGTCACATTGTATCGTCCACCGTCGCCCATCTCTATATGCATTTGGAGATATTTCTCCTCTAAGTCACTGAAAATCTCCTTATCTCTCGTCATGTGGAAGAAAGCACCACTATCAAGATACCACACTGATCCCATTGTGCTTGAAACCAAGCATGTGATCAAGGAGAAATCAAGTTCAAATTGCGAGGCAAGGGCCTCACCAACTGCAGCTCCAGTAGCCTTCTTGTTCTTCTTTTTCTGTGGGCAGTTAGTGGCGAGATGCTCATGTTTGTGACAGTGAAAACACTTCACCTTGAAAAAATCTAGCTTCTTGCCTTTAGCCTAGGATTTTGAGTGGAATTTCTTCCCCTTCCCTTTCCTTGATTTGGCAGCCAAAGCAAAATCCTCTTCATCATCATGCTTTGATGAAGAGTCATCCTTGGTATTCCGCCTTATCTCCTCCTGCACTAGATTCGACCGAAGTCGCTCCTAATCTTGCAGTTTCTCTCGTCCACTGACAGAGTCTTTATAGCTATGCCAAATCTTCGGAAGCCCAAGGAGAGCCAAGCTCACCAAGTCATCATCAGCAACCATAATTCTCACACTCCCCAGCTCATCCCTACATTGGACAAACTTCGTGAGATACTTTGGAATACTGTCGCCCTTCTCCATTTTGATTTTTTCTGAGTTTATCTTTCAGCGCCAACTTCCTATGGTCGCTGCTGCTTTGGACAAGATCTGTCAAAGCCTTCCACATTGCAAATGGAGTGGCTTTCCTATGAAGGCTTGACACAGTATAGTCTTTCATACCTTCCAACAGAATCCTTCTCGTCTTCGCTACTTTCTTTTGCCAGGCGTCAAGTAATGCAACATCCGTCGAAGTGGGTTTAGGAATATCACTATCGATGAACTCCTTCAAGCCATTATCTTCAAGCACCGCTTCCATCCTGTCCTTCTAGGATATGTAGTTCGAGCTGCCCTCAAGTGCATAATCCAACCACAACCCATTGAAAGCCGTTTCAATGTTTACTTAACTGTCGCACCAAGAAATTCTTGCAGCAAATTCGAATTGTTCCACCACACAAAACTCAAAAATGCTTCAATATTGCAATCTTCAGTGATTAACACTGCTCCAATACCATGTAGAAATCTATCAATACAATGATGTATTGCCAAACTCTCCCGATCTAACAATTTTAATCTACTGTTAAATACAGAATCCTTCCACTTAATTCTTTGCGGAAATTAAATCACCAATTGCAAGCACATGAAGAAAAATCATTCGCACATAACATGATGTTTTACCAGGAAAAATTAAAGCTAAAAACCCCAACTATCATATATTATGTATATCAATGGATCATGAAACAATATCATACAAAGCTCAGCTCATAGAGCTCTCAGTACAATATACAATCGTCTCACACTATCATGCAGAAATTTGCATATCTATGCACCAATTTCTTGCCTCGTGACAACCTGCCTCTACTGCACAATCCTTGCTGAAGAAGATCCATGAATGAATGCAATATTGCCTTCCTTGACTGCGCAATAATCATTTGCATATCCAATGTGTGTGTATATGCATTAAATGCATCACTATAGTCACAACTGATAGTCAATCACACCCTTTCACCTATCTCTCCACTGGGTCTCCACTGGATTTGACATGCAAGTAGTTAACTGTTGTATTTCTTCAGTTGCATGTGAGACACTGCTTGTGAATTAAATAAATAATTAATTCACTGATATCTCATTAGTGTATCATGAGTGACAACTATCACAACTGAGTTTAACTCACTTAACTAAGTTAAACTAAATAACAACTCCCATAACTACTCTTCTAACTCTGTTACAACTCGCCACAATCAGTTATAACGAAGTCCATCATGCATGAGTCGCCAACCACCCTAGGAATGCATAATTCCTTCAGCTAAATGGTTTTCCACATCAGTTCATTGAAATCAAGTGCTCCAAGAGAATAAGTTATTATTTATTGTCTAATTATCATTAAGGGTTAATAATAATCGACATGCATTCTATTTTTAGATATGCAATCTATAAATAGACTTCGCCCATATCTCTAAAAATAGAAATTCATCCAAAAGTAGAATTTTCTCAACCATCTAGAATCAACATCCTACCAATTTTAGAATATGCTCACCATTCTAAAAATAGACATACACCTAAAAATAGCCTGCGGGCCCCACCTAGTGAAGGCGCTTAATTTTCACTAGGATCATCATCTTGTTGAATCTCAACATCCTCCACCAACATTCCTCTCGAAAACTTAGTCAAAGAGTCTGAAAGCCAACCTTAGATGGAAGTGCACTCAGTTGAGTCAACCTTTGAAACCACCAAGGCTATTGAGTTTGGCCCATCCAAATCTCTGAAAATCAACCCAAACCTATCGAATGAAGAAGAGAAGCAACTATGTCAGCTTTTGAAATAAAATCTTGAAGCATTTGCTTGGGATTACAAGGACATGAAAGGGGTGCATCCTTCAGTATGCAGACATCACATTTACCTCAAAGAAGGATGCAAGCCTGTGAGGCAACCCCAAAGAAGGATGAACCTGACTCTGAAGGATATAGTCAAAGAAGAGATGCATAAACTATTGGATGCAGGGTTCATATATCCTATATCCGACAGTGAGTGGGTATCTACTCTCGTCCTAGTCCCAAAGAAGAGTGTGTTTTGACTATTGAGAACTTAACAAAGCCACCAAGAAATACCATTTACCTTTGCCCTTTATAGACCAAGTCTTGGATGGCCTTGCAGGGAAGTAGTTCTTTTCCTTCTTAGATGGGTTCAGTGCATACAATTAGATTCAAATCGGTGCTAAAGACCAGGATAAGACTACTTTCACCTGCCCTTAGGGTACCTTTTCTTATAGATTCCTACCCTTTGGGTTGTGCAATGTCCCAACCACCTTCCAGAGAGTTGTCCTAAGCATCTTTTTTGAGTTAGTCCATGACTCTGTCGAAATATACATGGATGATTTCACACCATATGGGGTTGAATTCCAGGAAGATATCTCCAATTTGGGTAAAGTACTAAGAAGGTGCATTGAGATGCATCTCTCCTTGAGCCCAAAAAAGTGTGAATTCTTGAAGAAAGCGGGGGTTGTATTAGGACACTCCATATCCCAAGTAGGAATATAGGTAGACCTAAAAAAAATCACTATCATCAAAAGGGTACTTTCTCCTCAAAATCAGAAAGATGTCAGGAGTTTCTTAGGCTTAGCTAGTTACTATAGAAGATTCATCAAAGATTTCAGCAAGATGGCTTCGCCATTATATGGGTTATTGGTCAAGGAGTTTGAGTTTATTTGGTCCGGTACTTGTCAAGAAGCTTTCGAGCTCATTAAGGGAAAGTTGACTACTACCCCCATTCTCCAACGCCCAAATTGGACTCTTCCTTTCCACATCCACACTAATGCATCCGACAAAGCAGTAGGGACAACATTAGGAGAATTAGAGGAAAAAATCCCTTATGCCATTTATTTCATCAGCAAGAACTTGTCCAAGGCTACACTGAATTATACTTTTACTGAGAAGGAGATATTAGCCATTGTCCATGCTTTAAAAAAATTCAGGAATTATGTAACTGGATATCAGACCTTTGTTCACATTGACCATGCAGCCATCAAGTATTTAATGAACAAACTGGATGTTAATGCTAGGATAATTAGATGGTTGTTACTTTTGCAGCAATTTGATTTGACTATTGTTGATAAACCTGGAAAGGAGAATGTTGTTGCAGATTTTTTGTCTAGGTTAGCTATCCCTGTAGGTGAAGAAGGAATGGTGGATGACCAGCTGCTAGATGAGCATCTATTTTCTATATCAACACTCTCACCATGATTTGATGATATAGCCAACTACTTGGTTGCTGGGATACTCCCTCATAATCTTTCATTCAGGAAGAGGAGAAGAATCATAAAAAAAAGCACCCCTTTCACATGGATTGGGGGAAAATTTTTCAACCTAGGCCCTAATAAAATCCTAAGGAGATGTGTGAGGGAGGAAGAAGTTTTTGATATCCTCTTTGAATGTCATGACAGCCCATGTGGAGGCCACTTTACTGCAAATATAACTGCTTACAAATTTTTGCAGGCAGGATACAATTGGCCTACCTTTCACCAAGATTCCAGAAGATACATCAAAAGGTGTGACCAGTGCCAAAGGATGGGGAAACCCATGCAAAGGGATGAGATTCCTTTGCACCCTCAGGTGGCTCTTGAGCCATTTGACAAGTGGGGCATTGAATTTATTGGACCTATCCATCCACCATCCAGACAAAAGAAGTATATCACAGTCTGCATTGATTACCTGAAAAAGTGGGATGAAACAAAAGGAGTGAAGGTATAAATAGAGGAGAAAGTAGCATAATTTCTGAAGGAGAATGTGTTTTACAAGTTTAGGTACCCCAGAGAAATAGTCACTGATCAGGGAGCACAATTCACCTCTCACCTCATTGAGAATATTTTGAGTAAGCACAAGATTAAGAATAAAACTTCTACTACCTATCACCCTCAGGAAAATGGCCAAGTAGAAGTAACTAACTGAGCTTTAGAGATCATCCTCACCAAGGTTGTGAGAAACAACAGAAAATATTGGGCAGACAGATTGGTAGAAGATACTTGGGCCTACAACACTACTTGGAAGACAACAACAGGATTCACTCCTTATGAACTAGTTTGTGGTAAGAAGGCTCTACTTTCAGTTGAGTTTGAATTCAGTACTTTAATAATGGTGATTGAATTAAATATAGATCTATAAAATGCCCAAAAAGAGAGGTTACTGCAACTAAATGGATTGGATGAGTTCAAAATGCAATCACTTCTTCACATGATGGTAGTTCAGTTGCAAAGGAAGGTCTGGCATGAAAAGAACATCAAAGAAAAGACCTTCCAATAAGGAGATTAGGCGTTGTTATATGATTCAAGGTTTAAATATTTCAAAGGCAAGCTGATGACAAGATGGTTGGGACCTTTTGAGGCCTCATAAATCTTTGACAACAATAAGGGGGATAACCACCCGGTCCAGACCTTAAGATAGTTCCTTTTCCATTTGGGATAGTGGCTCCAACTGGATATAATGGGACCAGTTTCCCAGAGTTGGGTTTTTGCTTTGATTGTTGGGTTTCTCTCAAAGGATTTGCATGAAGAATTACTAAAAACTAAAACAAATCTATTCTAAAATGCAAAACTTTGAATTAAGTCTAATCTAACCCGGGATAACTCTAATTTAATGCGATCTAGAATGATATCTATTTAATCTGTGATGATTAAGATCATCACAGATTTAATAGAATTAATACTTTGTAAGATGATTCTCTTGAAAAAATAGTTAATCAAAAGAAAATGATGAAATATATCGCATATATCTGATGACTAGATATAAAACAAACCAATTTATATCTTTATATCATACAATAGTGCAACTGATATTTCAGACAAAAACAATTGATTTCATATATAATTCATGAAAGCTAGATTCATCACTAATATTCAAAAACAGAATCAACATACATGATAATAGTACCAGATGTATACTGCTTTTTTCGTCTGATTAGTGGTAATAGGACACATTCAACTCTTCTACCAATAAGTCTTTCAAAGAATACAAAAGTGCATCAACAGTGATAAAAAAAATGATATATAACTGAAAAGGCCGTGTTCCATTATTTTATCAAGGCATCCACAAACTTACTTACAATTAAGCATTCTTTGCAAATGTTCTCAATAAAATTCTGGACCCTTCTCTAAATGCATGAGAAGGGTTTAAATACTAAACTAACTGCAAACTAAAATTAAATTATTACAAAAATGTAGAGGAGGTTTCAAACAACCTTTCTCTAAAAGCTTAACTTAAACAATAATCTAGGAACTTTGAACTAACAATCTTGATTTTATGAATCCTGCCCTGCTTTCTGAGTGTGATCATGAAGTTGAAAAATATCTAGAATTGATTTAAGCTGAGCTGGCTGTGATATCCGTGATCGAATATGTCCCTTGAAAATAGCATTTGAGATTATTGACTGAGATCTTTTTGCTGAATCTGTAAGAGACTGAAGAGTTTGACGTTGATAGTAAGGTTTGATCAGAAAATTCCAGTCATTTTCCTGATCAAACTTATTAAATTTTTTGATCATTTCCTCTTGTGTATCTGCTCTCTGTCTCCATTTTATTTCTACTTCTCTTGTTCCTGAAAACACATCAGACGTGTTTTCTTTAAGAAGTTCTATTTTAAACAATTGATTACATATAGACTGAATAATCTCATTTGATTTCTTGGACGTCTTGGTCGCTGCTTTCTCTGCTTGATTAATTTGTGCTCTCCATTCTGCAAATAACAATTCTTTGTGAAGCTTAACTATTTGTGGTAGATTAGCTTGCTTTCCTGTATCTAAAATTTTCCACTGAATGTGTTCTTCGATTTTCTTTTCAAGTATTTCAAATTCTAGTTTCTTAATTGCTATTTGCTAAATCATTATCTTATCGGAATCACAATAAGAATCAATCATGGAAGCTTGGTGACAAAACACTTCTTGTTATTTCTTTAACATGCTGTTTACATCAAGTGCTTCTTTGATGAGTTTTTCTAACCATGGTTGACTCTGTAACTTAGCTTTCACTCTTTCCAGACGTGCTTGCTTTTCATTAAGCTCTGTCTAATACTTCAATTTGAGGCTTTCAATATCTTCATGAAATTGAGCTGTGCTTATTTTGATCTGCTCAATGGACTTGAATTTCTCTTCATTTAACAACTGTTCTAATTCTTATACTCTAGCTTCCTTTTGTTTCAACAATATTCTAACCTCAGTAGCTTTATCAACAGTAGCGGTGGCATATGCCCTTGCATATTGTGATAACTTGGTTAGATGTTCAGTGGGATCATCTGAGGAATTCTTCCAAAGTACATTAACTGATTCATTTGTTGGTTTTGGAGTTGTTTCATCAATTATTCTTCTTTTATTCCTTTTAACTACAACCTTATAGCTAGGATTGTAGAAAATATCTAATGACATAATATCTTCAATCTGTAGAACTATCTGATCTGTAGGGTAGGCCGGTATGATTTCTTTGTCATGCATTGCTGGAACTCTTTGTAGCGGATTGATAGTCTCAACTATTTTTTGTGAAGGTTCTGGTGTTTGAAAACTTGATGCTTGATCAGTATTGGGATTTTCTTTGGGAGTCTTTATTGCTTCAGAAAATTCTTCCCATTCATTCATCAAATCTTTTAATTGAGATGGCTTGGACTGATCTAACATGCTATGAGTATGTTGAACTGTTTCCGAATTTGATTTTGTCCCATTGTTCCTTGTTTTCTCCAGCACTTCTATCTCTTGAAGAATTTGGTCAATTTCTGAATTTGCTATCTTAGATTCGGATTCATTTTCAGATTGATCTGAATTATCAAACCACTGATGTGATTGACCTGATTCATTTTCAGAGATATCTTTCATTTAATCATCCAGAATAACACTTGGAGTGTGTTTTTCATCTTCAATAGTCAACAAATTCAAAGGAATGTTTTCTAGTCTCTTGTTTCTATATGCCTGAAAAGCTTCAGCATCCTCTTGACTTAATTGACTAGAAACATATTTGGTAATATCAGAGAAAATTTCCATGCCTTGGAAGAAGTCATCGAATTCATCTTCTTCCTTTATAAAAGGCTTCATTTTTAGCTCTGCGATGTAATTTTTAATCACATCATTGGGATCATATAATCTTCTTGGCATAAATGCCAATTTCAACAATTGAATCTTAGGAACCTCTTTGTATGTATGGCCAATATTGGCCAGAGCAAAGGTGCCGCACTGTAGACGGAAAGTAGGCCAAATAGCCTTTTTACCATCCTTTAGCTACTTTGTGACACCTTTGACAAGCTAGTAGGCTATTTCTTTTGCAAGTAATTTATTTGGAACATAGTAAGGTAAAACATGGGGAGAAGCATAACTCCCAAATACTCTAATATATGTGAAATTTTCTTCGGCAAACCATCTAGCTACGGGACGAATATTTACATTGGCTTCTTCAAAAACCCTAGGGCCTTTTTGTTGAAAATCATCTGATGCATGGGCAATATGAATCCATAGCAGATTTTATAGAAGTGTAAGTGGAACTCAGAATCCCAGATTTCTCAGTGGTAGTTATGAATCGGGGTAGGGTTTTTGGTGGTCCATTTCCAACCCATGGTAGGAAAATTAGAAGTGAAACAGATAGTGTCCATGACATAGACAGACATATAAAAAGGCGGTATCTCTTTGAGCGAAACACTTATTTTATTTCTATATTCAGTGATATGCTTAGCTAGGTAATTGGATAAAATGTCTGGCCAATTTAAGATAGATGAATTGACGGTTGCGTCAATTAGGGGAACCCAATTTCTTGAAAATCTAGTACTATCAGGCTTGGAAAATATTCTACATAACATACCAGTGGCATAACAATAAGGATTAGGAATTTGTGCAATTGGATACGTACCAAACTTATCTTGCTTCAATTTCCCTTCATTGTCCTTCCATTCATGGATGAATTTGATAAGATCTGGATGTTTTGCTTTAAATGTATGCACATATTTATTGTCGTATTTCTGCTGCGGGGTTGGTAGATGATACATTGCTGCTAAATCCTCTGCTTTGAAAGAACCCATAATTTATCCTCTCGAATTCTTGAACTATCTTCAATGTTTAAGTGGTCAATTGCCCACTTAACCATGTCTGTATAAGGAAGAATCTTTGGTCTCGCAACTATCCTGTGAATGTGCGAGCATGCAACGTCAAAAGGGGTTGCATCAGAGGTAGATTCAATGGCTGTTGCAGAAACTTTGTTTATCACCCTTGGTCCTTCATCTTCGAAGAGTTTATACATTGCCTCCCATGTCGAACTGCCATAGTCTTTGTTGCAAACTGTAGAAATTATATAACTGATATGTTATATGTCTAATATTCTCTTGATCATGCACTATTTAACTTTGCACAATACATAATCTATTCCACCATTGATCATTACTTGAGGAAATTAAATCAATTGCATGCACAAATTAAAACCATAAAAATTCACACACATTAACACAGTGATTTACGGGAAAGCCTGAAGCTAAAAACCCCAACTATCTGTATATAATATATGTCATACAGATCATGTAATATTCCTCATACAAAATTTATCACAAGCTCTCAGTACAATCCAATCGCTACACACTAATCAGGCTAGATCTTGCAAATCCATGCACCGATCTTTGCCACCTGCTAGCCTACCTCTAATGTGCAATCCTTGCTAAAGAATGGCTCTGAATGAAATCGAATCGGTCCAGCCTTGCTCACGCAATCCTCATTGGCATCTCCATCAATGTGTGGTGCAAAATCATGCAACACTATAGTCACAACTGATAGTCTACTTGCCCTTTCACCTATCTCTCCACTGGTCTCCACCGAAACTGTCCATGCATTGCAGTTAACTGATGTATTATTCAGTCGATTAATGAGTTAATATTTAGTGAATTAATTAATAATTAATTCACACCACTCTCACTAGTGTATCAATTAGTTAGACTAGATACAACTAGCTCAACTGTGTCTAACTGAGTTAAACTGAACACAACTCCACCAACTACCTCAATAACTCCACCAAACTCTGTCAAATGAGTTCTAACTGAAGTCATCCATGCAATAGCTCCACTTAACCCTCAGGAATAGCATAATTCCTTCTGTCAGCTCCTATGCCACATATGTGCACTTAACTGAAGTGCTCCAAGAGAATAAGTTAATGTTATAGTCCAAATATTATTAAGAGCTAATAATATTCGACATATCTATTTTTAAACTGGCAATATAAAAATAGATTCCGCTCAACATGTCTAAAAATAGAAGTCCATCTATTTTTCCAACTTGACCAACCATTCACAAATAGCATCCTGCAACTCATAGAATATGATCGACATGTCTAAAAATAGACTTTGCGCCAAAAATAGCCTGCGGGCCCACTTAGTGAAGGTGACTCTTTTCACTAAGCTCATCATCTTGTTGCAATCTCAACACTCCCTCTAAAAATTATAGGGATTATTTGCCACCCCGATCCTGCCTCTATGGTATTCAAATTTTCTCCTGGTGAGCGCCTTCGTCAAGATATCAACATCTTGATTCTCCGTAGGAATATAAGAAAGTAACATGATCTTCCGCTGCACACAATCTCTGATATGATGATACCAGATGTCAATGTGTTTATATCTATCATGAAATACTGGATTAACCGAGAGTTTGATGCAACTCTGATTATCACAATATATCACAGTAGGATCTATGTGTGAACCAAACTACCCGACTAGGATCTTCCTCATCCATATAGCCTCGCATGCAGCCAAACTTGCTGCCATGTACTCAGCCTCCGCTGAACTGAGTGCCATGGATCTCTGCTTCCTGCTGTACCAAGAAACTGCTGTCGACTCGATGCTGAAAATCCCTCCGGATGTGCTCTTTCTGTCCGTTGGGCTCCCTGCCCAATCTGCATCCATGAAGCCATGCAGCTTCACCTCATCCGACTATCTGTACTACAAGCCATATCCCGATGTGCCTCTGAGATATCTTAATACATGCTTCCCTACCTTCCAAAAGAGCTTGGTAGGCTTAAACATAGCTTGTGAAAGCTGGTTAACTTCATAGCATATGTTCGGCCGTGTGTTGACTAGATACATGAGCGAACCAACCAACTGTCGATAAATAGTGGCATCCACTACCTCTGCCGATGTAGCATCCTATTTCCTCCAACCACCAGGAAGAGGAGTGTTGATAGGCTTGTAGCCTTACATGTTGAACTTCTCCAGTATCTCTTGAGACACAAACAGTGCATCACTACGCTGCCAAATTTCCAATCCCAGGAATTAATGAAGGAGGCCCAAGTCCTTCATCTCAAACTCTTTTGCAAGATCAGCCTTGCATGAGAGTATCAACTGTTCATCACCCGTCAAAATCAAATCATCTACATAAAGTACAATGATCAACAACTTACCCTCCACCACAATCTGGTATAGGTTCAGATCCGCCTCACTCTTGGTGAATCCAAGACTGGTGAAATAACTATCTATCCGTGTGTACCAAGCACTAGGTGCTTGTTTCAACCCATACAACGCTCTTTTGAGCCTGCACACATGCGACTCACTGCTAAAGATCTCGAAACCTTCGGGATGCTCTATGTACACCTCCTCCTCAATGACTCTGTTGAGGAACACAATCTTCACATCCATCTGATGAATGTGCCATCCCATCTACGCTGAGAGAGCTAGGATGCTCCGTATGGAAGAATACCTTGTGACAGGTGCAAAGGTTTCCTCATAGTCGATCCCCTTAATCTGTGAGAAGCCCTGGGCAACAAATCTTTCCTTGTACTTCTTGACGCTCCTGTCAGCAGCTTGCTTCACTTTGTAGATCCATCTCGAACCTACCATTGATTTCCCTTCCAGCCTTGGGACAATCTCCCATGCACTGTTTCTGAAAATAGAATCATACTCTTCCACCATGGCATCTACCCATGCAGGGTCCTCCACAGCTTCCTCGAAAGAAGATGGTTCTGTCACAATACTCTTGCTCATCAGAGCCATGTATATAGTATATCGGTCAGGTGACTGTCTCTGTCTGCGCTGTGATGTAGGTTCTCCTACAATATTCTCTGCATCAAGATTCAATTGCTTAGCTTCTGTAGTGCGCTTTCGCCCTCTGATGGTTAGCACTACATGAGTGGTTTCTTCTACTCCATGAACCTCCTCTTGTGGTTGATCCACATCCTGAGGCTCATCCTTAGGAACTAATAGCTCCTCATCTGCATGCAAGTGTGGCTCCCTCTTAAGCAAACACTTCATGGCTTTCTCCTCATGAAATTTGATATCCCGTCGCATAATAGTCTTCCGACTGTCTGGAAAATACACACGATAGTTGTGGAGTGTTTCTGTGTACCCCAAAAATATCCCAACCTCTGCGGTTGGCTCCAGCTTCTTCCTGGCATCCTTTGTCACATGGATGTAAACATGTGAGCCGAAAATCTTCAAATGAGAAATATCAGGCTTCTTACCAAAAAACGCCTCTTCGGGGGAACTCATGCCAAGTACTCTGTGAGGAAAACGGTTTTGCACATAAACCACAGTGTTGCAAGATTCAGCCCACAAGTGTATGGGAAGGCCCTGATCATGCAACATCACCCGTGCAGAAATCACGATCGTTCTGTTTTTTCGCTCCGCTGCCCCATTCTGCTGTGGGTTATGAGGCGCTATGAGCTCTCTTCGAATTCCTTTTGTGCTGCAAAAGTCCTTGAATTCTCCAGAGATGAATTCATCACCATTATCACTCCTAAGAGCCTTCACCTGCTTCCCCAACTCTTTCTCCACCAGTGCCTTAAACTCACAGAACTTAGAGAATGTCTCGCTCTTCTTCTGCATGAAGAAGATCCAGCACTTACGAGAAAAGTCATCAACAAATATCACATAATACCCGTGCTGTGCTGTCGAAGCTATTGAGAAAGGTCCACACACGTTTGTGTGAATTCTCTCAAGGATCATCGTGGCGTGACTATCCTTCTCATAAAAGGTGGCTTTCACAAATTTTCCCAAAGTAAATCCCTTACACTGATTTGACTGCACAAGTGTACCCTTGGGAATCTCGGTAGAAATCTGCTGCAAAATTTTCAAAGCACCATGGTGAAGATGGCCCAATCTCCTGTGCCATAGTTCACCCTCATCCTGGCTCACCACTCCTTCTGCTTTGCCTACCATTGCTGTGCAGCCATCTACCTGCAATTGATAAAGGTTCTTAATTCAAACCCCTATCCTCCGGGTTTCACCAGTTGCCTTACTGCGCAGGAAAGCCTTTCCCTCGCTAAAGACAACATCATATCTCTTGTCTTCCAACATCGCCACAGAGATAAGATTCTTCTTCAATCCTAGAACATGCATGACATCCTTCAAGATGAAAGGTTTCCCAGACTCCCTCTGAAAGGAAATGGTCCCGATACCAGTCGCACTGTATCTACCATCATCGCCCATCTCGATGTGCACTCCAAGATCCTTCTCATCCAGATTAGCAAACAAATATTTGTCTTCGGTCATATGGAAAGACACACCACTGTCAAGAAACCACACTGAACCCATCACACTTGAGACCAAGCATGCGATCAACAAAAAATCCAGCTCAAATTGTGAGGCTAAGGCCTCTCCAGCTGCAGATCTAGCAGCCTGCTTATTTTTCTTCTTCTGTGGACAATTAGTGGCATAATGTCCATGTTGGTGACAGTGAAAGCACTTCACATTGGACATGTCCTGCTTCTTGCCTTTCGCACCGGATTAAGAAGTATTTTTCTTGCTCTTCCCCTTCCTTGCTTTGGCAGCCAAAGCACAATTTTCTTCATCTTCATTCTTCAATGAATATCCATCCCTGGTACTCCGCCTTATCTCCTTCTGCACAAGATCCGACCAAAGTCGCTCCCATCTTGGCAGTTTCTCCCGACCATTGACAGAGTCCTCATAGGAATGCCAACTCTTCAGAAGCCCAAGGAGAGCCAAGCTCACCAAGTCCTCTTCATCTACAGTAACCCCCACACTTCCCAGCTCATCCCTGCACTGGACGAACTTCGTGAGGTACTTGGGTATACTTTCGCCCTTCTCCATTTTTATTTTCCTGAGTTTATCCTTGAGCGCCAACTTCCTCTGGTCGCTCTTGCTTTGGAACAAGTCTGTCAAAGCTTTCCACATCAAGAATGGAGAAGCTTTACCATGAAGGCTTCACACTATGTGATCCTTCACACCTTCCAACAGAATCCTTCGACATTTTGCTATCTTCTTTTGCCATGCGTCAAGTGCGGCAGCATCGCTAGAAGCAGGTTTTGGAATTTCTGCATCTATGAACTCCTTCAACCCATTATCCTCCAGCACCGCCTTCATCTTGTCATTCCATGCAATATAATTCAAGCTTCCTTCAAGGGCATACTCCAATCGCAATCCGTTGAAATACATCTCAATTTCGACACCAAGAAAACACTACTGCAAATTCGAATTCCACCAGCACAAAACTCAATCGCTTCAATGCTTTGCAATTGCTCCAATGATCAATGCTATGATACCATGTAGAAATTATATAACTGATATGTTATATGTCTAATATTCTCTTGATCATACGCTATTTGACTTCATGCACAATACATAATCTATTTCACCGTTGATCATTACTTGCGGAAATTAAATCAATTGCATGCACACTTTAAAACCATAAAAATTCACACACATTAAGACAGTGATTTACGGGAAAGACTGAAGCTAAAAACCCCAACTATCTGTATAGAATATATGTCATAGATATCATGTAACAATCCTCATGCAAAGCTTCTCACAAGCTCTCAGTACAATCCAATCGCTACACACTAATCAGGCTAGATCTTGCAAATCCATGCACTGATCTTTGCCACCTGCTAGCCTGCCTCTGTTGCGCAATCCCTGTGGAAGAATGGCTCTGAATGAACTCGAATCGCTAAACACAGAATCAGCCTTGCCTGCGGCAATTAGTGCTGGCATCTCCATCAATGTGTGGTGCAAAACTGCGCAACACTGAGGTCACAACTAATAGTCTACTTGCCCTTTCACCTATCTCTCCACTGGTCTCCACTGAAACTGTCCATGCACTGTAGTTAACTCATGTATTTTTCAGTTGATTAATGAGTTGATATTTAGTGAATTAATGAATAATTAATTCACACCACTCTCACTAGTGTATCAATCAGTTAGACTAGATACAACTAGCTCAACTGTGTCTAACTGAGTTAAACTAAACACAACTCCACCAACTACCTCAATAACTCCACCAAACTCTGTCACATGAGTTATAACTGAAGTCCTCCATGCAATAGATCCACTTAACCCTCAGGAATAGCGTAATTCCTTCTGTCAGCTCCTGTGCCACATCTGTGCACTTAACTGAAGTGCTCCAAGAGAATAAGTTAATGTTTATAGTCCCAATATTATTAAGAGCTAATAATATTCGACATATCTATTTTTAGACTGGCAATCTAAAAATAGATTCTGCCCAATATTTCTAAAAATAGAAGTCCATCTATTTTTCCAACTTGACCAACCATCCACAAATAGCATCCTGCAACTCATAGAATATGATCGACATGTCTAAAAATAGACAGTCTAAAAATAGACTTTGCGCCAAAAATAGCCTGCGGGCCCACTTAGTGAAGGCGACTCTTTTCACTAAGATCATCATCTTGTTGCAATCTCAACATAAACGGTGTCTGAAAATAATGAAGACATATCTGTGTCTTCTGTGGACGACGTTTGAGAAATTTCTTTTCCCTTTTTTCGCATTTTGAACTTCTTCAACCCGATAATTGATTTCCTGAGAGCGAAGTGAATTTAACATATAAGGAGTATTATAAGAGTAAATCAATCATTTACTTCAAATGCACGCGAGAAGATGTCAATCTATCAATCATCTTTCATAATTCCTAAGTTAATATTTCACATGGCTTCACACGTAAGATCTATTAATTGTTTTAAAGCCGTTAAGATCTTAAATTCCATTTGATATGACACAAGCTATTTTCACACGTTGAATTCATTTAATACAAAAATCACAATCATTCCTTATAATATTTCATGATACTTGACCTTTAAAGGCTGTGAAATGCGATCTACGCAAAACGCAAATTGCAACTTTTATAGGATAGCGTTTAAGTATATATTATAAGTTGCGCACAATGCGAATTGTGAAAAACTTAAAGTGACCGCAAAGGTGAAAGATTTTGTATTTCCTGGTTTATTTTCTTGTCAGGTCCACAGGTATCGCAGCTTATATCGTTTGTTTGTTAAAGCTTTATTGATTAAATAAAGTGCGATGCGAAAAGGAAAACAAAATAAAACGATGATTTGATGTTTTTACAAGGTTTTTTAATTACTTCTTCAAAAAGACTTTGAGCGCATTTCACAATTCACATATTTTACGTTTTATAATTATTTTTGAAATAAGATATGTAATATTTGATGTGCTTTAAGGGAAAAAATAGAAAATTTTATTTTCTAAGTTTTTATTTTAGGAAATTATAAAAATAATTTCCTATTTATTTCTAAAGGGTCCCTATTTAATAAAAAAATAAATAGGGAGTGGTTGTATAGCACAACATGGCCTTACACAATGGAAAAATGTTTTGATAATGATGTAGTTCAAATTAGAACCATAGATGAGGAAGGAATCCCCTTGCTTGTCAATGGTCACAGAATTAAAATCTACAATAAGCCTTTGTCAAGGGAAAAGTTCATAAATTCAATAAGAAGAGAGGTGTATGTGATGGGAAACTCCATAGTTTCCCACACCTCCTTAAAAATAAAGAAAAAAGAATAAATATCCATGGGTGAAAAGCCTATTTGAGGCACCCAAGGCAAGCTTGTGGGTTGAAAACCTCGATGGAGGTAGGTCACTAGCTCCAAAAAAAAAAGAGAAAAAATAAGAAAAGGGAATAAATATCCATAGGTGAAAACCTCTTTGAGGCACCCAAGGCAATTTTGTGGGTTTTCTGTATTTTTTTTTTTGTGTTCCAAAGCACATCTCTGTGTTTTTTGTGTTTGTTGTTTTGTAGGTTATTAATGGTTTCTAGAAACACAGGGAAGCATTCATCCTCTCTCCCCTTCTATTTTACCATCCATCTCATCATTCACTCCATTCACTTCCATAACTCCTTCCATCACCTCCATACACCATATTCCTCCATTCTTGAGAAAAATGTAGCTAAAGAAAGCAAACCAAAAATTGCTACAAACATCAAGATGTTCCTTTAAAAACAAAGTTGTGCACAAAATGAAAAGAAAAACAAGGAGGAGATGATAAAGCAGACCCTAGAAAAGACAAGAGTGCCACCCATGGCATCTGGAGCAACCCCATGCAACATATACAATGGGAAGAAACATCAAGAAATATCAACAGCTCACTTAGAGAGTTTCTCATTCAACAAACTGCTCACTCAAAAAGCAGGAAAATAAGGAAGAACGCAACATATAAGAGGCTTGTCTCCAAATTCCAGCTCCTGCAAATGCCTTGACAACAATAGGTAAACTCAGGTATAGCTTCTCACCCCTTGCTATGCATCCATAATAGCCAGAAATAATTAAATTTGTAGATTTAGAGTTTAAGGGGCAGAAAGGTGGCCAGTTAGCTTGGCCACCATATTGAAGTATGACTAGGGAGAACTGCAAAGTCACACCACCTAGGCATGAAAAAGAAAAAAAATTAAATCAAGCGGAATAGAGGAGAATGAGGGGAGGAAACACATAGTCCATCATGAATTAAAAAAGAGAAGGAAACCATGGTCTCTAACAAAAATTGGAGCTGAGGCCGAGTTACATAAGCGCTCCAAAATTAGCTGTGCAATTTAATAAAAAGAGATCCCATCTCATCCAAACCAGTGAACTGAGAATTTTTGAGGGAAAGAGACCGAAGGGAGCCCACAACACAATAGTACTGAGATTAGGCTACGTATTTGGACAACGTGCAACAGAAACAATAGTAGAACAACATAACCAAAAGAATAACCAAAAGAGGAACAAGAAGAACCAGAAGAAGGAGAGGAAGAGAAAAAGGGCCAAGGAAAAACTGAAGAGATGGCAATAGAAGTCATAGAGGTAGCAGAAAGTGAGCAAGAAGCAGACTCACAACATGTTAGTGTCCCGTGATTTAGCATATTGGTAGACCAAATGCACAGGGTAACATCATACCAGTCTTTGGAGTCCTAGGACCTAGCCTTCCTGGACTTAGAGAGGGCTCTGTCTATTATGTGCAAAGGATGTAAACTTGTTCTCTTTAGATGGTTGATTTTAGGCTTGTTGTTAAGTGTAGGGTTTTTTTGCTTGTGTGGTTGGGTAAGATGATCAAGTAGGATAAGTGGAATGAGAGGTTATCAAACATTGGGCTATGGAGTCTATGAAGTCATTGATATTTCAATAGTGAATCAGGGTACATCATAGGGCAAATCTAGTGTAGTTAATGGATCTTTAAAGTTTATGGGTGAGGTGAGATGGACATTAAGTTTGGGAAACAAGGTAGGGAAAAGGGAAGTTAAGAATCCTTTGTCAAATACCTATGAACAAGAAGGTCTTAAATACTGATAAGCAAAGATACTAATCATGAGATAGGGCACACCATTTACTCAATGAAATTACTTAAACCAATAAACATTCAAGATACACAATTCCAATGAAATATAGAAGGCGAGAAACTCATTTAACTTCTAGTGATTCCACCTTAAAGATTTAGAAAACATTTAAGATCACAAATAAATTTAATCCATGAAAAGGGAACTCCTAAACATCATAAATCAAGTTATAAATAATTTTGAGGCAAACTGATAAGCATGTACAATGGGCAAGATCAAAACAAGACCTCTTTGGCTTAACTTAACAATCAATACATCAAATAGAGATTTCAAGACAGAGTTTAGATAGCATCAAATAAGCAGGGCTTACGATAAATCATATTTGCAAACTAGCATATAAATCCAATGATGAAATAAACAAGTTTAGGTGGGCCTAAGGAGAAACTAAGAATTCCTTAAACTAACCCAACAGAGGAAAACATAAAGACAATAGAAAACGGGAGGACTGAGGTGCCTCAAACAACATTTCTCAACCTATACTTTTCTGAGCTATTGCAAAATAGAAAGATGGAAAAAATTATAGACAAGGAAACATGAAAAAATCTAGAGATACATCACCGTTAACTAAACTCAGGGATCCTGCAAGCAAGCCTTCATCATCATCAATCAAGGCAAATCATCCACAAGCTCCACAACACCAAATTGCTCTTCAACCTCAAAGAACCATGTATTGCTCTCAAAACTCATAAAATGCCAACATTTACAATGAATCTTCATGCTCTACATAATAAGTAAGGAGGAGAAAAACCTAATAGAGTATCTAGAAGTTTATTGGCTAATCAGAAGTATCTCTATTGTCCTTGATGCCTTATAAGGCCCAAGGCACAAAAATATCTAAAATAAATATATTTTTGGCCATTTTTAGCAAAGAAATTGACCTTTAGGTTCCGACAAGCCTCCTAAAACTTGCCAAACTTACATTTTGACTTTTCAACCACATGAGCATAGCACTGTGTTTTAAAATGAATTTCATGCCAGGAGCGTAGCACAGGAACAAGAAAAATGGGTCTTCTTACAGTAGTGTTTTGAAGGCCTTCCCGATGTCAGAAAAGGCTTAGTGATGGCTCGTTGGAAAGCCCTTGAAGTCTAATTTCCAGATATACCCTTAGTTCTCTGATCTAACCTCTGAAACCTATTCAAAAAGTGAAAATTCCAAGACTGGTAGGAGCATAACACATGTTCTGAAAAGTAGGCAGAATGATGAACAATTGGGTGTTTTTGACCCTTTTGGAGGACCAAAACAACTCCAATTGATCTGAAACTTTGTGATCATGTTATATGAGTGATGCGAAACCCAAAATTGCAAGCCTTTCCTCATGAAGATGCTTTGAAAAAAGAGCGTAGCACTAGGTGTGTTGCGCTCTTGGCCTCAAAATTTGGAAAATACAAAAACTTGTCAAAATTATCCTAAATTTGGTGGAAGTATGCTTCATGGGTTTTGGGAGACCTGTAGAGAAGATTGAACCAAAATACTAAGGTTAGCTTGGCTCTTTTCCCCTTTTAGTGCTTGGATCTCATTTTGGGCCCTTTTGAGTTTCGCCCTTGCAAATTGGTTTCTTTGGGCATAATGTTTGGTCATTCTTCTTTGTAAATCCAAGTCTTTGTTAGCCTTTTCCAACTTGGCCTCAAGGTGTATGTTGGCCCTCTCAAGCAATGATTCCCTATCATGCTCAATTTCTATTGCAAGGAGTTCATTGAGAGAAAGTTGTTTTTATTGGGCCGATTCTTCTTCCCTCTGCTTTGCCAATGCTTTCTTTAGACCCATAGTTCTAGGTCTCCTTCTAGTTTGACCTTCTTCATCCTCACTCTCTTCATAAGTGCCCATGAACTCTTTCAACTTCACCTGTGCACCTTGAGCTTCTCTCCAGTACTTTAGGGCTCTAGCTTCATATATTTCCAATTGTGCTCCCAACTGCCTATTTTCCAAGTCGAGGACATCATTTATACTCTTGGCCCTACCTAAATGTGCTTGGAGGTCTTTGATATGTGCATTTCTGTCCTAGAGGAGCATGTTTGTAATTATTGCCTCATTATCTTCATCACTATCTACCTGGATGATCTCAAAATCCCTCTCCACCTCATGGTCTTGTATTTCATCCTTTACCCTTTGCTTCCCTTTGTCCAGTGTTTGAGCTGAAGTAGATGGCAAGGTCCCTTGCCTTTTGGAGGAAACAAACACTTGCCTTGATCCTCTTTGATAAGTGAGAGTACAAGGTTTAACATGCTTCATTTCATCTTTGGTGACCTCAAGACTGATTTTCTCCTCATTAGTGACCCTTGCATGTGTGTCTTCTTCATTTTGTTCTTGACTGCTTTCTTGAGAGGCACTTTCATTTTATCCCATGCTAGTATCACTGCCCTGATCTTCATCATTTTCATCCTCTTCCATGTCTTCTACATTGTCATCCTCTATGTTTGCAACATTATCATTTGCATTGTCATTTTCTTTGTTGTCATGGTTAGAGGTGTCTTCATCATTGTTTGGTGCATTTTCATCCTCTTGGCTGCGTTTTGAGTTCATGGGATCACTGCTGTCACTATTGTTAGGGATACTAGTCATTAGGTTTACTTGATCACTTTCATGACTGCCATTAGTCTCTTCACTCTTTGGCCCACTGTCTTCATTGTTTGGCTCATCAAAATCTTCCTCTGTTTCTTGGCTGTCATTTGTTTCTTCCTTTTCATCTAGCTCACTGCCTTTGTTTTCAGAATTTGTCTCTTCGTCATGGCTTGCATCTTGATCACTGTAATGATCTTCTTCATTTTCTGTTGTGTCATATTCTTTTTCATTTTCTGCCATGTCATCTTTTTCTTCATCATGACTGTCTTTTGTCTCAGTTTGTTCTTCATCTGTTTCTCCCTCAATATTTGGCTCACTGCCTTGGTCTTCTTGTTCACTTTGTGGCTCACTATTTTCATCTTTATAATATGCCTCTGTCTTTGTATCTCCATTGTTATCCTCCTCATCATTTTCTTCTTCATTGTGACTATCATTTTATTCCTCATGACTGTTACTTTTAGTCTCATCATTTGTTTCTCCTTCCCCACTGTCTTTTGTCTCTTCTCCATCATGATCACTTTTTTCACTTTCATTTTCCTCTCCTTCATTACTTGTTTCTTCCTCTTGACTGTCATTGTCTTCTTGACTGCCATGTTCCTCTTTTTCACTGATTTCTTCATGTTTTTCAACACTTTCTTCTTGTTCAGAGGCTTTAGGAGAAGGTGAAAGAGGGAGGTTTGCTTGGGGAGAGGACTTATATGGAGAGGATGAATCATGGTCAGTGGGGGGTGATGGAGGAGTGGAGGAAGGTGGATGAGATGATGAGGGTAAACTTTGCAGAGGAAGAAGTTGTGGATTTGTGAAAACACCATGAGCGATGAAAACTTCCAATGGGATACCCTGTTGCTCTAATTGATGCAGCACAATCATTTTGATAAGGGAATGGTGGAAAAGACTTTGCATTTTCTGTGAAGGATGTCTCCTTTGCACAATGAATGACATCTTATCAATACTTCTATAAATATATTAGGGCAAATGTAGCAACTTGGCCCTAGTGAAACGCATGAGGAGCCTTATGTGGTAGGAATAGAGCCTAGAAAACCTACCATCACAGGTGAAGTACTTCATGATGACTTTCATTAGAGGGGCAGATCTTTCCAAGAGATGAGAGAAGGGAAAAATGGTTTTGCAATCAACTTGGTACCTTAGTTTCAAAAAAGGCTGGTAATGGCTTAAGTCCAAACTCACCTGTTTGAACCATTTTTCTCCCATGCAAGGTATTCCAGTGGCCATGGCAATTGTATTGGGAGATAACTCAAAATTCACTCCAGCTAGATGTACTTGGTGGTTATGGAGGTTTAGGAAGAAAAGTCTGGTCAACTTAGGATGACTTTTGACTCTTTGTAATTTTTCACAGAAGTCATAGCATCCCACCTCTTGGAAATATGAAACTATGGTAGGGGATGATGTCAACTCTTTGGTGCTTGAAGGCTCAAATCTGTTTGCTCTCCCACCCTTCCTTTGTTGTTCTTTAGGCCTTTGGCCTCCTTCGCCCATCTCAACACTGCCTTCTCTAGGCATTTTATCCTTTACCCTTGCCTTTGAAAACAAACCTTGAAACTACTTGTGAAATGATATGAAGGAGGTGAGTGAGATGGTGAGGAGACAACAGTGTCAAGTTTTGGCAGTATGAGGGCTAGTTTTGCAAATGGAGAGGTTATGGCAGAAGAGCTACTTCTTAGCATAGAGACTGAACATTTTCTTCCTCTAGGGTTTCTAGATTTATTTTTAATTTTCACCCTTTAAAAAATAGCATGACAAGAGACAGAGTGTCTAAATACCTTTTATAAAAGCTATGAGGATGCCTAGCAGAGAATTTGATAGGCTTTGAGCAATTTAGAGGCTCGGAAAATATTTGAAGAATATTCTAGCTGAAAGCGCAGCACAGGAGCGTAGCGCGGGTGAGTTAGGTAGACCCTGCACGAGGTGTCGGGAAACCCCTGCATGTCTAGGCGCGTAGCACCGGGCGGCCTCTGCACGCAAGTGCCGGGTCAAGCTTGAAAAGGTCTTGTGCACAGTGCAACGGAGCGTCGGTCAACCTCTGCACAAGGTGTCAGGTAGCCTTTGCACGAGGTGCCAGGTCGCCTCTGCACGCACAAGAGTGTAGCGTCAAGCTCCTTCTGCATGTGAAAACGTAGCACCGAGCGGCTCCTGCACGCTGTCGGGCGTCCTCCTGTGCAGGGCTAAACAGCCCCGCGTGTAACAGTTCCGGCAAGGTCGGTCGGACGGTCATGCATGCGACAAATGCGTAGTGTACCGCTACGGGAGTGCAACGCCCAATAGAAAAAAGCATAAAGGGAAGAAACATGCGCGTAGTGCGGCTCAACAGGAGCGTAGCGCAGGGCTTCTCCTGCCCAAAACTCCGCCAAAAATCCTGATTTCTTTGCTGGAAGCTTTTCTCTATTTCTTGCATATGACAAAAGAGTTTGAATGATAACCACAGTCTTTTATACCCTTGGAAAAAATAATTAAGACCAAAAAACCACTTCACTAATATTTTTCTTTTAGTCTTTTATCTCTTTTGCTGATATTTCCTTTTCCTTTTGCAGGTGATGTTTCAAGCATAAAACTGGTCTTTTGTGGGTGATCTTAAAAAAGTGGTTTTATTCTCATTTTGGCCACTTCTGCTTGCTGGTGGTGCCATAAAGTAGTGTTTTGATCTTCTTACACTTATTTTGGAGTTTGGTACCTTAAACACTCAAAAGTAGAACTTATGGTCCATTTGATATCTTTTTGACCTTCAACCTCCTTCCTTCCTTCTTTTGATCATTTTGTAAACCTGTGACTGTACTTTGAAAGTTTCAGTAGCCTTCACACTGTTACTCTTTACAATTTTTTCCTCTTTGCTGTAGTGAAAACCCCTTTTGTCATATTTTAACCATGGAGGTCTCCTTTCAGACATCCTTTGAACACCATCTGTCATTATAATGGAGTTTTAAGACCTTCATTTCACTTTTTTCCCACCCTCCTAAAATTCTAGTTTTTTAGGGCCTTTTTCCTTTTCCCATTTATCATTTCTAGAGACTTTGGTTTCATGCTTGGTGGTGTTGATGTATCTCTGTCTTTTTGATATTTTGCATGGACATCTTGCTAGGCAACACCTTATAGTTAATCAGTCATAATACCACCGATACTCTTTGTTTACTTAGGCATGTTGTTTCTTTTTTAAGATAGGCAACTATCCCTTTGCAGACTTTATGCTTTGATCAAGGAGGTTTTTTCTTGGAGGTTTTTATACCCTTTGGACAATTATGAGCATAACCTTCCTTTTCATTTGATTTTATCTCTGTGCATATGTAAAACAGTGAGTCTAGAAAGCCAAAACAATGAATAACCTAGGAGACCTTACATGACCTATTGGGATGCCTTTTGGACTTGGTCTTTGGCTGAAAACTTGAATCAGGGTTTGAAGGTATAAAATAGAGTTTTGACCAACCTTTATGCATTGCAATATTAGAAACTGATAAATTTGATTTATCTAAAGAGCCTAGAAAGGTAGTTTAAAATCACTACTTCCTGAGGTATTTGCTGAATAGGGGAAAAGGTTAGGCTACTTGGCAATACAAGGCGTAGATAGAAGGGTTAGGCCAGTCAAAATAGAGTGGTAAGGTCAGTGGTGGAAAACAAAGTGAGAATGAGTGACATAAGTCCATGGATTGGTCTTCTGGGAGTGATAGACTGGTCATGCCTTGATAGAGTGGTAGAATAGTGAAAATTTTATCCCAAGGATAATGAAGGCAGTGAGATTTCTAGAACTCACAAGATTCTTGAATTTTGTTTCTAGAAATACAGGATAATAATTTAGTCATCTACAAAGGCAAAAATTACTGATGAATAACACAAAACAACACCACATCCCCTCAAGACAAAGAGGTAGTTGCCACCTTAGCCTTCCTCTGAGCGCAAAGAGAAAAAGGTAGACCTCTATGTATTTTAGAGTTGACAAGAGTCAGAGGATAAGTCAGAGAGAGCTAGAAACTCCTCCCACAAGCCCGAATATCATTGAAGAATCACCAAGGGAGGAGGAAAGAATCAAAGAAACGGTTCTAAAGGAGCAGTGGCAGAAGACACATGCAGAGAATGTATCACTGAAGGAGCAATTGCAACAAAAAGGGCAGCAAGTAGCCACCATGGCAGAATTATGCATAGAAGCCCTTCAACACAGATTCCCTTCTGACTCATATGCTGTGTAACTCAAGGAGAAATGACTCCTATTTAAAATCGAAACTATAGCCTCCCATGGATCCCTACCTTTCCAAGATTGTAGGAAATTCATGGATTTCTACAAGCAAGCTAACATGGCTGATCAGGCAAAGATGGCAAAGTCTTATGTGCATAACCTTGTGCTGACAAATCTGGATACTTGGGACCCAAATCCTACAATGGGGGATATGCAGTTGATGGTTTTAGTATCGTGGATGATGAATGATGATACTAGAGAAAAAGAGATATGGACGGTCATGAGAAGAAGAAATAAAGAACCCTTACATATCAAATCAGAATTGTTCAGCCCAAGAGGAGTCATCATTAGCCATCGAGAGATTGAAAGGGACCGTGCACTAGTTGAAATCTACCTTTAGAATCAAATAAAGGTAATATGTCACTTTGATGATGTTTCTAGGCAGATAGAAGATGAGTGCATTATGGCCAGCAAGAGGAGATGGAACAACCTACCTCACAACCTCAAGAATAGGGGGTACCATACTCCAGAAAGACTGAGGGGTGCATTGGAAAGGGCACCATTATACAAGAGGGCCATGCAGGCCAAAAATATCCAATGGTTTGGACTAAAGATCAAACCAGCTTTGCTGCTGGGGTTGAATGATGAAAATGACATAGATGCATAAGATAGAGAAAGCAAAAAATAATAATGGTTTTTACCCCCTTGGGGAAACTCCCGCACTTCTTCCTTAGGAAATCAGGGGGGCAGTCAAAGCCTTGAAGGAAATGTAGGAGGAGGATTAGTTGCTCAGAGGATGAGCAACCATTCAGTAGGGGGGGTGATGACGAGCTCCATCATTAGACATATTTGGAGGGGTTAATGGTCACCTTTTTTCCTTTTTAGATATCTTTTTTCTTGCATTTTTATTATTATTTGATTTTATGATGCTAGTATAGGTGGTGATTAAGGCTAACATACTCTCAGTGCATAATATGAGGTTGAGTGCAAAAAATCATGAATTATTAGAATTTTTATAAGGATTTTATCATAAAGACTTGGAGAGACATCAAAGAGAAATTATAGGAGGATTTTCCACCCTCCTTAACTCCAAAGGCAGCCAAAGGATCCCCAAGGATTCTCTCCAGCAATTCGAATTCCAAAGGCAGCCAAGTAACTCAAAGAGGAGTGCACCCAATCTCTTTTTTACTTGGATTCAAGTGGAATCAATCACCATTTTCTAGGGAGCCATTGGTAGCTGTGCTATAGAATAAATAGAGTAGAGATAGAGCTACGAAGGGGTCGGTTCCATTCATAACTTTTGTTGCAAGCTATTAAGATTTTTATCGTACTCAGTGATAAAAATTTCAGAAATGTAACAAGGCTATTCTCTTCCTGAAATGAGCAGAAAAACTCCATTTTACTAATTTAGTTCCATAGAGCTGGGCTCGTGGGTTAGGGCCCAACCCATGTGCCTCAACTTCTCTATTGTTTTCATTCTTTCCTTTATGTCGTTTAGCTAGTTTTGTTTCTGTCATTCAATTAGTTTTTCTTCTGAGAGTTGCATTATTGTTTAGTTTTGCTTTCAGTGTGTTGTTGCAGGTTTCATTTGCTTGTGAGTAATAGAATAGAGGAGAAAAACAAAAATGCTGTGGATCAAGACCTCCTTTTCATCTCTCTCAATAGAGCTCGAGGAGGGCGAACCATCCCATAGACTCGAAAACGGAATTTTGTTCACTATTCTAAGATTAAAAGTAGAATTGCATTACCATTTTTCGGTCTTCCTTTGCACTGTATTTTTACGCATTTGTCTGTTTCTTTGCGCATAATTTAGCAGGGTTATTGCAGCAATTATTGTTAAAATCCCAGAGCAGCTCCATGGTGCTTCCCGTTTCATTCTCCATCTCTGTTTTCATGCTTCCAACCACCTCGGTTACGCTCTATTCCCTCCTTTCATTGCAGTCGTCGCTCTTTTTATTCAAAAAACGCTTGAAAAACCTTTAAAGTTTGACTCACCTTTCCTCCTTGAAATTCCTGCTATTGCTTTTCGCACTTTGAAAACTTTTCTGAACAACACTTCCCCTACCCGTCCAATTTTTCGATATTGCAAACTGCGATATCGCACTTCACAAATCAACACTTTTTTTCAATTATAATTAAGTCATGGATAGCTTAGCTACATGGTTAGACGCATGGTAGATAGAGCATAAGATAAGTAGGGTGTGTTTAGCCGATTGGCCAAGTTAAGTGTGGTTTAAATTAGTTTCTTTTCTATCGTTCCTTTTCAACAAGTTAAATTAGTTTCTGTAAATTTTTGTAGATGTTCTATGCTAGGAGCAATTTTACTTTTCTCACAGCAATCATACAAATAGTTAAGTAAAATGCAGATAGAACATATAAGTGGATCTTACAGAAGACAAATCAGAAACAGGAAAAATTGTGGTGGTGCGTTACGGCGGTCAACAGGATGCTTCAACTAAAGAAAGTCTCTGTCGCCCAACCCGAATGTGTCACAACAATTCTCCAATCGCAAACGAGTCAACCCAAGTCAACTCAAAAGTCAACGCCGTCACAGAAAGTCAACGCAGTGGCAACAAGAGGCAGCGTAGCGCAAGCAGCTAGATTGGTCAAGCCTTTGACTCGATGAAGCAACAAAGACGGCTCAAAATCGAATCTCTCACCAAATTTCACCAATTGACCATGCGTTGACCAAAGTCAAGATCGTCAAACTTCTTCGCAAAACCCTAATCACAGAATTGTCCTTCAAATGTACCCGTACGTATTCGTCCTTCTTTTCCTTCACACGTGTGGGCTGAACTCGTCGTGGGCTGAACTCATCCTCCAAGGAGCTCGTACTATCTCAGATGAGAGAAGAAGATGTGAGTTGTGTTGTGATGAAATGCTCTCCAACTTTGCCTGTATTTATATCCATCATTGGGGCGTGTGACACATCTGCTGGGGGTGTGAAACCTTAAGGCCGACCTGCACATAAAATTTATTATGAATAATAAATTCAAAATAAATGTTTTGCTCATCGGATTAAGACATATTATATATGGATTTTACACCTCTCCGAAAGAGGAATCCAACAAAAATATTAGCCTCTTAATCTGAGCATCATAACATGGAGTTTGGACCTAGTTGTCCAAATTTAACACTCCCTCTCAACTAGGGAGAACTCCATCCATCGGTGCAATCAAACATCGTGCGTCATCCCGCCGTAACTTGCTTTGCTGGCCTCTTTATTTCAGAACAGAAGTGGGTCAGTCACAAAGACATCATCCCCCGACTGACATAATCAGTCCGGAGGTTCCAAACCTCTATCAAACTCATGAAGAGTATCCAACCAACCCAAAGTTGGTTCATCTGACCCGAAGTCAGGCAGAGGTCCCAGACCTCACAAAACTTGATCCCAGATCAAGTGGTTGGACCGTGCCATCCTAGATAGAGAGTACGGCAATCTCTGATGCGTCCATCAATCTTTGCTAATAGTCTCTAGCTTTTCCCACCTCATTGGCCAAATGAGAGGTACTTCCCATGAGCCCTGAACTCAATGGGTAGGATGCATACGGGGCACAGATAAATGAGAGGCGAACCAGCTCAATAATCACAAAGGTGGGGCAGAAGCATTATGAGTGCTTATAGCTCCGAGAAGTTATCCCCAAAGCCCCCCAGAGCTCCCAGAGCTCATCGTCCAACAGGACCCACATCATAGGGTCTTTCCACGACACCAAGACTCTCACGGAAGGTTAGGAACTTGACCTTCCCCGGGGGCTTAGTGAGAATATCCGCGACCTGCTCATCAGTTCCTATATGATCGAGCCTTACGGCGCCTCGCTGTACCATATCCCGGATAAAGTGGTACCTGATATCAATATGCTTGGATCGGTCATGGAACACAAGATTCTCAGTCATACGAATCCCACTCTGATTGTCACAGAGTATCACAGTGGTATCTAGCACATGTCCAAACATCTCACTAAAGAGCTTTCGCAACCAAACTGCTTCACAACAGGCCATACTAGCAGCAATGTATTCGGCCTCCGCGGTGCTCAAAGCCACCGACTTCTGCTTCCTGCTCATCCATGAGATCGAAGCAGAACCAAGATTGAAGCAGCATCTAGATGTGCTCTTACGATCCACCACACTGCCAGCCCAATCGGCATCAGTATATCCACGGAGTATCACACTCCCGGCAGTGTATCTCAGCCCATGGTTTATCGTGCCCCGAAGATATCTCAAAAGATTCTTGGCACCAACCCGGTGAAAATGATGAGGCTCAACCATCTGTTGACTCAAAGTGTTCACTGCAAAACATATATCTGGTCGGGTGTTCACTAAGAACATCAAAGCTCCTATGAGTTGACGATACTCGGTAGGATTGGCCAAGATAGGCCCAGCAGCGCTGCCACTCAACTTCTTAAAGTTGAGTTCCATCGGTGTCGACACGGACTTACAGTCCACCATTCCAAATCTTTCCAGAAGCTTCACAATGTATTTTCCTTGAGAAAGGAAAATCTCTCCAGGTCTCTGCCAGACCTCCAGGCCTAGGAAGTAGTGCATCGGTCCTAGGTCCTTCATCTCGAACTCAGCAGCGAGCTCCCTCTTACATTGATGAATGAGAGGGTCAGCACCTGTCAGGAAGAGGTCGTCCACATACAACACTAGAATGAGAGGCTTCTCCTGCACAACCTTGAAGTAAAGGTTCGGATCAGCATTACTTCGAGTGAAGCCCAGCTTCATCAAGTAACTATCCATCCTCTCGTACCAAACTCTGGGTGCTTGCTTTAACCCATAGAGGGCTTTCTTCAACCTGCAGACATGAGTGTCTCGATCCTGAACTTCAAATCCCAGAGGTTGTTCCACATACACCTCTTCCTTTATTGCACCATGCAGAAATGCGGTCTTGACATCCATCTGATGAAGACTCCATCCTTGCGTAGCAGCAAGGGCTATGATTGATCTAATGGTGGTATATCGTGCCACAGGTGCAAATATGTCATAGAAGCCACGGGCAACAAATCTTGCCTTAAATTTTTCATCACTCCCATCAGATCCATGTTTAATCTTGTAGAGCCATTTAGCGGTGACAACAGATTTGTCCTTCGGTCTCGGGACCACATCCCGGACATCATTCTTCATAATAGACTCATATTCTTCATGCATAGCATCCTTCCAGACTTGATGCTTGATGGCTTCCTCAAAAGATCCAGGTTCAGATTGTACAATAGTACTCATGGCGGCTAGATACCCTTGGTATCTACACGGCTTCTTGCTTTCTCGGAATGTCCCCCTTGGGGCAGCATGACCCTCAGCATCTTCGAGGGTATCCCTGAGCCATGATGGTCTCTTTCCCAATGAAGGAGATGGATCAATAGGGTCCATTGGTCCTTCAATATCAGGCATTGTCTCATCCTGCGGTTCTTCCAGATTTCCAGGCCTTTCTTCATGATTTTCTCCAGATCTTGGAAGATCTACTACTTTCTTCGGGGAAGCATCTTCGTCAAAGGTGACATCATGGCTTATCTCTACTTCCCTTTGACCAGGTACATAGACTCTATAGGCCTTAGAAGTCTCACTGTAGCCCACAAACATTCCTTTCTTCCCAGTAGCATCCAGCTTACTTCTCTTTTCTTTCGACACATGAAAATAGACAGGACATCCAAAAATTCTAAAATGTGAGACATCAGGTTTCTTACCAGAGAAAACCTCTTCGGGAGTTTTGGAGTCCAGAGCGGAATGAGGGCATCGGTTTTGAATGTACACGGCAGTATTTGCAGCTTCTCCCCACAGAAACTTTGGTAGACCCTGGTCACATAGCATGGCACGGGCAGCTTCCACAATAGTCCTATTCTTGCGTTCGGCAACACCATTCTGCTCAGGAGTATATGCAGTGGTAGTCTCCCTCTTAATGCCAGCTTCTCTGCAAAAGTCTTTGAACTCATTTGACTCATATTCAGTGCCATTGTCAGTCCTCAAAATCTTGATCTTCTTTACGGTCATATTTTCCACCAAGGCTTTGAAGGTACGGAACCACATGAAAGCCTCATCCTTCTTCTTCAAGAAGTATATCCAGGTTTTGCGAGAGAAGTCATCAGTGAATGTCATGTAGTAAGAACATCCCCCCAGGGATGTCACGGGCAACATACCAGATAGATCAGAATGGACCAATTGCAATATATCAGATGTCTTTGTGACACTTGAGGGGAAAGGTCCCCTTGTATGTTTTCCTTCAGCACAGCCCTTACATACACCTTCATGATTATTTCCAAAGTCAGGCATCACTGTCACCACCTTCCTAGCTTCGGGAAGGGCCTTGTAATGAAGGTGTCCAAATCTTCGGTGCCATAGTTCGGTTTGACGGATAGTATCACAAGTCATAGCTCCCAACGGACTCCCTCCAACTTGGTAGAGTGTACCAACTCTAAAACCAATTGAGATAGCTTCCTTGAAGCTCTCCTTCCACATGAGCACCTTTCCATCAGAGAAAGTTACATTGAATCCTTTGTCTTCCATAGCAGATACAGACACAAGGTTCTTCTTCAATTTAGGTACATAGAGTACATCTTGCAAACGGAGGACTTGTCCTTGGGACAAGTGGAGGGTCACAGTCCCTGTCCCTTTCACAGGATAAGTGGCATTATCCCCAGGGATAATTTCTAGATTAGTATCCCTTTCAACCATGTCAGAAAGTGCTTCCTTGAATCCGGTGATGTGTCTTGAGGCACCACTATCGATTAGCCAGACATCCATAGTGTTGGGCGGAGATGCAGCTGAGAGAGCAGATACTAGAATATACTCATTTCTTTTATCAACAACATTAGACT
This sequence comes from Pinus albicaulis, assembly GCA_034641835.2. Classification (NCBI taxonomy): domain Eukaryota; kingdom Viridiplantae; phylum Streptophyta; class Pinopsida; order Pinales; family Pinaceae; genus Pinus; species Pinus albicaulis. The sequence continues at coordinate 1,454,825,515 of CM076584.1, forward strand.
CCTCATACCTGGTATTTCTGGACCTTTTAGAAGGTTGATTGTTTCCTCCAAAGTGAGCCTTCCTCTTTCCTTTGGATTTGTCATTTCTTCGATTCCCATTCCTTCGGTTGTTGTTGTTATCATCACTATCAGGAGAATCCTTCTTGAAGGGGCATTCTCTAGCATAGTGTCCAGGCCTATGGCAAGTGAAACACTTGCCCTTCTTTTCTTGAGCCTTCGTTCTTCCTTTGTCCTTAGGACCACCAGAGTTCTTCTTTCGAGAATGAGCACCATAGGCAGAATTTCTATCATTATCGAATTCCTTCATCCTTGTTTCTTCTTGCATGCATCTAGATAGAAGCTCATCAAAGTTAGGAATGGTATTATTGTTGAGAATGGTAGTTGTGAATACTTTCCATTCATATGGAAATCCTCCAAGTGCGGTGAGAACCATCTCACGATCAGCTATTGTCTCCCCAATAGCTAGCAGATTGTTCCTTGTTTCGGTCAACTTTAGAAAGTAAGCTTGAATAGACTCATCCCGACCCTTCTTCATATTCTTCAACTTGTTCTTGAGGAATAGCACTTGGTTCACATTGTTTACTTTGAACATAAGGATCAATTTGTCATACATCTCCTTGGATGTGCCTAGTTCAGATATATAAGCAACCAGGCTCTTATGTATGGATTCCCTGATCAACAGCTTTGCTTTGATCTCTCCCTTCTTATACTTGTTTCTAACAGCAGCGGTAGCATTGGATGGAGGTTCTTGAATTTTACCCAGCACATGATCCAAGAGATCATGGTCCTCCAATTTGAGATCTAATATCATCTTCCAGGCATGGAAGTCATCCCTTCCAGTCAGCTTGTCATTTTCCTTGAATTCAAGACTTGTGGAACCCATTTCTTCTGGTGTTGATTGCTAAAGATAGAGTTTGTCTTCACCTCGGCTCTGATGCCATGTAAATTTTTGTAGATGTTCTATGCTAGGAGCAATTTTACTTTTCTCACAGCAATCATACAAATAGTTAAGTAAAATGCAGATAGAACATATAAGTGGATCTTACAGAAGACAAATCAGAAACAGGAAAAATTGTGGTGGTGCGTTACGGCGGTCAACAGGATGCTTCAACTAGCAAAGTCTCCTTGGTCAGCCAACCCAGAATGTGTCACAACAGTCCTCCAATCAGCAAACGAGTCAACCCAAGTCAACTCCCAAAAAGTCAACGCTGTCCAGAAAAAGTCAACGCAGGGCTGCAAGCTAAAAGTCAACACAGCAGCAGATTGGTCAACCCTTTGACCTCGATTTCTGTGCCAAACAGCACGGCCTTCCAAAATCGAACTTCTCACCAAATTTCAGCCCAATTGGACCATGCGTTGACCAAAGTCAACGCTGGTCAAACTTTCTGCAAAACCCTAACTGCAGAAATTCGTCCTTCAGCTCAGCCGTACAGATTTGTCCTTCTTCTCCTTCACACGTGTGGGCTGAACTCGTACTCCAAGGAGCTCGTACTATCTCAGATGAGAGAAGAAGATGTGAGTTGTGTTGTGATGAAATGCTCTCCAACTTTGCTTGTATTTATATCCATCATTGGGGCGTGTGACACATCTGCTGGGGGTGTGAAACCTTAAGGCCGACCTGCACATAAAATTTATTATGAATAGTAAATTCAAAATAAATGTTCTTCTCATCGGATTAAGACATATTATATATGGATTTTACACCTCTCCGAAAGAGGAATCCAAAAAAAATATTAGCCTCTTAATCTGAGCATCATAACATGGAGTTTGGACCTAGTTGTCCAAATTTAACAGTTTCTTTTCCTGTCATTTATTTTCGCAATTTGATTTAGTTTTCTTTCTGTCATTTCCTTTCTGCAAATTATTTTAGTTTCTTGAAGTGTGATCGACTTCACCGAGAAACCATAGAAGTAGCACCCTTTCGTAGAACGGAAAAGGATGGCACAAGTAGAATGCATATGATGTGTATATAGCATTGTCACCTCCAAGTTTGTACGAACCCTGTGTTGATAAAGTAAAGTAGGGCAGCCCCTGGGAGTTGCAATACTCTTGGTGCAATACCAGGGCTCACCAAGAGGCACATGCCAAATCACAATAAAATAAGGATAGTTGCAAGAACATATTATCAACCCCTCAACATGAAGGACACATTTGAAAATACAAGAAAATTTTATAATATTTTGATGATGGTTAATGAAAGCTCCTTTTTTGGAGCAAAGTTGCAGATTTTTGAGACATTTTTTGTAATATCCCCAAAATGGGACTGCTAGCAAGGCATACTTGAAAAACACATTTTTCAGGAATGTATGCTACAACTCTAGAAATCAGCCCTTGGATCCCTTAGATATGATAATCTAAGACCCAAATCCAAGAGGATATCAGAAACAAATCAACCTAGGTGGGTTAAATAGTTCTCCCCTACCCAGTAAGGCCTGAAAACTGCCCAAAGAAGGGACTACAACAACACAAAGTAACACTGCTAAGAAAATAACACAGTTTTAGATAACAACAATAAGAGACCAATATGATAGCTCAAAAATATCTTATACAATGGTAAATCAGATTTACAATGTGGCCCAATCAATGTACAAGAGAAATATGCAAGACTTTCATGAGAAAAACCCCTAAAGAGGTGCTGAAACAATATATTTCACTGCAAAGCCTTGACAACGTTATTTTTATGAGTAAATAGTAGCTGTAGGTTACAACTCATATCTAGAACAGATCTGTGTACAAAATATTAGATCTATATCAGATCTGTACACTAGACTGTCTCTATTTTACATACCCCTTGGGGTTTTCAGCAAAACATGAAGCATATGGAGTAGATTTGAGATCTCATGCAGTAGATCTGCAGATTCCTGCAGAATTCCTGAAGCTTATACAGGAGTATTCAGATCAGATCTGAATATGACATGGATAAGATTAGAAATCCATGGATGACCACAGTGAGAGACAAATTCTCATCACTAGAGATCACTCCTCAAATGTTGCCAAAACTCCCTGCAACCCTTCTCTTTGCAGATAACACAGTCCTGGAAGATATAATGCACTGTAGACTTGATGTACAATTTGGCCTGATGCTAAGGTATGGATATAAAGTTTTGATGATCCAATACACTCTTGCCAGGGGGATAGAAGGCTTTCCCACTGATAAGAAGCACTAGAATGGCTTAGATATGAACAGATCTAGCCTCCACTTGCTGCAGCTTACAAAGACAACCAAACCCTCAACAGGATCTGCATTTTAGTTGGAAGTAGAAGCTTGGCCAAATACCTAATAGTGGACATGAAATGAAAGACTCTTCCAAGAGGCCTCTCAAGGAAAGAGGTGGGATTATCGATCAGGAACACCCGATGCTAAACAACACTATTCTCAGCTAAACAAATAGAGAAAGAGAAGTGTCTAAAAAGACAAATCCTTTCAAGAAAATATGTTCAACAACCTCTCTTCTGCTGCTCTCCTCTTTCATTTATAGGATGAAAGCCTTGCAAAAACCTAAACCATATCAAAGGTTTAGCTCCTTTCACATGTGTAGCCTCCAACTAGATCTGCGCTGTGCATCTAGGAGGTACATTGCATTTGGACAACGCTGTGGATTTGGTCCTATTGACCCAGTCAATTGTCATAATCCCTTTCACACATAAGGGAGTTTTATTAAGGCAACCCAGATTTAGTCTTTTTCACATTGGGCATTGATTTATTTACTGTTTTCAGGAGTTTTTTTTGTCCTCCTTTACACATTTATTCTTGCTATAAGAAAATGAAACAAAATTGTATATTCCCATTAGCTTGGGATAATTGGGAATATTCCAGTCCTCCCCTCCACAATGTTGTCTGTCCTCAAGCAACTGATAAGGTGAGTGTTGCAACTTATCTCCTCTTCCCTTGGTGACACAAGCATAAGTTAATCTTCCTCCTTGTGCCAAGTGTTCACCAAACCATCCCTCCATGACTTGCTCCACCAAAGTTCTCATCTCATAAGAAGACAATAGATCATAAGAAACAAACATGGTCTGCCCAATGTTCTCCCTGAAATATGAGACATAAAGTACATGGGGAGTGGCTATTCCATATGGCTCATGCATTCCTTCCCTCCTTCCTCCATACATCCCTATGAAATGTACAAGTACATCATCTAGATAGGAAATCAAAACAATGTACATACAAACATAAATTTTTGCATATGGAGGTGGGTCATAGTCCCACATGTGGAACCAACACAGAGCATCTCCTGTCTGCTTCAAATCAAGATGTGGTAAGTGGTTTTCCCACCACTTACTTGCTGCCCATACCATCTCACCATAGCTGAAAGTGTGAGATATATTTGGTGCCTTTAGGAAGCACCCATCATGATGAAAAATCTCCCTCGTTCTTCCAAGGGAGTGGCCCAATTCAGAAATTTTTGGGACCCAATATTGGCCATGAGGCTTACAAAATATATTACTCCTCCTTGGAGTCATAGCCTGCAAAAACATGGCGTAAGAATGCATGAAATCATAATATAAAACAAATGTACTAAGAACATGCTCTTCACCAACAATCCTCCTCCTATCAATGGAGTGGTGCATAGATCTACTCTCTTCTTCAAGGGAAGAAGGAGAGGGCTGATTTAACTCTTCCTTAGAGTCATGTTGCAGCTCCAACTCCACAAGGTCCATGCATCTCTGACAATGCTGATATAGTTCTCTTTCAAACCCCTCCCAATAATAGCTCCTCAAAATGATATTGTTGAGCTTCATAGAATAAGTGTGGCTGAAATTGAACTCTTCATAAGCCCTCTGTAGTAACTTCTCCTTGAGCTTGGAATCTCTAGACAAGAAGATCCCACCATGATTATAGATGACTCCATCAAGGATTGAATAGCTCTCTTAATGCAGCCAGTCATCAAGAATCATGCAAGTATGAAGGTCTTTGGAATATTCCAAGAGCAGTTTGGATTTCCAATAGGGATCTAATGTGCCCAACAATGACAGCGTCGATAGGGTGTTATCTGAAGTGTCTGCCATGTTGTTGTTCTTCTCCTTGAAATATCCCATGTCAAAGGTGTATGTTGGAAAGCCAAGCTTCCCATTTTCCTCCTCCTTGACATCACCCATGCCAAATGTACAAGGTGGAGGGTTGTCAGTCCTTCCTTGCTGCCCTCCTTGCTCATGCACATGTTCAAAAGAAGATGGAAGTTTTTGGAAGTTAGTCTCCCATGGGAGGCTATCATCTATCCAAAACCTCCTTGGTTTTGCCAAAGTATGCATGTGTGACCACCATCTCTCATCATGTATAGAAGAGGATCCTCCAAACAAGTTTGTCTTCTGATTCAAGGATTGCCTTCCTTGCTTCATGATGGTGTCAACCTTCATTCTTGTAGCATCTTTTCTCATCGCAGTATGAGATGAGAGAATGGATAGTGATGTTAAAGGAAAAATGCTTTCCATCTCCTTGGACTTTCCCCATACTCTCAGCGCTGAAGCATGGTCTTTTAATGCTCACTCCCTCTTTGGATCTATGAAAGGAGCATCAATGCATGAAACATCTTTCATCAAATCTGAATCAGGTGGTCTCCTAGGTGGTATACCACAAGATAATGATATCTCATGGCTCATTCCCATGTGAACAATAGATGGGAACATATTATCACTGCTTCCACTGCGCAAATCCATCTCTGATTGTTGTGTGGAAGTATCATGATAAGGAGAAGTTGGAGCAACTCCCCCATCTTCTTCTTCATCACCCACCTTCTGCAAGATCTCACAGTATAAGGTGCCCCCTTTAGATGCAGTTAACTCATGAACACCCATCATCTCCTTGGTGTCAAGATTCTTGATCACAAAGGACTGATCCATCATGGTGTGTGTTCCAAAAATTGGATGCAGTGTTGGAACACATTTCCTCCATTTTTTTGTCTCTTTGTCTATCATCATAGACGCATGCTGCTCATCTTCTTCATGTATAGGATCCTGGGGCCTTCTTGTAAAGATACAAGAGCCCTCTTAGTGGAAGCAATGGCTTCATCTCCATCTCCTCCTACTATCACAACGCTAGAGGAACCTTTCATCTCTTCTTCTTTCTTCCCCTTCTCAATAGAGTATGCCTTATCAATAAGAGATCCTTTATTTTGATCTCTCCTTGAAAAAGGGACACTCATGCCTTCTTTTTGAGAAGAATGTTTTTGCTGAAGTGGGGCCTTTGCCCTTGGAAAATCATGTAGCAGATATCTAACCCCTTCAACAATGTTCTGAAATGGAGTTATTTTCATGGATCTTTCCATCTCATGCAAAGGTTCTAATTTCTTGGGCTTAGTTTGTTTACCCACGTAAATTTCAGATGACATAGAATCAAATCTTTTCACTAACCTCCTAGTGAACTTTGCATAAGTAGAGATGTTTACATTTTTTAATGAAGAAGACTTAAATAACCACTAGCCGTAAGATTTACCTTGGAGGTGAAGCACTGCTAATATTATGGCCTCTTCTTCGGAAATTGGATGTAGCTGAAAATATGTGTCAAGCTTCCTTACCCAAGACTTGGCTGAGTCTTTAGGTGATCCATCAAAAGTAGTTAGAGAGAATCTACGCAAAGTGTGCTGCATGCACCCTCTTCTTCTCATAGTCCTGCTGGATCTTCTCTCTTCTTTGAGTTGACAAAACTCTGAGAAGCTTAGATGCTCTTTGAATCTCTTAGACTGAGATTCATATTCTTGGAGATAGTCACCAAGAGTCCCCTCTTTTGGTGTCTCTCCTTCTTCTCCTCTTGCAAGGAATGTAGGCATGCTACAACGTTGTAGATCAGATTGTGTGGCTGAATGCTCACACACATCATATGAAGTAGTGGGGCTTCCTTCATGTGAAAACCTTTCCAAAAGATCTGCTTGTCTTTCATTCCTCACTCCCTTGATTTCATTCTTCAGCTCATGCATAGTTTGGAACAGAGTTTTTGAAAACTCTTTCCCTTTCAATCTTCCAGATGAAGGGTTTGGACCCTTGTCTTCCATGTTTTTAGTGTAACCACACTTATTCATCAATATTTTCTTTCCATGAAAAGAGATATTGGCTCTTCAATAAGCAAAGCACAAGTTGTGCCAAGATAGTTGCTCCGATACCACTGTAATATCCCCAAAATGGGACTCCTAGCAAGTCATGTCTGAAAAACGCATTTTTCATGAATGTATGCTACAAATTTGGAAATCAGCCCTTGGATCCCTTAGATATGATAATCTAAGACCCAAATACAAGAGGAGATTAGGAAACAATCAAACTAGGTGGGTTAAACAGATCTCCCACACCCAGTAAGGCTTGAAAACTGCCCAAAGAAGGGACTGCAACAACACAAAGTAACACTGCTAAGAAAATAACGCAGTTTTAGATAAAAATAGTAAGAGACCAATATGATAGCTCAAAAATAGCTTATACAATGGGAAATCAGATTTAGAATGTGACCCAATTGATGTTCAAGAGAAAGATGGAAGACTTTCATGAGAAAAACCCCCTAAAGAGGTGCTGCAACAATATATTTCACTGCAAAGCCTCGACAACGTTATTTTTATGAGTAAACAACAATTGTAGGTTACAAATTAGGTCTAGAACAGATCTGTGTACAAAATATTAGATCTATATCAGATCTTTACACTAGACTGTCTCTATTTTACATACCCCTTGGGGTTTTCAGCAAAACATGAAGCATATGGAGTAGATCTGAGATCTCATGCAGCAGATCTGCAGATTCTTGCAGAATTCCTGAAGCTTATACAAGAGTATTTAGATCATATCTGAATATGACATGGATAAGATTAGAAATCCATGGATCACCACTGTGAGAGACAAATTCTCATCACTAGATATCACTCCTCAAATGTTGCCAAAACTCCCTGCAACTCTTCTCTTTGCCGATAACGCAGTCCCGGAAGATATACTGCGCTGTAGACTTGATGTACAGTTTGGCCTGATGCCAAGGTATGGATCTGAAGCTCTGATGATCCAATACACTCTTGCCAGGGGGATATAAGGCTTTCCCACTGATAAGAGGCACTAAAATGGCTTAGATCTGAACAAATATAGCCTCCACTTGCTGCAGCTTACAAAGAAAACCAAACCCTCAACAGGATCTACATTGTAGTTGGAAGTAGAAGCTTGGCCAAATACCTGATAGCAGACATGAAACGCAAGACTCTTCCAAGAGGCCTCTCAAGGAAAAAGGTGGGATTCTCGATCAAGAACACCCAGTGCTAAACAACACTATTCTCAGCTAAATAGCTAGAGAATGAGAGGTGTCTAAACAGACAAATCCTTTCAAGACAATATGTTCAACAACCTCTCTTTTGCTGCTCTCCTCTTTCATTTATAGGATGAAAGACTTGCAAAACCCTAAACCATCTTAAAGGTTTAGCTCCTTTCACATGTGTAGCATCCAACTAGATCTCCGCTGTGCATCTAGGAGGTACATTGCATCTGGACAGCGCTGTGGATTTGGTCCTATTGATCCAGTCAATTGTCGCAATCCCTTTCACACATAAGGGATTTTTATTAGGGAAGCCCAGATTTAGCCTTGTTCACATTGGGCATTGATTTATTTACTATTTTCAGGAGTTTTTATTGTCCTCCATTAAACATTTATTCTTGCAATAAGAAAATGAAACAAAATTGTATATTCCCATTAGCTTGGGCTAATTGAGAATATTACATTTTTAGGAGGGAATATATGTTTGCACCTCCATATGTAATGTTGAACAACATATATATCAAAATATGTGTTGGGAAAAATAATCACCGGGGGGGGGGGGCACAGGGGTGGGGTTGAATCTGTATTTTAATAATCACAATATTTTAATTTTCTCTTACTGATTTTTATATGCGACTTTGATTAGCCCAACTAGTGTATGTACGCGGATACACTAACAAAAACTTGCATATACTAAGATAACTTTATTGTTAGATAAAATTTCAGAAACATTCTTTAACCCAGCTTATCAGTTATGCATCAGATAGTTAAGTAGTTAATATATGCAGCAATAACAGAGTAAATCATCACACAAGAGCATCACACATGAACACCAAGATTTAAGGTGGAAACCCAATTCGGGAGAAAACCACTACTGCTGTCGTATTTGTTTTCAATATTTATTATATGGAAAACAACTTACAAGATTGTACTGATGCAGACTCATATCAGTACGCATGCATCTACCTTTAGAAGGCTACAACATTCTCTCGTTCTCCAACTGCTACTAGAAGGGGGCTCCAACCCCCTGATCTCGTTTACCGGCCATTACTAGAAGGGAGCTTCAACCCCCTGATCAGAACATCGACTTCTACTGGCAGGAAGCTTCTACTTCCACACTGAAGACTTCAACCCTCAGAACCAATGTAGACCATGTTTCGTCAATTTTCACACTGGATCCCATAGCTTCAACACAACTCATCATAAAGATCATCAATAATAAACTTAACCCAAACTTCAATCAGAACAACGAGATCATTGTAACCAGAAGACAGTAATAAACCAAGATGTCAGAATTAGTGTGCAGAATCAATCTCAACCCTAATCATCCATTATCTTAACATACATTCGCTACTTCAATTTACTGATCCCGCATGTATACGCCCTTTCCTTCACACCAACTTGTGTATAGATCTGAGAATATTGAATTTACAAAAGATGATTAGTCTCAGAACCAGATCTGAGGCTTTCAGTATTGTAGAACCCTTAATTAGTTAGTCATCATTAAACATATTTACTCACTCATTGATCAGATTTGTACATATTAAACTTAGCAGCATATACATTATTCAAGCCATCCAGATCTACATGAAGACTTCATTGATAGACAACAGAAATACAACATTAATAAATAGATAGCCTCTCTAGAAAGCTTCAAAAAACCTTGACTTCCATATGCGCTTTTTCTGAGACAAATCCATGTATATACACACTTTCACCGAGATGAATTATCGTATAGATATGTAAATATTAAATTTGCAGAATGTTTTAGATCTATAGACTTACCCATATTTCTTCACTTTACTTCAAAAAACATGTGGCAGGTCACATATCTAATAATTTCTTCAATACATAGTCATTTCAGGTCTTGAGATCCAGATCCATCATTGTATCCAAGGGTGCATCATAGTTTCAGATCTATTAATAAAACAGAGTTCATCCCATGCAAATATTCTTCAGAGAGAAGTATTCAGTAACATCCCTTATCCCTGCACACTATGCACTATGATCTTCTTTTCCTTATATAGTTTTAGCCTTTACTAATACCATGAGCCAAAACCACATAAGTGTCAATGGTATTCTTGGATGGAATCAAATAGATGACACAACGCTCAATACTGTGGGCTAATACCATGGTAATGCCCCCTGGTATCATAATTTTAGAGTGCAAAAGATATACGCGACTTGGCTTCTTCGTAATCATGTGTATACGCGACTTCTTTTCATAATAACTGTGAATATACTGATTTTGGATGTATACGCAGGTTGCCTGTATACCAAGTAGCGTATGTATGCGGGTTTCCTTCATCAAACTTGCGTATACATTGTGACATATTATATTTATCATTTTTCTGATCCTAACTGGAATGCCTTTCTCTGTTACTTTTGAACTGACCTTTAGATACATCATTTTTACATTTTTAAGGCAAATCATCAAGTGCATTTCCAGAAAAGACAAATTCATCAAGTAGGTTGCCATCAAGGACAACATATTACATCATAATGCCAAAAATCCCCCCCTTTAGACTTGATGGCAACCATGTTGGTGTTTGATCACAAGAACCTGTAGATACCTGATAGATACATAAATAAAAAACATTATTATTCAAACACCAAGTTACTCTCCCCCTTTGACATCAAGGGCAAAGGGTGGAGCAATACCAAACTAAGGTGTCTCTTTCATTGTAGAAAGAATAGCTCTGCAGATTTGATGTGCACTGTATTGACCATGCTCCCCCTGAGTTCATGATAAATCTTCAGACATAATTTTTAATGAAGTACATGACTTATAACTCAACCTGGTATGACCATTCATATCACCAAGGACTCATACTTACATCAATGATCAAACCAAGTGGAATTACATATTTGACTCAACTACCCAACCAAGTGGGTTTACAAATTTGAACAAGTCCTTACATGACTGAATATAACAAATTTACATCATAGGTATCAACATGACCTTTTCATCAAATAACATACTTGTGCATCCTGAACACCTTCAACAACCAATTCATCAAGGAGATAAATATCAAAGAAAGGTACAGTAATATGAATACTAGAACAACAATAAAGATTACCCAACAACACCACAGAATGTTTTGAAAATTGATACGGAGACTTTCTATCAGTAAAATCCATACGCAGTTTTATGCACAGAAACTCGCGTATATATGTGATTCGCCTTGATGAAACCAATGTACCGAATTTAATCTTATGAAATTAAGCAGATTTGATAAGAGAAACAAAGACAACTCTCAGCTTCTGTCTAAGATATTCGAATGCTTCCCTGGGAAGATGTTTAGTAAATATGTATCCAACTTGTTCTTTGGAGGGAAAATACTTCAATTTAACCTTTTGTTCAAGCACTTGTTCACGTAGGAAGTGATACTTGATAAGAATGTGCTTGTTATTGGAATTCATAACAAGATTTTTCGAGATACTAATGGAACTTGTATTATCACATAGAATGGAGATGAGAGGTGAACATTTGATTTGAATATCTTGTAATGTCTGCATCATCCAAAGAAGTTGTGTGCAACATGATGCGACAGCCACATATTCTGCTTCCACTGTAGATAAGGCAATAGAGCTTTATTTCTTCCTGAACCAAGATACTAATCGGGTCCCCATATAGAATGCATCACCACTATTTCTTTTTCGATCATCAACATTTCCAGCCCAATCTGCATCTGTGTAAGCATGAAGGGTGAGACTAGCATTATTTGGATACCATAGACCAATGTCTTGAGTCCCTTGTAGATATTTGAATATTCTTTTTACAGCCTGAAGGTGAGAATCTTTTGGATTAGCTTGGAATCATTGAACAATCCCAAATTCCAATCATGGATCTATACTCTGGTTGATTCACCATGGGAGAATCATCATGAGAACTGAGGTTACATCCAATTACCATTGGAGTACTCATAGGTTTGCAATCTTCCATCCCATACTTCTTCAAAATTTGCTTGAAATATTTTGCTTGTGATAGAAATATGCCATTTGTTGCTTGTTGCTCTTGTAAACCAAGAAAATATCTTAGTTCCCCAAGTAATGACATTTCAAATTGTTGCTGCATAACATAAGCAAATTTCTGACTCATGGACTCTTCATTACTTCCAAAAATGATGTCATCAACATACACAACAATAATCAATAGTTTATCATTCTCAATTTTTGTTTATAATTTACTATCAGCAGATCCCTTTGTGAAACCTTGTTGTTGAAGATATTTGTCAAGACGATAGTACCATGCCTCAGGAGCCTGTTTGAGACCATATAAAGTCTTTTTAAGTTTGCAAACAAGTTTTTCATCATTTCTGAGAATGAATCCTTCTGGTTATTCTATATAAACTTCTTCTTCTAGATCATCATTGAGGAAAGCATATTTTACATCCATTTGATAAACTTTTAATTGTTGAAAACTTGAAAAAGCAAGAAAAATTATTATGGCTTCAAGTCTGGCTACAGGAAGAAATTTTTCTTCAAAGTCTACACTTTCTTGTTGAGCATACCCTTTACAAACAAGTCTAGCTTTGTTTCTAATAACATCTCCATTTTCATTTAACTTGTTTTTGAATATTCATTTTGTTCCAATAACATTTTTATCATGAGGTCTTGGAACCAATTCCCAAGTATGATTCTTTTCAATCTGATCAAGGTCTTCATTCATGGCTTGAATCCAACATTCATCTTTACTAGCTTGATTTACATTCTGTGGTTTAATAGTGGATAAGAATGCCAGATAGCTAGGGGAAGGCTACAAGAGTTCTTCTTGTTTGGACACCTGATCGCTTTTCTCCCAAAATTTGAGATTCTGGATGATTCTTTTGAACATACCTGGATGGAGCCTTTTCAGATATATCTTCTTCTGGTGCTTCATTGGGTTCTCCTTCTATATTGTTTCTATTTGATGAGGGAAAATATACATCATCATCATCTTCATTTGTTGTTGTTATTTCCCTTTTAGGAGCTGTGAGAGACTCATCAATTACAACATCAATACATTCAACAATTTTGTGAAGTCTTTTATTGTAACATTTATATGCTTTACTTCTAGAAGAGTAACCAAGAAATATTCCTTCATCTGATCTAGGCTCAAACTTATCAAGTTTTTCATGATTTCTTTTGATAAAACACTTGCTTCCAAAAACTCTAAAATGATTTACAGTGGGAAGATTACCATACCAGAGCTCATAAGGAGTTTTATCACTATTCACACGAACATGAGCCTTGTTAAGAATATTTACTGCAGTATGTGCTTCTTCTCCCCAAAAGGTATCCAGAGTTTCAGATTCATCAAGCATAGCACGAGCCATCTGTTGAACTGTTCTATTCATTCTTTCTACCACGCCATTTTTTTGTGGGGTTCCAGCTACAGAAAACTGTCTTTTTATGCCATGATGTTCACAGAAATCAAAGAATTCATATGATATATATTCTCCTCCTCGGTCAGATCTAAGCATTTGATTTTTAGATCTAATTCATTTTCAACCAAACCTTTGAAGATATTAAATTTTTCAAATGCTTCATCTTTATGTTTTAGTAACTGATCCAACACATTATAGAGAAGTCATCAATAAATAAAATATAGTATTTTTCTCCACGAGGTGAATTTTTCCTTACAGGACCACATACATCAATATGTATAAGTTTAAGAGGCTTACTTGTTGATCCTTCTTTGGCATTGAATTTCACCCTGGTTTGATTACCAAATTGGCATGATTTGCATATGGTACTTTTAGGCAGAGTGATGCTGGGAAGATCACGAAGAACTTTGAGTGTGCTTACCAATTTTCTGTTCCATAACCAATTTTCAGTAGATTTACCTAAGTAGCATTTCTTTTGGCCACCATTCAATATATACAGATTGCTTGGTGTTCTAGTTCCTTCTATTACTTTTTTTCCTGTGTCAAGTTCACGTACTACACATTCTTTTGAGCTAAGACAACTTCATTTCCTTGATCACGCATTTGGCTTACACTCCAAAAGTTATGCTTTAACCTTTTCTTTTAGAAAAACATAACCTTTACCCTTAATGACAGCAGGAGATCATTTCCAAAAGTAACATTCTTTTCTTTCTCTAAAGCGTTATATGAAGGAAGTTTATTTTTATCACCTGTCATGTGTTTTGAGCATCCATTATCAATGTACTATTGATTTTATTCTCCTTCTGCAAATAATTTAAAATTAAGGGGGGGTGAATCCAAGATTCTTTTCATTAGAGCATTAGTTAATTCTACTTATTATGATATTGGTACAATGATAGTAGCAACAAGGAGGAACACATGTGCACACAAAGCTTTTAGGTGGAAAAACCTACTCAAAAAACCACCTAATGCTTTTCTAATAATTCTTTAATATTCAACTCCAATTGAAAATAAAGCTCCAACTTCCTAGAATCTAGAAAATCACTCTTCTCCAGCTCCCACTGGATGGATGCTCCAATGCCCAAGATTCTTTTGTAGTCAACTGAACGGATGCCCCAAGACCCAATGAGCTACAACTCACCCTACCACCACCCTACCACCCTATAGAAGAATAAAAGAAGAATGGACTCCCGTACCAGGGAAAATGGTCCACTTTACAATGATATAGAATGATGCAGAAGAAGAAGATATAGTAGACCATAACCACAACTTTGACACAACCAACTAATGATGATCTTAGACCTCCCAACACTGCCTCTTCAACCCTTGGCAGATAGACACTAGTACAATTTTTACAATAATGTATTTACAATGACTTAGTACAATGATACCTTTACAATGATTGTATGCAGTGCTACCCACCTGAAGACTTCATATGATGAAATTATTGCTGTTGTTATCCACCTTGGTTGCTTCTCTTGTCATTCTACCCTCTTTTGCACCTTTCTTTGCTTTTCTGCCATAGAAAGTCTGGTCCTTTGCAACCCTTGACAACAAATGATCTAGCTTTTTATTGCCTTCTAGGAGATCGATATTGAATCTGGTGTATCTCTGTCATTTCAGATTTTCAATATCTGATTTTGGGTTTTGTAGTAGTCCTCTAAGTCATCTGTCCAATGCCATAGGTCTGACATGATTTTGATTCTTGAAGACAAATTTATACCCAATCTCTCACAATGACCTAATTATGGACTGTTTCAGTAGAGCGAACTTGTACGGCATGCCACATGTCATTGTTTCTTCATTTTCCTCTGAAATTGATAGAGAGAAAACTAGAGACTATGCACTATCTACCAATTTTTACAGAATTCCAATTTGATACTCAGAGAGAGAGAGTTATGATGATTTTACCAAGGTCACTTCTTTGAGACGAATTTCAGGAGCCTGCAAAAACCCTTACTTCCACAGATCATATCTCCAAAAATATTGCCCAACTTGATCTGAAATTTTTTACTGCAGCTTCCTCAGGATTTTGGCTTCGTCTCATAAAAATTTCAGCTTTTGAGCTTTCATAAAAAAAGAGGTTAGAGTGAAAATTCCACGATGACCTGTTTCAAATGGCCAAATCCCATGCATAAGGAGGAAATGAAGATCACAATATATATGAATGCTTAAGTTCATAGGGGCTTCAATAATTGAATGTGGGAGGGATTTTAGGAGCTTAAAAATATTAATTATGAGTTTTCAATGACCCATGCCCCAACCCCATGGGGTTTTATCCCACTAACTGGGGTACAAACTTCAAACATGAATATCTCTCAAACTGTGAAGAATTACATGGCATGCCATATATCAACGAAAACATCTCGACAAGTAGAAACCATCAAAAGAATTACCGAATCTGCACATATTAATTTGGTAGGTCAAAATTCCCACAATATCAAGTTACCCTCAGTCGCTTTGGGTTGACATCACACGATAACCGCCGATCAAAATCTCTTCCTTCGCATTGATGCAACACAATTACTCCCCCCGCGATCATGTCACCTATTCCTTGCCAACATTCTCCCCTTTTCGACCTTTCGATATCAATGGCAAAGGGTAACTCCCCCTGAAACACAACCATCCTGCGGACCTGTACACACTTCCACTCCCCCTGACACACAACCATCCTGCAGACCTGTAATCTACTTCCACTCCCCCTTTATATTATGAAAAAGGAAAATCTAATGAGAACTTGGGAGAATCCCAAGCTTCTGGCGAAGATATTCCAATGTTGGTGAATATTTAATATGTGATTCTTTTGGTGTTGCTTTGAATCTTGCTACTTGTTCAAATTATTGCATAACATCCGGCCTGGGAGGTCACATATAGAAGACTACTAATCATAGATCCGTACAACCTTGTACAACCTTTTGACCAATTTGCAACCTCTTACCATTGGAGTAAGGATGGGTTTGCAATATTACATTTTAAATTTCTTGAGCATTTCCTTAATGTACTTGGCTTGACATATAAATATTCCTTTCTCTTGTTGATATATTTGAAGCCCTAAGAAGTATGTCAGCTCACCAAGAAGAGTCCCTAAATCACTTTGCACCTTTGTAGCAAACTTCGTACTTAGTCGATCATCATTGCTACCATTATTGTATCATCCTCTTTAGCTATTAGACATGTTTAGTTGCTTCATCCAGTAACATATAAGTGTCGATGGGAGCTCGACTTACGTAGCATCAATTTCACCATACACGCCTTTCCTAATTTCACATTTCGTGGAGTTGAATAGTATTGTGTGTCCTTGATCACACATTTGTCCAACACTGAGCAGATTATGATTCATGTTTTCAACCAATAGAACATTCTTGGCTAGAACATCTTTGCTTTCGAGAGTGACAGTACTTGATCCTATAACATTTGAAGATCCATCATTTCCAAAGGACATGGTTCCATCCTTCTTCTCTTTCAAAGATACAAATTTATTTCTATCTCTAGTCATATGCATTGAGCAACCGCTATCAACATACCACACATCTTTGTTCTTTTGAGCCTCGAAAGCAACAACACAATTATCATTCTTCTTCTTCTTCCATGTTTGTTTGCTCTGTGGCTTCGAAGATTCTTCTGGAGGATTTTTAAGTTTGCAGTCTTTGGCTATGTGTCCAAAGTTTCGACATTTGTAACATTCAATATTATTTCTTAAATGTTCAAATCTATTGATGTTTCGCTGAGCCTTGGGAGGTTCATATTTGACAGATCTCCTGGAATTGTATTCGTTCCTAGGGTACGTGCAACATTCTACAACTTTATGACCAAATTTTCCACATGAATAACAGTAGCCATAAAAAATATGTTGGTACCTGGATGGAAATTTTCATCGAGGAATTGTCTTCCAAGGCTGTTCTTGCGAATCTTGTCCAATGAAGTCTACATGCATTTCAGATCTCATAGGTTCATTGTATTTTTTTGTAGAAGGTCCTGCTTCTTCTTCTTTGTAATCGATGCGAGTTTTGTTGTTGTAAGATCGTTGATTGTTGATGAGTTCTTCCAATGCCCTTGAGCTGTTGGCATAGTTTTGGATAGTTTTTCCTTTCTTCACTTCCTCATGCAGCGAGACTACTTCGGCTTCTAATTCTTCCCTTTCTTGGTTTCTTTCTTCCAACTTCTTTTGAAGTGTCTCTTCAATGAATTTTTGTTCTTCAACTTCAATTTTGTGACCTTGAACTTGTTCTTCAAGAGTATTGGAACGGATCTTCTCCACCTTGAGATATTTTATAAGCTTGATTGCTTCCTCATAAAATTATTCTATGGTCCATCCTTCTTCTTCGTTGTTTGATGCCTCTTGTTTATTGTGCTTGGGTTTATTATGCTTGGCCATAAACAATACTCTCTCATTGGCTTCTTCTTCATTGTCATTGTCTTCATCGGATGATGAGCTATCTTCTTTAGAGAGAAAGTTCCTTTTGGATCCTTGCTTGTTGAATTTCTTAAAGCCTTTCTTTCCTTTTGAGTTGCCATTACTTCTGTTTGGACATTTTGCTGCAAAATGCCCAACCTCATTACAGCTGAAACATATCAATGGAAGTTTACCTTTGTATTGTCCCTTACCAATTTTTAGTTTTCTCGTGAAGTAAGCATATTCTTCATCTGAAAGACCTTCTTCATCATCTCTCTTTTCTTCACACTTGCAGGTGCATCTCTTTTGAATTGAAGGTTTTTTATCCTTATTGGTTTTCTTAGATGCAACAAACGTAGTTTCTAGATGCGAAGTACCCTCTTCTTCATCAAGTCTCATTTCATATGCTATGAGAACTCCATGTAATTCCTCTTTGCTGAGTTTGTCCAGATTTGCACTGTATTCTAAGACTGATACCTTTGGGTTGAATCTCCCTAGAAATGTTCTAAGAATCTTCCGTATAATAGTCTTCTTGTCAACTGGCTCTCCCAATCCTTCCAGAGTATTGGTTATTTCATCAACGTATTGGAAGTATGCAGCAATGTTGCAATCTTCTTTCATTCTGAGTTGCTCAAATTTTGCCCTATAGATTTGAAGCTTTGTTTCTTTGAAATTTGAGTCACCTGCATATATATTCTCAAGCTTGTCCCATACATTTTTGGCAGTTTTACAACCCAACACCTTATGATAAGAAGATTCAATAACTCCACTGATATTAATATTCTTTTCTTTTTCATCATTTACCAAATTCTTCTTACCTTGTTCATCTGTAGTTGATGTAAATCCATTTTGAACAGTGTCCCATACTTCGTAACTTTGCACCAAGAGATAGACCTCCATTCTTCCTTTCCAGAGTGCATAATTATTTTCATTGAATAGAGGTACACCATTCTTGGTATGCTCCATGATCTCCTTCCAGCTGTTAAACTGCTATTGAATGAACCAAGCTCCGATACCAATTGTTGGAAATACTGAGAGGGGGGGGGGTGGGGGGTGAATTAGTATTCCTTTCAATTAGAGCATTAGTTAATCTTCAATTATTATTAGTGTTTGTACAATGATAGCAGCAAACAAGAGGAACACAAATGCACACAGTTTTTAGGGTGGAAACCCACTCCGGGACAAAAACCACCTAATGATTTTCTAATAATTCTTTAATATTCAACTCCAATTGAAAATAAAGCTCCAACTTCCTAGAATCTAGAAAAGAATTCTTCTCCAGATCCCACTAGATGGATGCTCCAACACCCGAGATTCTTCAGTAGTCAACTGAACGGATGCCCCAACACCCAATGAGCTACAACTCACCCTAGCACCACTCTACCACCCTATAGAAGAATAAAAGAAGAATGGACTCCCGTACCAGGGAAAATGGTCCACTTTAAAATGATATAGAATGATGTAGAAGAAGAAGATATACTAGAACATAACTCCAACTTTGACACAACCACCTAATGATGATCCTAGACCTCCCAACACTACCTCTTCAACCCTTGGTAGATAGACACTAGTACAATTTGTACAATAATGTATTTGTAATGACTAAGTACAATGACACCTTTACAATGATTGAATGAAGTGCTGCCCACTTGAAGACTTCATATGATGAACTTCTTGCTGCTGTTATACACCTTGGTTTCTTCTCTTGTCATGCTACCCTTTGTTGCACCTTGCTTTGCTTTGTTGTTGTAGAAAGTCTGGTCCTTTGCAACCCTTGACAACACATGATCTAGTTTTTTCTTTCCTTCTAGGAGCTCGATATTGAATTTGGTGTATCTATGTTATTTCAATCCTAAATATCTGATTTTCAGTCCTGTAGTAGTCCTCTAAGTCGTCTTTCCAATGCCACATGTCTGACCCAATTTGGATTCTTCAAGAGAGAGTTATACCCAATCACTCACAATGCCCTAATTATGGACTGTTTCAGCCAAGCGCACTTGTCCGACATGCCACGTGTCCTTGTTTCTTCATTTGGCTCTAAAATTGATAGACCACCAAGTAAAGACTGTGCACTATCTAATAATTTTTACATAATTCCAATCCGATACTCAAAGAGTGAGTTATGATGAATTTACCAAGGTCACTTCTTTGATATGAATTTCAAGAGCCTGCAAAAACCCTTACTTCCACAGATCATATATCCAAAAATATTGCGCACCTTGATTTGAAATTTTTACAGAAGCTTCCTCAGGATTTTGGTTTCGTCTCATAAAAATTTTAGTTTCTGAACCTTCGTAGAAAAAATTTAGAGCGCAAATGCCACGATGACCTGTTTCAGATGGCGAAATCCCTTGCCTAAGGAGGAAATGAAGATCACAATTTATATAAATGTTTAAGTTGAGAGGGGCTTCAACAAGTGAACGTGGAAGGGATTTTAGGATCTTAAAAAATATTAATTATGAATTTTTAATGACCCATGCCCCAACCCCAAAGGGTTTTAGCCCACTAACTGGGGGTACAAACTTCAAACATGAATATCTCTCAAACCGTGAATAATTACATGGCATGCCATATATCAACGGAAACATATCGACAAGTAGAAACCATAAAAAGAATTATTGACCCAGAATATATTAATTTGGTAGGTCAAAATTCCCATGCAATATTGGGTTATCCCCTGGTGCTGCTTAGGTTGACATCAATGACAACCGTTGATCAACAAATAACGCTATGCCACAAGTTTCAACCTGTGATTCCTTCTTTCTCCATACCTTAGAATTTGTGGGTATATGCTCTTTTGGCTGAAATTTTCTCCTACATTCAGATTCTTCATGTCCAAAGTTATTGCAATAAGAACATTCGATTTTGCCTTGAAGAGGAGAAAAGTTGTTGTAAGTATTCTTCTTTTCTCCAGTCTCATTTCTTTGCTTTCTAGCTTCTCTGGTCATGATGTTTTTGTATGCAACACATTGTACAACTTTATGACCAAAATTATGACATGAGAAACATTGTCCATTAAAGAAGAAATTCCTGTGATCATGAAACCTTATATTTATGTTTACTCGTTGATTGATATTTATGTTATTGTTCTTCCTTGAATTTAAGTGGTCATGCTTTACCTAGGTAGTCTCTTTGTTCTTTTGCTGTGTGACAAAATTTTGCTGGCTGGATTAAACTGCATTTAGATAGCTTGGTGCTGAACACTGAGAGGATTCTCCAATATATCCAAGACCTATCTTTACAAGAGGAGAGAATTGTATCTTGATAATTTCATCTAAGGTTTTAGATCCTTTAGAAAATCTAAGATTTAAAGTTTTCACTTTCTCAATTTCCTTTCTTAAACTTACTATTTCACATTCTAATTTCTCATTGTACTTATCCTTTTCTATAAGCTGATTCTTTAGAGTATCTATGCCGATTTTTTTTTCTTCCAAACATATTTTGAGTTGATTTATTTCTTCAAGAAAATCATTTTCTTCTAATGCATCCATAAAAGTATCTTTAACCTCACTAGAGTCTTTTTCAAAAGCCATGAGCAGTCTAATATCTTGATCAAATTATCCTTCTTCTCTATTTGATAGACCATCACTATCTTCATAAGTATAATAGATTTTTGTATTGATAAACCATTTCTTAATACCTTTTTCGACTTCCTTTCCCTTTTTATGATTATATTTATCGGGACATTTAGCAGCATAATGACCAACTCTTCCACAAGAAAAACATTTAAAAGGAAGCTTACCTCTGAACCTTCCAGTGCCAAGTTGTAGCTTCTTTACAAAAATGATCTCATCCTCTTCTGAAACATACCCTAATCCTTCTTGTTCTTCTACTTCCTTTCCTTTTGCAGCATCTCTAAAGACAACTTGTTTGACTTCAGATAGACCTCCTTTCGTCATTTCACATGTAGTAAGAATCCCATGAAGTTGAACAATAGTAAGAGTTTGTAGATTTCGCTTCTTTTCAATAGAAGACACTTTTGACTCGAATTTGGGAGTTAGAGATCTTAAAACATTTTCTACTAAAGTAGTGTCAATTATGGTTTCACCGAGATTTCTCATACGATTTACAATATCACCTAGACGTAAAAAGAAACTAGCAATGCTTTCCTCATTATGCATTCAAAGTTTTTCATATTGAATTTTGAGAGTTTGGAGTTTAGCACTTTTTACCTTCGCATCACCTTCATAGCTCAAAATGATTTTGTCCTATATCTCCTTTACTGTATTCGACTGAATGACTTTGACAAATTCTGATTCATTCAAGCTTCCCAATAATGCCTTGACTGCCTTTGCATTGGTTTCATAATTCTTTCTTGCTGCTGGATCTGCTGGAATTGAAGCTGGATATTGATAACCTCCTTCAACTATAGCCCATACATCTGCTCCAAGAGACTAATTATAGGATCTTGTCCTTTTCTTCCAGAAGATTAAGTTGTTTCTGTTGAAGAGAGGAGGCCTGATAGATGTTGTCCCATCTTGATTGCTCATCTTAGATGATCTTCATTCTAGTGATTAAGTTTCTTCAGAAGGACCTAGCTTTGATAACAATTTTTGGGAAAAATACTAAGAGGGGGTGGGGGGTGAATCAATATTTTCAATAATCACAATATTTTACTTTTCTCTTACTGATTTCTATATGCGACTTTGATTAGCCCAACTAGCGTTTGTACGTGGATACACTAATAGAAACTTACATATATTGAGATAAATTTATTGTTAGATAAACTTTCAGAAACATTATTTAACCCAACTTATCAGTTATGCATCAGATAGTTAAGCATTAAATATGTGCAGTAATAACATAGTAAATCATCACACAAGAGCATCACACATGAACACCAAGATTTAAGGTGGAAACCCAATTCGAGAGAAAACCACCGCTGTTGTCGTCTCTATCTTTAATATTTATTATATGGAAAACTGCTTATAATATTTTACTAATGTAGAATCATATAAGTATGCAGGCATCTACCTGCAGAAGGCTGCAACCTTCTCTCGTTCTCCAGCTGCTACCGAAAGGGAGCTCCAAGCCCCTAATCTCTTTTACTAGCCACTAATTGAAGGGAGCTTCAACCCCCTTATCATAACACCAGCTTCTACTGGCATGAAGCTTCTACTTCCACAGTGAAGGCTTCAACCCTCAGAACCACTGCAGACCATGTTTCGTCAATTTTCACATTGGATCCCACAGCTTCAACACAACTCATCATAAAGATCATCAATAATAAACTTAACCAAACTTCAATCAGAACAATGAGATCACTATAACTAGAACACAGTAATAAACCCAGATGTCAGAATCAACATGCAGAATCAATATCAACCTTGATCATTCATTATCTTAAAATACATATGCTACTTCACTTTACTGATCCTGCATGTATACCCACTTTCCTTCACACCAACCTGCGTACAGATCTAAGAATACTGAATTTATAGAATATGATCAGTCTCAAAACTAGATCTGAGGCTTTCAGTCAAATATCTTTTCAGTATTGCAAAACCCTTAATCAATCAGTCATCATTAAACATATTTACTCACTCATTGATTAGATTTGTACATATTCAACCTAGCAGCATATACAGTATTCAATCCACCCAGATCTACATGAAGATTTCATTGACAGACAACAAAAATACAACAAAAATAAACAGATAACCTCTCCAGAAAGCTTCAGAAAACCCTGAATTCCATACACGCTTTTTCTGAGACAAATCCGCATATATACGCACTTTCACCGAGATGAACTAGCGTATAGATCTGTAAATATTAAATTTGCAGAATATTTCATATCTATAGACTTACCCATATTTCTTCACTTTACTTCAACAAACATGCACCAGGTCACAGATCTAATCATTTATTCAATACATAGTCATTTCAGGTCTAGAGATCCAGATCCATCATTTTATCCAAGGGTGCATCATAGTTTCAGATCTATCAATAAAACATAGTTCATCCCATGCAGATATTCTTCAGAGAGAAATATTCAGTAAGAACCCTTACCCCTACACACCATGCACTATGATCTTCTTCTCCTTATATAGTTTTAGCCTTTACCAATACCATGAGCCAAAACCACACAATTGCCAATGGTATTCTTGGACGGAATCAAATAGATGACACACCGCTTAATACTATGGGATAATACCATGGTAATGCCCCATGGTATCATAATTTTAGAGTGCAAAAGACATACACAACTTGGCTTCTTAGTACTAGCGTGTATACGCGACTTCTCTTCATAATAACTGTGAATATACTAATTCTGGATGTATACGCGGGTTACTTGTATACCAAGTAGCATATGTACATGGGTTGCCTTCATCAAACCTGCGTATACATTGCGACATATTATATTTATCATTTTTGTGATCCTAGCTGGAATGCCTTCCTCTGTCACTTCTGAACTAACCTATAGATACATCATTTTTACATCTTTAAGGTAACTCATCAAGTAGGTTTCCATCAAGGAAAACTTCATCAAGTAGGTTTCCATCAAGGACAACATATTACATCATAGTGCCAACAATATGTAATTAGGATGTAATGTTGAAATCGACACTCTTTGTTTCTTTGTATTGTGTACGACTCTCACCACATATACTATAAGACAAAATAATGTTGATAAGCATCTACTATTGTAAATTTGTTTATACACATAAATGAAATTATAAATTTATTTCTCTAGGAAAAAAACATTTTATGTAAATTTTTATAAAATATATATATAATTTTAAATATGATTTTTTTTTTTGATATGGTTCACAAACATGAATATTGGCAGTAGCTACATCCACGATAACTATCTAGGAAAATCTACTTGAAGGGATCACTTCTTGCTAGCTCGTTAGTAGGGACTAACCCCAAGAGCATCAAGGAGAATTGGCCTTGTGACCTCCCATTAGAAAGGTTCTTTTAAGGACGAGAACTTGACTAATTGAGCTAAACCTTAGGGCTTTTTAAATATGATATTGATAAAAGATATTAATATATTTTTAAATATGATATTTAGAAAGTTTTAATACTTTTATAGAGAAAAAAATTATAATGATAAAATCATTTACGAAGTTTTAATGTTCTTACTAAAAAAAAATAATAATGATAAAAATACTTATACAATTATGCTCTAAAACAACTTTTTCTTGGATAAGAGCTCGTCTTCCTCGGAGGAAAGGAAACATGTTAATGACCCAAGGCCTAGAGGCATCTGGTAGGAGTGAGAGATTGCCCCTTACAGACCACCAACAATTAATTCCAAGTGGCGTGGTTTTCCTTGAATAGCAGTGATAAGTCAAATTGCATTCATGGATAAGAGTCAGTGATGACTATCCCCACTGCTACTTTGAAAAATTAATTATGATAGGTTTTTCCATTGTATTAAATGCACACATTATATTCTTTTAGATTTTCATATAATTATTTTTTGAATTATTGTTAGAAATCGAAAATTTCATTATTCTTGTTTAAACCAATTTTAAACCATGCTAAATTTGCATTTCATAATGATGTGATATACATTGGCACACATAAGATGCTATGTTTATGGACATGAATGGAGCTTATATACTTGTGTTGTTTTATTACCCATTGTGGATGATAACACTAAGTTAAAGTATAACATTAATGGAGTTTCATGTCAAACTTGTCATCATATCTCTGTTAAAATTCTCATATGTAATCTGGCTTAAACCTCTCAAATCCCCTCCGTTAGCCTCAAAAATCCTTTTTCTACCTATCACTGTCATCCCCTGCCTCTAAACCGCATAATAAAAGGCTGCAAATTCCATGATTCCCATATGATCGGGCCCTAGCCCCTTTTGGCCAAGCCCCTGCACCTTTTCCTCCACATGACCCGCACCCGAGACCAAGCGTTTAGGCCCTGGGCGCTATATCGCAATCGGAGCCGTCGGGCGGGCGTTTCCCTTTGTAACATTGGAGAATTCCGAGGCGATTGGTTTTTAATAACAAGTCCTGCAATGCATTCTTCATTGTAGATCCGTTATCCCGATCCAACAGTTGAGCGCAAATCGCACTCCCGCTCCCAATTGCAATTGCAACTTTCGTTGCGTTACCCCTTTGTTCCACTGCGATTGCAATTTCCCGATTATAGTCTCCATTGTCAATCTATGATATAATCTAACGACCAATGCTCAATCACTCCCTCACCCCCGATCGCAATCGCACTCTCCAATCACTAACACCTTCTGCCCTTTGCGATTGCGATCCCCCGATACAATCTCCGCCGTTGATTCCCCCTGTTGGTCCAACGGTCCGACTCTAATCGCTCCATCGCAATCGTGGCATTCAATCGCATCCCCTCTTCCGTGCCCCCCGATTGCGATTGTCCCGATCCGATCTCAACCGTCCGTTTGATCCATGATCCGACGGCCATCGCACTTCCCACCTCATCGCAATCGGAACCTTTGTAATGTGTCACACTTGTTTCCCTCCGATTGCGATTGCCTGACTTAATCTTGACCGTCCGTTGGATCTAACGATCTGATGGCTCAGATTTAATCACCCTCCACCACGCTGGGTCCCACCGCATATGATCGCAATTCATTGCATCTTCATCGCATTCCTTTGTATTTCCGTCATAACCAAAGTTTTGTGTTTTACATTAAAATCCTTTGTTTCATAATTATTCCACCCGCTGCTCATATATCAAACCATTGTTCGATCTCAGTCATTGATTTTCATCCCCAAACCATGATCGAACGGTCCATAAGCATGTTTTGGTCAAACTCTATTAGTTCATTGTTTACATCATATCAAAAGCATTTCCCATCGTCATTTCGTGTAGAGCCACCATTTCACCACCGCTGCATAGCCATTATGCCCATCCTCCATAACCATCCACCTCCTCTGTGCATGGATTTCTTAATACAGTTGCGTGTTTTGCAGGGTGCAGGCGTTAAACGCCACCATGATTCACGGTCGTTGTTACAACGACGCAGAGCCCGAGAGCACAGGAAAGGGCCATGTTCAGAAGTGAAATCATGGAGAAAGGTCCAGAATGGTATGCCGACAAGACTTTCATTAAAGGAACAGAGTTTAAACTTTGTACAATCCTCCCCAAAGCTATTAAAGCACGGATTTCACAGTCAGAGGCAAGCATGGAACCGACAAAGGAATATCAATGGAGCAGCAGAGAGTTAAAGGCGTGCAATTAAAGAAGTTAAGCCTTATTTCAGTAATTTCAAAGGCAAAGTACCGTACTAAGGACCCCGGGATCACCTGGAAGGCTCAGCGCACAAAAATCAAAGCTATCAGGGTTCTCATATCAGCAGATTTGTTCTAAAGGAAAAAGCGCCCACATTACTTCCATATTTTACCATGTTCCTAGAGAAATTTCTACACTGATCACAGTCTGAAGCGGCCAAGAGCATTTGTTTTGAAGTATGATTGACCTTTATATCATTATCTCACTTTCTTATTCATTCACCAAAAATTACTACAGAGTACTGCAGCCAGGTACAACAGAGACATACCTGAAGTAAATGGAAGCCTGACGAAGACCATTCTTTCCTCCAGAGAGTACCAAAGATCAATGCGCTGAGTTTAAACAGAATGGGCTTCAGCCCTTTTCTCTTCTGAGTTTTAATTCTGCATTTAGTTGTCCACCTACCACCTCTGCTCCTTTTTCAGCTATATAAACCCAGAAGAAACACTTTGTAGAGGTTCCAGATTTTTATCAGAAAATTATGCAGTGAAAGGCTTTTTGCATACATTTTGTAAAACTCTTGTATGAAGGCTCAGAGCCCATAGGGTCTCAGTGAGGAGGAGTTCTATCTATCAAAGAGGATTCTGGTCTTTGGTATTTCACAGTCTATAACTCTCTTTTATATGTGATTTAATATATCATTTCATCTCATCCATCTTTCCTGTATTATGTTTTGGAATGCGAGTGGCTCACTGATTTCTGGTAAGGATTCATCCTAGTTGATGCCCATACTCGGATCAGTCAAGCGCTTTAAATATGGCTCATGCATGATATTCTGTTCCATTATTCAGCTAACCATACTTCTGCTATATTAGTTGCTTTGGGAGGGTGTTTTTAAAATGCTATTATCATGTATGGATTGAGATTAAAGCCTTACAATATAGTATTGTATTTTGTATCACTGCTAGTTAACCATCCTCTCATTATTTTTCCATCACATATACCTTCATAATTTATGTCATCCAGGTATCTCTCTGACTGGTTCCGCTTTTTATAAAGAATCGTCTTCTAAATTGTTCCGTTGCTTTTGTATTGTTAGAGTTTCGTATCTTGCCTCTGCAGTATCCATTTTCCCGTGCTTTCGCTCGGATCCAGGGATATTGGTGGCCACCGCTCGTCCAGACAAGGCCCCACCATTGTCTCTTTTCTATTTTTCAGTTTCGACATAATTTACTATTTTTAGCAGTTTTTCGGGTCCTGAACTTCCGGAGCCGTTTTGAGGCCCTAAACGACGTTTTTTGGGCATCGCGCCTTCAGCAAATATCATTTCGTTTTAGAATTATATTTGTGGCAAAATTTGTAGTCCTAGGATAGAGCTTTCTAATGATGTATCATGTGCGTCAAACGGAGATAGTATGCCAAAGTTACGTCCCTGGGAAGTTGAAACACCAATTTACCCAAATGGGGCCCATAGTTTTGGCGCTTCATCTCCTAGGGTTAGCTGGATGTTATACTCTCCATTGTTCTCCAGGCAGCTACAGGCCTCGAGCCTCATTGTAACGCAGTTCAGAGGTCTGTAGCCACCACATCTCTTCTCAGAGATTCGCTACCAGCACCCTAGCTATTTTATTTCCATTATGTCTGTAAGCATCTTTCTGTTATTCGATATTAATGAAATGAAGTGTTATTTCCGCTGCATCTCTGTATTTATGGTTATGTGTTTATTCTGTTGCGTTCCTGCATAAATCCGGATCAGTGGTATCAGAGGGGTCTGCTTTTTTTCTCGATCCTTCTTTGCATGTCCCCAACGAGGTCGGGGTATAAGGAGCTAGGGCTTGATCTGGTGGAACCTTTGCAAGATCAGCCTCGCAAACCTCGACGGACGCCCATGGGGGATGAAAAGAAATATGAGGGAGCAAGAGATCTTATCAAAATATTTCTCGAGGAGGCCCTCAAAAAACAAAGGAACGCGATGATGGATAACTTTGCTCAGATCCTTCAAAGGCTGCCCACTGGCGGCGCATCTGCATCCAGCAGCCACTCTGGAGGTGCGACTCCTTTTAAGGTACAAGTAAATTTTGACATTCCCATATTTGAGGGTCAAATAGACGCAGATGCCGTAGATAGATGTTTAACCTGCCATATTATCTTCGTTCATGATTTTTCGTACCTGAGAAGATTATTTTTTAATTTTCAAAGCTACCTCATGTTAAGGACCTGTGAAACCTACTATGAGAACAAGGAATTTATTTAACCCTCCGTTATCTACTTTCGTACCACCAACTTTTCCACGCCAAGGAACAATACCATCCCCGTGGGAGTCATGAGGACAAGTACATACAATGGACCACGCCGCGACAACAAAGGGATCAAGATGGCATGAGCCCACGAACCGTTCACACTCGCGCAAAAAGTTGTATCAAAGATTCGCAGAAATATTTGGTGCTGGGGCACGTTAAATGAAACCGCACAGACATTCAGGAGGAAATGGAGTTCCTTGACATCTCCTCGCTTGGTACGGCATACCGGTATGCTGCCAAGATTGAGCAGAAATTCAAGCAGAAGAAGCGAGACTCTGGATCTGCGAATCAAAAGCAAGGGAAAGGTGCTTCCAAACCGCAGAACAAAGGACCGAGCCAAGGCATGGTGGCTAAAGACAACTCATCGAAGCCACAAGAAAACAACAACACCGCAAAGCCAAAGAAGGACACGGGAAAGTGGTGTGAGTTCCATAAGAGCTCCACTCACAACACAAGTGAGTGTCGGGCCAAGCATTCGCTAGTGGCCGAGATGAGGGTTTCTGAATCAAATGCACGCTTCGACTCTAAATCAGAACCTAACAAGGGGAATGACAAAGTGAAACAAATTATTGATGTAGAGCCCAATGCCACTGTTGCCACTGTGAAGATCTAGAAGGAGGAACTGGAAGATCCAGAGGAGGAAGAGCATCTCTTCCACTCCCAGATGTGGGTAAAGGGTTCTCCACTATAGTTCATTATCAACAATGGGAGCCAAAGGAACCTCATTTCAGTAGACGCCGTAAAGAGGTTGGGCTTGCCGACCACAACACACCCACATCCATACACCATCGGTGGTTTCACCGGCGACGCCCAGACCACACGCCCCGGCCAGCGTCGCCTTCCCTATAGCATCAAGCCCTTCACGGATGAGGTATTATGTGATGTTGCTCCTATTGATGTTTCTGATGTATTATTAGGACAACCATACTTGTGGAAACGTCATGCTGTGTATGATCTTCAACCTCGCGCTGTTATTGTTACTTTGGGAAATAAGTTGTACAAGATACCAGAGGTACCACCTCCTGCAGCTATCTCTTTGGTTACTGCAAAACAATGCAGTAAGCTCATTTCCCAAACCAGGAAATTCGTTTTCCTGATGATCTGCCCTCAGGGCAAGAAGAAGACTGTGGCCACGACCTCCATACAGGGCTCCTTTGCACGACAACAACATATGGATAAAGTTGTGGAGGAGTACGAGGACATCTTCACCTCACCCACAGGGGTTCCTCTGCACTATCAGGTCAAGCACCCGATTGATCTGACCCCAGGTGCGCCACTACCCAATGGACCAATCTATCGGTGCTCTGTTATGGAGAATGATGAAATCAAGAGGCAGATTCCGGAGCTGTTGCAGAAAGGTCACATCAGACCAAGTTCATCGCCCTGTGGGAGCTCGATCGTGTTGGTACAAAAGAAGGATGGGACGTGGAGACTCTGTAATGACTATCGGGCGCTGAACAAGATCACTGTACGGAATAGGTACCCAATCCCACGGATTGATGACCTTCTGGACCAACTCAAAGGTGCAAAATATTTCAGCAAGATTGACCTGAAGTCTGGGTATCACAAGGTACTAATTGAACCCTCTGATGTGTGGAAGACTGCCTTCAAAGCCAAGGAAGGCCTTTTTGAATGGCTAGTCATGCCTTTTGGGTTGACGAATGCTCCCGCAACCTTCATGAGGATGATGGACGACATCTTGCGGCCATTCACCAACTCATTTGTAGTGGTGTACTTGGATGACATTATGATCTTCAACAAGACTTGGGAAGACCACCTTCACCACATCCGACAAGTCCTCCAAACACTGCGACAACACAAGTTGTGTGCCAATTTGGAGAAATGCACGTTTGGCATGACCCAGGTTCAATATTTGGGATACATTATTGATGAAAGGGGGGTGCATGTGGATCCAGCCAAGATCCAAGTCATTCGGGATTGGCCAGCCCCAACCACTATAACAGAGCTTCGCAGCTTTCTGGGTCTTGCTAATTTCTACCGTAGATTTGTGTTGGGATTCTCTCATATCACTTGGCCCTTGAGTCAAGTCACCAAAGGAGGAGCGAGAGCAAAATTCTTTTGGTCGGAACCTCAACAGAAGGCGTTCAAAGAATTGAAAAATCGCCTATGTTCTGCCCCAGTGCTCACCTTACCAGACTTGCAGCAGCCGTTTGAGATCGAGACAGATG
Source organism: Pinus albicaulis (assembly GCA_034641835.2). Taxonomy (NCBI): domain Eukaryota; kingdom Viridiplantae; phylum Streptophyta; class Pinopsida; order Pinales; family Pinaceae; genus Pinus; species Pinus albicaulis. The sequence goes on from CM076584.1 coordinate 1,454,857,147, forward strand.
CTTCTGACTATGCTATTGGGGCAGTTCTTACTCAACAGGGACATCCAGTGGCATATCACAGTGAGACATTGTCTGAGATAGTTCGCAAGTATCCCACCTATGACAAATAAATGTATTCCATTGTGCAAGCCTGTCGACAATGGAAGCATTACATTTTGGGGAAGGAAACAATCATCCACACAGACCACCGGCCCCTGCAGTTCGTACAGAGACAAGGTAAGTTGCAAAATGATCGCCATCCGAAGTGGTCCACATATCTGCAACAATTTCATTTGAACATCAAGTACAAGAAGGGTAGCACCAATAATGTTGCAGACTGCCTCAGCCGACCACCGATCGTGGCACTCACCACCGTGCTCAACTCTTGTGGGCACGAGACTTCTGATTGGCCGCTTCTCTATGAGATTGACCCAGAATTCGGCCACACTTACAAGGCACTCTTGGGGGGCACGCAAGTTCCAAATTTTCACCTCCAAGATGCACTTTATGTCACCTGGGACACCTTTGTGTTCCTTCAAGCGAGCGTGCCAAGATGATATGGGAAGCACACTACAGTCGAGTCGCTGGGCATTTCGGGGTCGAGAAAACAGTAGCAATACTACAGAAGTATTTCTATTGGCCGAACCTTCGAAAGGATGTCGAGAAGCACATCAGATCCCGCACTGCTTGTGCCATTGCCAAACCGACCATCAAGAAGCAAGGCCTATATACTCCTCTACCTACCCCTAGTCGACCTTGGGAATCCATCTCCATGGATTACATGTCGGGCCTGCCTTCTACTAAGCAGGGAAATGACTGTGTTTTTGTGGTCGTCGACAGATTCTCGAAGATGGCCATTATGGCGTCCTGCAAGAAGAATATCACAGCAGAAGCCACTGCTAAACTCTTCTTTGAACGAGTGTGGGTGCACTTTGGGATCCCACAGTCTATCATATCAGATCGAGATAGCAGGTTCTTCAGCACATTTTGGTCCAGCCTCTGGTCAATGTTGGACACAAAGCTCACCAAGTCCACAGCTTTCCATCCCCAAACAGATGGCCAGACAGAGGTCGTCAACAGAATGATTGTACACATTCTACGCATGTACAATTCAAAGCATCCACCCACATGGGATGAGAGCCTCCCCTATGTACAACATAGTTATAACAGGGCTCTCCACAGTTCAATTGGCCATAGCCCCTTTCAGGTGGGCTTGGGATTCCAGCCACTATGTCCCATTAACGTAGCCATGCCATTTGCAGCTGCTCAGGCCAATTCAGCTCATGTCCAGTCTGAAGTTGACAAAGCCAGTAGCTTCATCGAGCGCATTCAACACATCCGCCAACAGGTTCATGATATATTGGACAGAGCCAATGCCAAGTACAAGCAACGCCATGATCAACACCGGTGCCACACAACTTCCAGGTGGGTGACAAAGTATGGCTACATTTGCAGAAGGAGCGCCTCACTGGACCCCATCGCAAGCTTCGCCCGCTCCGATACGGGCCGTACACCATCACCAAGGCTGTAGGGAACAATGCTTCGAGCTTAGTATTATTTAGTATTCTCCATTCCTTGGTCTCTGCACCTGGCCTTCAATGTGATTGCTCAGTTCTTACTTCCCCGCCTCTATTGGACACCCTACACTTAACAACTCACCCTCAATGAGTGGAACCCACCTACGGAACAAAGCACCACAGATTGTATCATGGACATGCAAATTAAGAACACTCGCCAACACAGGATCCAACTGTATCGGGTTGTCAAAGCTGGCCAACTCCTGCACCAAGGAAAGTGGTTCACCAGGGACCAAGTTCAGCAGAAATTTCCTCATCTCATGGAGGAACTTAACGCAATGGGGACTATTGCTTCCTAAGGGGGGAGGAATGATCCAGGTGGATATTGGTGGCCACCTGCCTATTCCACTTGGGCCCCCACCATTGTCTCTTTTAGTTTTTCATTTTCGACATAACTTACTATTTTTAGCAGTTTTTTGGGTCCTGAACTTCTAGAGTCGTTTTGAGGCCCTAAACGACGTTTTTTGGGCATCGTGCCTCCAACAAATATTATTTCGTTTCGAAATGATATTCATGGCGAAAGTTGTAGTCCTCGGATAGAGCTTTCTAATGATGTATCATATGCGTCAAACGGAGATAGTATGCCAAAGTTACGTCCCTAGGAAGTTGAAACACCAATTTACCCAAACGGGGCCCATAGTTTTGGCGCTTCATCTCCTAGGGTTAGGTTTTTGGATGTTTAGGTTTCCAGTCATTAACTGCAATAGGCTCCTATACCATTGAATTCAATCTGCAGGCTCCGAGTCGCCTTCGAGCTTAGTATTCATCTTTTTATTCAAGACCCACCACGGACCGTCACCCTTACACAAACTCTCTATTGGACACTCCTGGAACAACGTAGGTCAGTCTCCACACCAACAGAGTTAAACCCAGACTGCATGGAACAGGCCACCACAGATTGTATCATGGACATGTAAGTCAAGAACACTCACCAACAGAAGATCCAACTGTATCGGGTTGTCAAAGCTGGCCAACTCCTGCACCAAGGAAAGTGGCTCACAAGGGACCAAGTTCAGCAGAAATTTCCTCATCTCATGGAGGAACTTAACGCAATGGGGACCATTGCTTCCTAAGGGGGGAGGAATGATCCAGGTGGATATTGGTGGCCACCCACCTTTTCCACTTGGGCCCCCACCATTGTCTCTTTCATTTTTTCATTTTCGACATAACTTACTATTTTTAGCAGTTTTTTGGGTCCTGAACTTCTAGAGCCGTTTTGAGGCCCTAAACGACGTTTTTTGGGCATCGCGCCTCCAGCGAATATCATTCTGTTTCGGAATGATATTCGTGGCGAAAGTTGTAGTCCTCGGATAGAGCTTTCTAATGATGTATCATGAGCATCAAACGAAGATAATATGCCAAAGTTACATCCCTGGGAAGTTGAAACACCAATTTACCCAAACGGGGCCCATAGTTTTGGCGCTTCATCTCCTAGGGTTAGGTTTTTGGATGTTTAGGGTTCTCCATTGTTTCTCAATCATAAATAGGCCCTCGAGCCTCATTTTAACTCAATTCAGAGGCCTGTAGCCGCCTTCGAGCTTAGTATTCCTCCATTCCTTGGTCTGCACCCAGTCTTCAATGTGGATCGCCTTCGTCCTTACTTCCCGCCTCTATTGGACACCTCGGACATTGCAGAACAACTCACACCAACAAAGTTAAACCCATACTACATGGAATAGGTCACCACAAATTGTATCATGGACATGCAAATCAAGAACACTCGCCAACAAAAGATCCAACTGTATCGGGTTGTCAAATCTGGCCAACTCTTGCACCAAGGAAAGTGGTTCACCAGGGACCAAGTTCAGCAGAAATTTCCTCATCTCATGGAGGAACTTAACGCAATGGGGACCATTGCTTCCTAAGGGGGGAGGAATGATCCAAGTGGATATTGGTGGCCACCCGCCTATTCCACTTGGGCCCCCACCATTGTCTCTTTCAGTTTTTCATTTTCGACATAACTTACTATTTTTAGCAGTTTTTTGGGTCCTGAACTTCCAAAGCCGTTTTGAGGCCCTTAACGACATTTTTTGGGCATCGCGCCTCCAACAAATATTATTTCATTCCAAAATGATATTTGTGGTGAAATTTGTAGTCCTCGGATAGAGCTTTCTAATGATGTATCATATGCGTCAAACGGAGATAGTATTCCAAAGTTACGTCCCTGGAAGTTGAAACACCAATTTACCCAAACGGGGCCCATAGTTTTGGCGCTTCACCTCCTAGGGTTAGGTTTTTGGATGTTTAGGGTTCTCCATTGTTTCTCAATCATAAATAGGCCCTCGATCCTCATTGTAACTCAATTCAGAGGCCTGTAGCCGCCACATCTCTTCTCAGAGATAGCTATCAGCGCCCTAGCTAGTTTTATTTCCATTCTGTTTGTAAGCAAATTTCAGTTCTTTGATATTAATGAAATGAAGTGTTATTTCCGCTGCATCTATGTATTTATGGTTATATGTTTATTCTGTTGCGTTCCTGCATAAATCTGGATCATTCTGAGAGTTTGGTCCCATTCTATTTCATTTCCCTATTTACAGGAGATAGCATGTGAGCTGAAGCTGACAACTTCACACATCATATTATATGCTCCTTGCTATGCTAAGATGTCCTAGGCACTGGTCTATCAAAACTCTAGGCTTTCTCTAGGAGCTACAACAATATCAATTAAGTGATATATATATATATATATAAAACTAACCGTTATATTCATCTTTTTGATGCAAGGCATCTGGTTTACTTCTTAGTTATCATCCACTACAACAATGAGGTTTTAAACCAAATCAGATTTAATATGAATTTTGTGTACGAGTAACTTAGGTCCATATCTAGCCAAACTCATTTTGGAATTCCAATTTATGGAGTCAATTTGAGTTAAACTCTCTAAAACTTAATTGATCTCTTGGCACTAATTGTACCATAACTTTCTTTAGGATATTTTGACTATCAATTCATAAGTCATGTAATAGAGTGGCATACATTCAAATGATGTAGTGTGTCAATTTTGTACAATTCATACCAAAAACTAATTTAATATTTTTTTATGCATTAGGGTCATTTCTTTATCTATATACCCTTTAATTCCTCTTTATGAGGCCTTTTTGATTCTCTCAAACTTTTCTATCTTTGAAAATCCTAATTTGTAGGTATACACTTGGATTAGTGACTAATCTCCTTCCACATTTTTCAAGCCCCTAAGGTTGCTTTGAATTGTCATATTTGATACCTCTATAGGGATTCCCTTGCCTAGATTGGATCTAATGTTCTGGGGTTTATTAATTTATCATAGTTCATCTTCATTGGCATAGTTCCACTCACACTTTGAAAGTTTCAAGCGTAGAACCTCAAAGGGGGTTCCATCATAGCTGGAGAAAGGGAGGTATCATCTCCTTTGAGGGCACTAGGTCTATGTGCTTTACATATTCCATTGGATTATATTTATGGTAATAGATCTAATGTTTATATATTTATATATTTGAGGTTAGGGAAAATATTCCCTTGTATTAATTTGGATAAAAGTGTATTGGTCATTCCGGGACTTAGATCATTCTTGGAGGGCCATAACAACTCTTGACTTCATCCCATGGCGATTTTTCATCTACAATAACAAATTTAGATGTGATTTCTCTCCCTTCTTTATTATTTTTATCATTAGGGTTTCTGAGTCATTAAATAAATTATTGGATAATTGACCCTAAATAGGTAAACACTCTTCCCTTATTTAGTTTTCTAGTAAATATTAATCTAAATTATAATGAAATTACCCTAATTAAATACAACCCTATCCTATCATTAACAAGATCCTAAGGTCCTAATTAATCTAATGGTTATCCTTCCTATTTTCACCCTCCTTTATTTAGTTTTCTAGTAAATCTTGATCTAAAATATAATAAAATTACCCTAATTAAACACAACCCTAGTCGATCATTAACAGGATCCTACGGTTCCAATTAATATAATTTCTCTCCTTCCTATTTTCACGCCCCTTTATCTTACCTCAGTGTTTCTTACTTTAGCCCTAAATTGAGTGGTGAATTCAATCCTCTTTCCCTCTTTTAGTAGTGTGTATGTGCTTAGGTGTTCTTCTATCACTTCTTTATACCACATCTGGTAGTGCAAAGTCATTCATACATTACATTTCAATAAATCTATTAGGTTCTTGTCAAACATTCCCTCCCTTGAGCAAAGGACTCCTCTTTTTTATATCTCCTTTTCCTTTTGTTATGCACCACTAGGGATCTTCCTTAAACATTTCATCCCTTCTTGGATCATGCGCAAACCCAACCTTTTGGTTCCTTTACTCAAATATACATGAAGGTAACCATCCAAACCTAAGTGTTCATAAATAACATCTAATTATAAAATACAGGAATTCATCACAATGTCTCCTCAATATTTAATCCCTCAACCCAAAGATGACTTGTCCTCCTCAACCATACTCATGTGTGGAACCAAAAGCAAGCATGATCCTGCAACAAAAATACTCAAAAATGGTGAAAGTGTCATAAATTACTATCATAACACTACATACTATTGGAAATTGAAATTGAAGCACACACTTCGAACTCATCTTGGAGAAACCATCTTGTGAGGGGAAATAAGTAACTTCCATGAAATATCATTACTCAAGCCTAAACATATTTATGGCATTCTATATATGATTAATATTTTAATTGAGTTACCTATTCACGCTCTTGATCCGAGACAAACTATGATATAAATTGTAATATAATTTTAAACTAAATCTAATGAAATCTATCCATATATTTGATAAGAGAAGGTATATTATGGCCCATACATTTTATTAGATGGTTTTCCCTATGTAACCATGATTGATGTAGCTCTAGAGATCCAACTATAGCCGCTAGAAACTACTTCTTGCATACAAGAGCTATTTCAAGCAATACAAATGTTGAATACTCTTATATCTAACTTGGTGTCCCCAAGGAAGGTCAAATATACCATTTATTTGCATCGAATAATGAATAGACAAGATAATGGATGGAATATCGTATAGACCTATATTAATAACATGAGAAACATTGCATCAATTATTTCTTTTACCTTGATTCTCCCAGTTGAAGGTATTTCCTAACTCCATGTTTCTATTGGGTATGAGTTATATTCTTTGCATCACCACCTCGACTTGAAATTTGCATGCATTGTGTGTTGCAAGGGGGTTGTAAGGGGATGAATCCCTTGAATTTTTTTTGATCGATTTTTTCGCCCAATTTTTGCTTTTGGCAGTTTTGTGGTGTATGGTGTTTCAACCCATGTTTTACTAATTTTGGTTAAGGAATTAAGGTTTTAATATAATCTAGGCCAATGGATTAGGGGTTTTGGATGTTGTGGGATCCTACATATTGTATTCTAAACAATGAAGTTTATCAATGAAAATAATTAGAGGTGTGGCTCTAAACATTTTATTAGTTTTCTTGGTTTGGGTTTCTAAGGTATATCTCTATGGATTATCTGTGATTTCCATTATTTACTTTTCTGATTTATAAATAATATTTGTATGCATTTAAAGTATGAGGGGTTTTCGCAATGCATTATATTATATATCTTTTTTGGGATTCAACTGCGTTAAGTAAGTCATTCATTTATGACTATTTTCATGAGAGGTAGTCATAACTGACTAATATCTCATGATTTTTGAATAATCCACTTAACACTCATTGCATCAGGTGATGCTCATAGGGGTGAAGAAGTGGGATTGAAACTAGTGAAATGAATCACATAGCATCAATCATCACTTTTGGGGCTTGCACCCAATAACCAGGACTTTCCAGGTGGTCACCCATCCCAGAACTCCTCTGGCTCAAGCACGCTTAACTATGGATTTTTTCCCCACAATCAAGCCCACTTAGCTTGATACCCTATTTTTATGCATTGTTTCCTATAAAGGTTTAAAACTTTATCTTCCTACATAAAAATATGAATTCTTGATCTCTGAATGTTATATAAGAGTCTCTATGAACTTTGGAAACCTAAGTTTACCATAAATTCTTACTCCTTTTTCCTCCAGGATGCCTTCGTTATATAGTTTGATGAAGGAGGCTAAGGGATGTCTCTCGACCCCTAAACTTAGTGAAATTCGAATATAATATAATTTCCCAATCTCATGATGTGAGGTATCCAACTCACCTTGTGCTTCCTTAGGAATGACACAACATGGAAGGGCTCTAGGGGAAATTTCATGTTGCAATTGGTGCAAAAATTGATCGATCACACATTGCAAGTGGTGCAACATGTGATCGATTTTAAATTGTTATGCATTCAATAAGAAACCAACCTTTAAAAATGAGAATCCAAGGGAGAAAAAACAACATATTAACATAATATCCACAATAGGTCCTAAATGAGTCTTGAGGGTGGAAAATACAACTATAACATATGCCCCCTAATATGTGAGGTCAAAATATCAAGTGATGGATGAAATAAATTATAATAACCATAATCATGAGGTAGCACAAGAAAGATGCTAAATATTAAGTAATGAGTGAGTAATTACAATCAAATAAACATATATAGGCCATCCTTGAGGTAAGCATATGCATGTTTTGAAAAGAAGCAAAGCATGATCACCAACACAATAAAATATGGATCCATGTAATAAGGTGAAAGATCATGGCCATGAAAAATTACATGGTGGATCCATTCCATCAAAGAAATCATAGCAATGAGAAACATAATGTGGATTTATGTGAAAACATACATTAGGAAGGAATCTAGCACCAAAGGTAGTGTCTAGGAGATCTTTGGAGATCTTTAAAGTACTCATATGATAATGATATAATCCATTACAACTTGGGAGGTTTAGCATGAATGGGTGATGTTCCCCCAAGCCCAAGGTGGTCATCCTAGCCTCGATGGTATTGTTGTAACAAAAATTTACCTCATCATTTTTTTTTTTTAAAGTTATGAAAGTATCACCTTATTTTTTGACATCCCAAATCTATACCCATTAGTCTCATTTTAATGTTTTTATTTGAGCCTAGGGTCTTAGCCTTGTCATGATTATTCTCATATTTGAATACACAAAATGTCGAATAATGAGTTTATCCCCAAGTCTTGCACAATTATGACAATTTTTGTGTTATGTTTTAAAACCCCACCAGGTTTAGAGTGTTATTAACTAGAATGTCCATGTAAACTCTAATCTAGATTGATAACGTCTAAAAAAAAAAAAGTTTACATCCATTTCATTTAAAAAATGGTTTTGTTCATTTCAAAGGCAAGAATAAAGGGTGCCATATGTCGAATGGAAACAAATTAAAAATTCATAAAATTGTTGGGTCTTTGATGAGTGTCCAAATTGGCATGTTTTCAACACCCTTTTGTAACCTTTTTGATACCATTCCTCCACTTTCCATCATCTCTTTATGTACTCTTTATCCCCTATCACCCTATTCTTGGTGTAGGTATGCCTATTTTCTTTTTCATCCACTTTTATGCTTGCTATTACGCATTTTTTGTGTAAATGTTATATTTCTTACTAATATTGGCAGATAGGAGAAAAAGGGAATTGTTGCAACTCCTCTGTGTGGATGCAAATCCTCCACGATGTTGCAATTCTAGCCGAGACTTCACAATATATGTTGCAACTCCACACACTACGATTGGAAGAGTGTTTCACCTCTCTGCACTTTTCCACAACACTGCAAATCTATCTTAAACATTGGAATGGGTATTGTAACTCACCCATGACCAATGATGTTGTTACAGCTTGTGTGTGCCTTGAATTTCGTTTTCTTGCAACTCCTATTGTTGCAACCTATATTGCTACAAATTTGACACATCACAACAACTTGATAGTAAAATGCTCCAATTGTACAACCAACATGTGTTTCTCATGGTTGAAAGCAATGAAGGAAAGTGGAGTACCAATCAGGAAAGGGATTACAACTTCCAACAATGCTCAACTGATTTGAGTAAGCTTTTTCCTAAAATTATAAAAATTTTGAACGCACTATTATAATGAGATATGTCACTTGATTTTCTCAGTTGACTATCCATGATACCACTTAGTTTATACATTTGCATCTTTGTATAAATACCCAAATTACTTCAAGGCCCAAGAAGAGACATTATTGTCATTTACTGCATAATTATTTGTTATTATAATAAAAATATGATGTTTCTATGATCTTTTGATTCTTTTCTTGTGATTGGGTGATTGAAGGTTTCACATTACCTTATCCAAGGAGGCAGAGCCCCCTAATTAGCCTAGTATTGCTAGGTAACATTAGTATGTCGCTTAGTTTTTTCATTCACAACTATTTGATATTGTTGTTATTTAATTTATGTTTCCCCTAATTATTTCAATTTTCCTTTGCTGCAACTCGTAGCTTTCCTTTGATTCAACACCGCCAATGTTATTTTATTGAAACTTTGGTATTTTCGACATGCAATCATATTACTGAATAGTTGCTACAACTATATGAAATATTGTTCTAAGTTCTCATCACATGATTAACCATTGGCTAACGAAGTTTCTTACTATTGACGGTTTTAGATACTGCCAACATACAGAGGGTCTCCCTAATGTGAAGTCCCAATTATACTTGACATATTTTGGAGTACGAGCCCTAACCTTAGTGTTTGCCTTGATTTCAATGGATAACATAAGAGATTACACACATAACATTCAAACAAGAAAGTAAGTTGACATTGTGAAGCACCAATTGCAATGTATAAAAGGATAATTTCACAAGAGGGAGACGCGAGTGAGTCTCTGGAAGGAATGTAATAGTAATATCCTAAGAGATGCACATGAGAGCACAGAAATATTCATTGATTAACCTGCAAATTAGTTCACAAGATAACAATGATTCATGAAAGAAAATACAACACACATTCAACAAGATAAGCACTAAAGACACCGAAATAGTTCAATTTGTTTAGTACATAATAACACCAACATATACTGCAAACATCCAAAAAATAGTCTTAAGACATTCAAGATACATGGCTGAAAGTGTGTTGGCTAAATGAGCTTCAATTATTAGGTGAAAGATTTAAGTACATAGTTACAATGGTGAGGCACTAGTTCCAATATTCGAACAATAAGTCACTTCTTGCTTCTCCAAGGAATGAATTTTCTCTTCTATGCCAAGAGGAAGAGGCCAAGGCTACCTCTCCAAAGTCTATGACTCCAAAATCCATTTTGTTTGAGTTATGAGGGTGTATATGTAATAAGAGGAATGACCTTTCATATCCCCATGAATTTTGAAATACCCTCATGACTCTTGGACTTCTAAATTACCTTTGAATTTATATTTAAGTATTTTTTCGACATGTGAATTTTCATATTCCACATGTGACTCTTGGACTTCCACACATTTAAATTTGTCATTTTATTGAAAATACATCATTATATTCCACATGATGATGTCGAAAGACATGGAACTTCATTATGATGTGGAATAAAGAGAGCATCTTGGCATTACCAAATTATCATGAAGTTCCTTGTTTTCGTGAAGTGCACTCAAAGGGTCAATTTTTTCTCAAAGTGCGCTCAAAAGGTCCTTGTTTTCCTGAAGTGCGCTCAAAGGGTCCTTGCTTTCTCGAAGTGCACTAAGAAGGGATATCCTTCTGCTGGGTGAATTTTTCTTCAATAGTGGCTCATTGTTCCCAACACTTAGGAAGGCTAACTGGAAGAGGGAATTACGCTTTTGACTAAGGCAAGTAGGAGAAGGCTAGGTCACTTTTCCTTGAAGGTTATGAATGTGAAACTATAGGAGATGAACTTAAGAAAGACTTAGTGCCCAAGTTTAGGACAGAGAGAGGTAATCAATAAGGCTCATGAATAGGCCATTCTCATCACCTAGTAAAAGATTGAAACTTTCATAACTTGTGTTGGGAAGAAGGACCAAGAAAAGCTCCAAAATTGGTAAGTGTGGGACCAGTAGATTAAGAGAGGGAAATGCATTTGAACGGGACTCAAACATCGATAACACACATGAATTCCATTGATACAAGCTAAGAAAATGAACATGACTCACAGACAAAAATCACACCTTGAAATGACAAAAAAGTGACACTTATTTCTAAGTGAGACAATTAAAACACCACTTTACAACACTTAGAATACAAGTTGTGACAGAAAGGTCGACTACGGCCAGAAAGTGCACTAAGATGTAGGAATGTGTCTGGCACATATTCTTATGATATATAGAACCATATAATGTAGAAGAGTGTGGTAGAGCTACCTCTAGTGATTTTCAAAGGTGCAATGCATAAAAGAGTGAAAAAAACTAAAAGCGATACCTACAACAATAATAAAACGTGAAAATGACACTTGTAAAAGATAAAGAAATTAAAAGAGAGACATGCATTCTAGAGTGAAGATAACATGCATTAAAGGAAATTTCAGCCTAAAAGTGGCCTCCTAAGGAAAAATAATAAAATAATAGTAAAAATAATAAAATAAGAGTTATAAATTTTGGAGGTGTTAGTCATCAGTAATTTTTGCTATTTTTTAGATGACTAAATATTTGTCCTAGATTTCTAAAAACAAGATTCCTGAATATTGTGGGTTTTAGAAATCTCACTACCTTCATTATCCTTAAACCAAAATTTTCACTATTCTACTATTCTGTCATTCCATGGTTAACCTACCACTCCTAAAGGACCCCTCATGGGCTTATGCCACTCATCTATATCCTATTTTCCCACCTACAACACTCTGTTTTTCCTTTGCCTCATCCCTCCACTATCCATCTAGGATTACCAATTAGCCTGCTCCTTCTCATGTTTACCGGGTGCCTCAAGCATTGATGGTCTCAAAACTATCTCTGCAGGCTCTTTAGATAAATCAAGTATATTGGATTTTTGGATCTTCAATACATCAATTTGTCAAAAACTCTGTTTTTTCACCTAAAGACCCCAAGCCAAGCTTTCAGTCAAAGACCAAGTCAAAGGAGCCTCCCACTAGGTCATTGGGGTTTCATAGGTTGTAGGGTCTGTTGGGATCCGGTGATTTAGCAGATTGGCATACTAAATGACAAGGCAGCTTATAAACTAGTCTTTAGAGCTCTAGGATCTAGCCCTCCTAGTCTTAGAGAGGGATCTCTCAATTGTTTGCAAAGATATGACTTGTTTGCTTGTAAAAGGTTGATTTTAGGTTAGTTATTAAGCATGAGTTTGTTTGATTGTTTGATGGGACATGATCATCTAGGCAGCATAGACAGAAAAGGGAAATCTCTAAGTCATTGGGCAATGGAGTCAAATAGAAGTTTGTAACAAGTTTGTAGATGAATTAGGGGTATCAAAGGGAAAATCTAACTTGGCTATTAGATCAACAAAGTTTTCAGGTGAAATGAAATGAACATTAAGAGTTTAGAATGAAAAGTAGAACTAAGGGCAACTAAGAATCCTTAATTATATGTACTTCTCAACAAAGGGACTGAAAACATCATTTAAACATGAAGAAATTTTCCATAGACAAGGCTAACCATGAATTCTACAAATCATACTTTAGCAAATGATAATCTGAAGACAAAATTTCAAAATGAAATCTAAGAGTTGAGGAACGCTTTATTTCATCAAATATTTCACTTCCAAGGATAAGAAAACATTTAAGATTCACAAATAACTGCATTCATAGAAGAGGGAACTCCTAAACATTTGTGATTACAGCTATAAAGACCTTCAAAACAATTATTTGAGAAAGTACAAAGGGTATGATCAAAATAGACCTCTTTGACAGACTTTGGACAATGGTACTTTAAAGGGAGACTTCAAAAACAGTTTTCAAATGGCAGCAAGTAGCAGGGAGAACCATAAATCATTCTTGAGGTCACTGTATTGAACTATTTAGGAAATAAACAAGAATAAGGGTTGAAAAAGCAGTCAAACTACTTTAATAAAACCTTCAGCAGATGAAAACATAAAGACAGTGAAGAGTAAACAGGTCTAAGGTGCTTTTAGGAGACATTTCTTAGCCTAAAATTTTTAGTCTACTGTAAGTAAGAGAATGATGAAAAAAAAGTGGAAAACAGGAAAAACATTAACAATTTAGAATACTTCACAAACAACCAAGCTCAGGGATCCAATAATAGAGATTTCTTCATCCACAAAAGGTCAAAATGTCCACAAGTTCCAAAACATCAAATTCTTTTCAATCTTAGCAGAGCTATGTATTACTTCAAAGAGTTATCAAATGCCCACCCTACAATGAGTTCTAGTGCAGTATATATACTGTAAATGAGGAGGTGGAAAAATCTAGGGTTCAAAATGTTATTAATGACATAGTAAATGCACTCCTATCCTTAAAAACCATGCAAGGCATAAGGTGGGAATGTTTCTCAACTACTTCTCTGTGTAATAAATCTGTCTTTACTTCCTGAGGATAAAATAGTTGAAAAGATTGACTTTGAGACCATTTTCTGTCTTTACAATAACTATTTGACAGCTTTAGAATATCTTTTTGTGTAATAACTTCCAATTTTCCCTTTGAGGTATAAAGTAAGTGAAAGGTGTCGCTTTTGACTTATCAAGTGAATAACTGCCCCTTTGATGTATTCAAGGCTATCTTTAAGCCTATTTTGCCTTGATTTCATCATAAAGCTGTGTTTTAAGGCTGTTTTAGCCTTGGTCTGCTAATTTAAACTTTTAACACTTCTATCTGTCTCTTTATACCTTGATACTCTGTTTTGACTCTGATTTTGTATTTTTGAGGCTGATCATGCCTTCTTCAGTCTTCAATTTGTCCTTTTTCTGATTGTATCCACCTTTAAACTGTGTTTTATCATTAAAATTGTAAGATTAAACTTTTAATCCTTCAATCTTCTGCCTCAACCCTTTTCACTGTGACTATTCACTGGCTTTCCCTTTAATCCACTGTTTTTAGCCTATAACCCCTTTCGGAACTGCTTCTAAGCTTTCTCAGTTTATCTTTAGTTGTGTCTTTGTCTTTTAATCATCAGATTAAGCTTTTAATCTCTGTTTCTCTGGCCTTTCTTCCTATTTTATTGATTTTTCCTTTGTTTTGTTGTGTGTAGGGTCTCTTTTGGGGCACCGAGGGTTTGATTGTATAACCCGTGCTTATAAGTACTGATCAAGCCATGAAATGAAAACATGGCAGTCCCTTTCTTTGTTACTTGGACTCTATTTGGACTATGAAAGTCGTTACCTTTTGGCCCAGCCTTTTATGGATTGTGGGAGGGTTTTCGGCCCTTAAAACTGCCATAGAATCTATAAAAACCAATAAAACCATTATATAATCCCGCGGGGTTGGAAAAACTATGTGCAGAGGCTGAGGAGTGGCAGAGGAGTAGTGGAGGAATGCTGTAGAGGGGGAAAATGGAGAAAACTGCGAAAAATGGTTTAAAATGGAGTTTGGCGCGAAAAAATGGGCAAAAGTGGTTTTGAAAACCACGTGTGGTTTTTGTGCGACAAACGAGTGGTAAGCGGTTTTTTTGTAAAAAGAACGCGATCGAATCATTTCGTGGCACACGTCCTTTACGAAACCTATGGTTTTGCATGGAAATGAGGTTTTAAACCTCGGGAGGCAAATGTGCGCGATATGCGCTCCTAATCGTTGGATGGGGGGGGGCAAATCCGACGGTGCGGAGAGGAGCGCGATGGAAAGGTGCGCGGGCAAGAGCTTAGTGGGAGACAGGTGTCGAGAGGGGATTGGGCAGGAAATTAAATAGTGGGTGGTAGGCCCTGGCGGGGTGGAAAGAAAAGGGGCCAAGAAAAAGGAGGAAGATGTGGTCTGATGGAGGGATAAGGGACCAAGTGATAAGGAAACAGGGCTGATTGCATCGGAAGGGAATAAAGGAATGGAGGAGGAAATGAAATAAGGGCTGATGCGATGGGGGCTATATTTTAGGGCAAGGGTATGGTCCCATGGAGGAACGAGTGACCAGGGGCCAAAGTTAAAGGAGCTAATCACATCAGCGGGGGAAGGGGAAGCGATGTGATGGAAAAGTATAACAGCGCTGATTCGATTACAATAAGAATGCCCGATGCGATTAAAATCACCGATGCGATAAGCGCTGACCATTGGATCAAAAACCCGATTGACGGTGGAGATCACGTCGGGGCATCGCATCGGAGGGGAAGAGGGAGCATTTGTGATAAAAAGTGAACATGCCGATAAGCGATGGCGCGATAAGGGCTTAATCCTTTAGCGCGAGGTTTTTAGGCCTCGGTTCTACGGTAGAAAGAAGGAAGGGGGCCTAAGTGGAAAGGAATTAAAGCCTTAAAGGAGCATAAAGGCTCTTGTGAAGGTTTTTATGCGCTTTTTGTGTGTTTTTCAAGTTCTGATAGTTAAAAGGGAGGTTTTTAAATCATGAAAAAGGATTTTTTATAAGTTTTTAATTTTTTAATTTTTGAAGGTTTCTTAGGATAATGAAGGGAAAATGAGAAGGAGAAAAGGGGATTTTGCAGGGGAAAATGGAGAATAAATAAGATGGAAAAATGAGTGAAGATGAGCTTAGAAAATGATGGAAAACGGTCTGAAAAACAACTTTCTTGGAACAACAAGCTTAATTGGTGGATTCATTGAAGGGAATAGCTGCATAGGGAACAACAATGCTAAGGAACAACAAGCTAAGGAACAATAGGCTTCAAGAATGAGCAATTTTCTATGAAAATAATCTCTTGAAGGCTCAAGACCTGTTTTAGCCATCATTTTCTATGACAAAAGTTACTGATGGCTAACAGTGGTTCCACTTGGGGATGGCAGCTCCTTGGAGGTGTCAAGAACTTCAAAAATTTATCTCTGGGATGCAGACCTGTGCCTTAATCCATTGAAAAATTTTCCTCCTTGATCAAGCTGCTTTAAAAGATGGCCAATACTTTATATCAAACTGATTTATTCCCCAAACAACTACCTACATAGCGTACTTCCTAACATTTTTCTTCATAAGGTGCATTTGGAATTGCAAACCTCAAACATCAGCAATTTATTATTTTTGAAAAAACAGGAAAAAATAATCTAAATCTACCCTTATTTCTTCCATGAGTTCAGATTAAATTGTTGAACTCATAAATTCTCTACCTAAGCTACTATCTGCCAGGATTAATCTGTTTTGGCAGATTTTATTCTCTATTTTCTAAAACAGAAATTGAAACCAAGTCAAATCAGGATTAGACTGTCTGATACGCCATGGTGTCTAATGGTGTCTATGGATGTATGTACAAGCTGCACATAGACTTTATTGGCAGAAATTTAAAACAAAACTATGAAGGCTAAAGATCTAAAAAACAAAAAGCATCCTTCATTCTTTTTTTGCGGCTCTGATTTTGATCATTTAGAGCTGTTCTCTTTTCTCTTGGTTCAGATTTTGAGCATATTAGAACCAATTCTTCATCAAAATTTCACAAGTTCTAGATTTAAGCTTGTTTGAACCACTTTTTATATCCTAATTTATTCTATTGATAAGCCAAGATTGAATAGTTTGGAAAATCTTCTTCACTAACTTATCAACAGAAAATTGAAATCTATCTTACTCATGATTAGGCTATATGACTAAAATAGTAGTGTTATTTTTTGGTAGTGGCATTTAAGCTTGCACACTTTCAGAATTTCTTTCTTTTTTGGTATGGGGATGTACCTCTTTTGAATCTGCCCTCTTTTATTTTCTATTGTTTTTGTGTTTTTTCTTTTTTCAAATTGAAAAAGCAATGTTATATACAGTAAAAAATAAAAGCCTTGAAATTTAGGACTCTTGACAGAAGTAGTGCTTGAGTATCCTGCCATTGACAGGACCTCTAAATAAATCTTCTCCATTCGGATCTTGCAGAAGGAATGCATTGTGATCCCTGATAGAATGAATAATATAGGGACCTTTCCACATATTTTCAAATTTTCCATGTTTTCCCTTTTCTTCCCTTCTAGAATCCCACTTTAAAACTACATTCCCAACTTGGAAATCATTTTCTTTAGTCCTTTTGTCAAATAACTTCTTGATATTCTCTTGGACTGTTTGTGTTCTCTTGTACACTTACTCTCTGGAATGCTGTAAATGAATGGTCTGATTTATTCTTCTCTGCATATCATTTTCTTCAGATTGTACTTCTTGGAGGAGTTTCATGACTGGAACTCCTAAAGAGGTTGGGAAGACTACATCCATGCCATAAACCAGTTGATAGGGGGACATATTTATTGACTTTTTGGTGGTTAATCTATCAACCCATAAAGCATGAATAAGCTTACTATGCCATGATTTCTGATTTTGTTCCAACATTTTTTTGATAATATTGACAAGGCTTTTGTTGGAGGATTCAACTAATCCATTCCCTTGAGGATAGTAGGTAGTGGAATGACCCAATGTAATATGATATTTATGGCAAAAGTCAACCATTTTCTTAGATTTGAAGGCATCAGCATTGTCAGTGACAATCTTTCTTGGACAACCAAATATGGATAGTATGTTGGTTTCAAGGAACTTGATAATGACAGAGCCATTAGCATTCTTAGAGGGTATGGCTTCTATCCACTTGGTAAAATAATCAGTGGCGGTGAGGATCCACTTATGTTGGGTTGATGATGATGGGTGAATTTTCCTAATGAAGTCCAAGCCCCATTGTTGAAAGGAAGCCTCAACACCGATGGGATGTAAGGGTAAAGGTAGGAGTTTTCTCTTGCCATCAAAAATTTGACACTTATGGCAAGACATGACAAGTTTCTGAGTATTTGGGAAAAGGGTGGGCCAATAGTAACCAAATCTGAGGATTTTATTTGCTGTAGTTTTCTAGTACAAATGTCCACCACATTCTCCTTCATGTAGCTCATGCATGATTCTTTCTGCATCAATCTCAAGCAAAAATTTAAGTAATATTCCAACAACATTCTTCCAATATAAAACCCCATCTAATATGCAATAATTTAAGGCCACCTGCTTCAAAAATCTAGCTTTAGTTTTAGATAGAGAAGGAGGGGTATTCAGATAAAGTAGCACATATATAATATCAGCATACCAAGGTGAATTCATAAAATTTTCTTCAATAAATGGAGCTGTGAATTCTTCTGTTTCCTCTAAGACATCAACCATATTCATATCTAGTGCTTGGAAGTTCGATTCAGGCATGAGTTTTTCTAATTCCTGCCCTTTGATTAGTTTGGTGGGCCTGATTTCTAAGTCATATTCTAAAATAAAAGCAATCCATTTTCCCCTTTTACCATCAGGGTCTTGACTTAGAATATCCTTGACAATAGTATGTGGGACAAAAGAAATGATGTGAGAATGCAGAATATAGACTCTAAAATCTTTCAATGCTTTTACCAAGGCTAAGGCTTATTTATCCATGATTTTATACTTGAGTGGAGCATCTCTTAAGGCCCTACTAAAAAAAGATATAGGTTGTTCATGCCCCATGTCATTATTTTGCTGTAATACTATAGCTATTTTATGTTCATATGCAAAGGAAAAGATATATAAATATTTGGTGAAATCAAGACTTATGAGAATTGGTGTTTGAGTGAGAGATTACTTCACTAGTTCAAATGATTGTTTAGCTTGTATTGTCCATTTAAAACCTACTTCTTTCTTAAGCATGTTTGTGATATTTCTTAATAGCTCAGCAAGATTGGGGATGAATTTCCTTAAAAAATTTATCTTCCCAATGAAAGATTGTAATTCTTTGAGGTTTCTAGGATGGCTGATTTTCAATATGCCATCAATCCTTTTAGGGTCTACTTTGATTCCCTCTTCAGAAATTATGTGGCCAAGAAGCTTTCCTTCTTGGAGACCAAAGAGTGTCTTTTTGGGATTCAAAGATAAGCCATATTTCCTACATTTCTCAAAAAATTTTCTTAAATGAATCCAATGTTCTTCATCAGTTTTAGAGAAAACATCAAGGTAAATGATTATAAAATAACCTATGTCTTCTGAAAAGGCTATGTCCATGGCTATTTGGAAGGTGGCCCCTGCATTCATTAAACCAAATGGCATTTTTACATACATGAATGCATGCCAAGGTGTAGTAAAAGCAGTTTTATGTTGGTCACTTGGGAGTACTAAAACCTGATTGTAACCTGAGAACCCATCCAATAGTGAAATTCTTTTAGATCCAACCAACCTTTGAAGTATATGATCCATTTTTGGCAAGGGATAGTTATCTTTAAGGGAGGCTCTATTTATATTCCTAAAATCAATGCAAAGCCTAATTTCTCCAGTCTTTTTCCTAACAGATACTAAGTTGGAAACCCATTCTGAATACCTGATGGGAACTATGATCCCAACATCATACATTTTCTTAATCTCTTTCTCAACTAAAGGCAATAAAACAGGGTTTATCCTCCTGATTTTTTTTTGAAAGGTTTCTAATTTTCCTTAAGATGAATTTTGTGTTGAATGATGCTCGTGTTATAGGATTTTAGATCTTTGTATCTCCATGCAAACACATCTTTAAATTCTTTGAAAAGTTTTATGTATTGCTGTTTTATATGAGCTGGGAGAGTGCTGGATAGTTTTATCATCTTGGGTTCTGCTAGGCTACCTATGCTATGTTCTTCTATGTTTGTTTCCATAGGCTCTATTCTTGGTTCTTTGGCTACATCATTGAAATCAAAAAGTTGTTCTAATGGTGCAAGACCTCTTGAAATTGTATCATTTTTACATTGTAAAGCTTCCAGGTCTTTCTAATCTGCGTTGTCAATTATTTCTGCTCTAAAAGGATGTTCAAAATAGTTTATATCTGCAGGAAAAGACAACTCTGTTTGAGGGTATTGTTCTTCATTAAAAAAAATTTCCTCATGGCTTAAAAAAGGTGTTGGTATGGCAAAATCATTCTTTGATTGCAGAAAATATTCTATGTGTTTGTCTCCTTCAAACACTTGCTAGTAATCTTCATTGTCAGGTATTGCAGGTCTGTGTTTTACCTTTATATTAGATTGTTTGTTTGCCTCTAGTATTTGGCAATTACTAGCAGCAAAGGCAAGTTCATTTGCTAGATTGTTTTGAGCTCTTGGGATGAAAATGAGTTCATATTTTTCAAAGGTTTTTAGGAGATCAAGGGCAACATTTCTATATTCTCTTAGTTTTGGGTTTTTGGTTGAATATTCCCCTTTGATCTGTCTGATAATTAGCTCATAATCCCCTTGGACTGATATTATTTTGGCTCCTAAATCTCTGAGTAAGTGTAGGCCAATAAGGAGGGCTTCATATTCAGCAATGTTATTTGTGCATAAAAAATCCAATTTATAGGAAAATCCTTTGTTTGTGTTTTGTATCCATACCCTAGCCCCTGCACTTAATTTGCTAAAAGATCCATCAAAGTTTATTTTCCAAGGTATTTCAACCTCATTTTCATTTTCTTTCTGCTGTTCAAGGTTGCTAAAATCTGGATTGTTCTTTTCCTGAATTGATGGCAGATTAGTCTGTTCTAGTAGAGTAAATTCTCCTTTGTTTTCCTTTTCTTGTTGGCTGATTTCATCTTAATTATATAATATAAAGGAATCCAAATTTGAATAGATGGAGTAGATAGGAAATTTTTTTGGTTTATCTATGTTGCTCACCATGTATGTCATGTGGGATTCCTTGTATAATCTTCTAGTTTGGTTAAATACTGAGATGGTGGCATAGGACATTTCCATTTGAAGGCTCCCCTATAGTTTGGCTCCCCATGATCTAGATAGAAGCATGCCATATTTAGGGGGAATGTCAGCTACTAATATGTCCATTACTAAACTCTTAGTAGGAATTTGTGCCAAGTTAACACATAGATCTTTGATTAGGCCTAAGCATTTGATCCTGCTTGAATCAAAGGAGTATAGGTCTTTGTATGGTTTAGTAATTTCTAAGCCTAGGCTTTCCATTACTACTTTGGGCATAAGGTTGTGTGAAGCACCTGAGTCTAGCATGGCATTATGCAAGATTTTGTCATGTATATTTAGGCTGACATAGAAGGGAGGGACAACCCCTTCTTGGTATTTTCCTTCAACTTCAGGACCAAACAATAACTTTGGTTTACCATCTGTCAAGTTTAAATTATCAGTGTCATTGCATATCTTCAAAGCTTTCAAAACTTGGTTCTTATATACATCCTGAGTTACTAGTTCAGCTAAGGGTATGGTGATTTTAATCTTGGCAATTTCCCCTTCAAGGCTGAAAGGAACTATTGTTCTTGACATATTTACATCTGTTTTGTCATTTACAACTCTTTTAGTAATTCTGATTTGCTGATTTTTATTGGGACTGCTATTTGGGACATATTTGTTAGGGCCACTAGCAGAAGTACTAGGGTAGCTTTGTTCAACACTTTGCTGACTATTTTTGTCTTTATTTTGATCAATTTTCTTGGCTAAAGTGTTGGTGTTACTTGCTGTTTTCTTAGGCTATTTTTCTGAGGTTTTCTTAACAATAGTTCTAGTGTTTTTGTCATTAGAAATTTCTGGGCTCCCTTTGCTTCTAAGATTGTACTGTTTGTGTACCTCCATGATAGAATTTTCAAACCCCAATATGTAATCTTCAGAATCTTCATGGTTGTTTTCAATTTGTTTTGAAGAGAAGAATCCTTGTTCTTCTTCAGTGAGAAAAACATCTGTCTCACTGTCAGATCCTATCAGATTCACATGATTTTCTTCGAACCTTTCAACTTCCCTTTCTTCTTCTTGATCAATATAGTTTTGTTGAAAGGGAGGCCTAATCTGTTGGTCATTGTCTCTTTGCCTATCTTGATTAGGGTCTCTTCTGCGATTTTGGTTTCTATTTTTGTTTTGGTTTTCTCTAGGAGGCACTCTATCATTCAAATTTATCTTTTCAGGCATCCTCTCCATTACCTTCACCAAGTTATCAATTTTAGTATCTGATAATGAGGTTGATGGAATTGTATCATCCCTGTATGTAACTCTTTTTTCTGCTCTCAATCTAGCTCTTTTCTCAATCAGATTTGCTTCTACACTTAAGGCTCCCCTTTGCATATCTTCTAAAGTTGAGGGGTCTTGTTCTCTCAGCTGATAGGCCATTTCGGGATCAAAGCCCTCTGGAAATTTAGCCAAGGCTAAGCCTAATGGAGGTTTCATGTCTGGAGGGAGTGCATTATAAACACTATTGAATCTAGTGCAATATTCTTGGACACCTTCCTCACTGTTTCTTTTGAGATTGGTATATTCTGAAAGGATTTGGAGAGGGTTCTTCCTAATTTCCCATTTGTTTATGAATGTTTGATATAAAGAAGGGAGATCATTTATGCTGTGAGGAGCTAATTTTTTAAACCATTTCTTAGCTTATCCTCCTAAACTTTGAGCGAAAATTCTCATCTTAATGGTCTCTTCTTCTATTTCCATGTAATCAAAGGCATCATTCATTTTATTTACATGCTGTTGGGCAGTAGTAGGTTCATTTCTTGTGAAATGGGACATTTTGGATTGGTAATAATTGGGTAAGGGAACTAGAGGTTGTGGTAACACAAGTGGAGCATAACATGCTGCCATGATAGGAAATAATGGGGGATTTACAAGAGGTGGATTGACAAGAGGGAAAGTGGGCTGAAATGGAGTATTTTGAATAGTGGATGTGTGGATAGGAGTAGAAGAAACGCTTGGGCCAGCAAAATCATAATTAGAAAATTTTTTATGGTAAGAGCTGAAGTGATGAAGAAGTTGAGAATTAGGTGGAGTAGAAGGTGAAGTTTCTCTGCTAAAGCTCTGTTGCAAATCTGTGGTTTCAAAGTCAGCTTGATTTAAGTCACTTTAAGACTTATTTCTGAATAGGTTCATTGTGTAAGGTAGGTCAAAGTGAGGATATTTCAAGACTGTAAGTTTTTCAAGGACAGATCTTGTTCTTGGGATGGTCCTATCAGTAGTTGGTTTTCCAGATCTAGAAATCTGCCACAAAATCCTTTCTGGATTGTCAACTATGGTAGGGGGATTAGGATCTGGTTGGGATCTAGTATGGACCCTATGTAAAGCTAGATTTTAGTTTTCCAAAATTTTTAGAGAGGTTTGAAGTTTTTAGGACTTTTTTTCAAGATTTTTCCTTTCACAGTGATTTCTATAACATGAGACTCGATTTCTAAACTTTCTCAGGGCTGGTTAACACAATCCTAAGGAAATCTGGAGTACTAGTAAGGTAATAGGCCTATTGGGGCTATTGGAGTCGCCAGGTGGAAATTTTTAGCTTTTATGAAGGTAAAATGTTTTATGGTCCACCACCAATGGCTTATTTGAAAACCAATCTAAAATGTTTTGGGTTTTCTGAGTTTTTATGTGGTTCTTTGGTTATGAGAGTGTCCTATACCTGATTCAACACTTAGCTAAGGTGGTGAAACAAACAGAGTCTACTCTATGGCTTACTTAGCTGTTTTCTTCAAGGTTTGATAAGGGTTTCTTAGAATCCTAAGGGTTACTTAGATTGCCACTAATTCAGACAGATCCTATCATGATTACCATTATGCAAGTAGTGCTTGAAGAAGCTATAGTTCACTTGAATGAACACTAAGTGTCTTTGTAAGGGAATTTTACTCAGAAAGGTCCCACCGTGATCGCTAGAATGTTGGGATCTTGTGATTTAGCAGATTGGCATACTAAATGACAAGGAAAATTATAAACCAATCTTTAGAGCTCTAGGATCTAGCCCTCCTAGTCTCAGAGAGGGATCTCTCAATTGTTTGCAAAGATATGACTTGTTTGCTTGTAAAAGGTTGATTTTAGGCTAGTTATTAAGCATGAGTTTGTTTGATTTTTTGATGGGACATGATGATCTAGGCAGCATAGACAGAAAAGGGAAATATCTAAGTCATTGGGCAATGGAGTCAAGTAGAAGTTTTTAACAAGTTTGTAGATGAATTAGGGGTATCAAAGGGAAAATCTAACTTGTCTATTAGATCAACAAAGTTTTCAAGTGAAATGAAATGAACATTAAGAGTTTAGAATGAAAAGTAGAACTAAGGGAAATTAAGAATCCTTAATTATATGTACTTCTCAACAAAGGGACTAAAAACATCATTTAAACATGAAGAAATTTTCCATAGACAAGGCTAACCATGAATTCTACAAATCATACTTCAGAAAATGATAATCTCAAGACAAAATTTCAAAATGAAATCTAAGAGTTGAGGAATGCTCTATTTCATCAAAGATTTCACTTCCAAGGATAAGAAAACATTCAAGATTCACAAAAAAATGCATTAATAGAAGAGGGAACTCCTAAAAATCTGTGATTACAGCTATAAAGACCTTCAAAACAATTATTTGAAAGGGTATGATCAAAACAGATCTCTTTGACAAACTTTGGACAATGGTACTTTAAAGGGAGACTTCAAAAACAATTTTCAGATGGCAGCAAGTAGCAGGGAGAACCATAAATCATTCTTGAGGCCACTGTATTGAACTATTTAGGAAATAAACAAGCATAAGGGTTGAAAAAGCAGTCAAACTACTTTCATAAAACCTTCAGCAGATGAAAACATAAAGACAATGAAGAGTAAACAGGTCTAAGGTGCTTCTAGGAGACATTTCTTAGCCTAAAATTTTTAGTCTACTGTAAGTAAGAGAATGATGAAAAAAATGGAAAACAGGAAAAACATTAACAATTTAGAATAATTCACCAACAACCAAGCTCAGGGATCCAATAACAGAGCTTTCTTCATCCAAAAATAGGTCAAAACGTCCACACGTTCCAAAATATCAAATTCTTTTCAATCTCAGCAGAGCTATGTATTACTTCAAAGAGTTATCAAATGCCCACCCTATAATTAGTTCCAGTGCAGTATATATATTGTAAGTGAGGAGGTGGAAACATCTAGGGTTCAAAATGTTATTAATGACATAGTAAATGCACTCCTATCCTTAAAAACCATGCAAGGCATAAGGTAGGAATGTTTCTCAACTACTTCTCTGTGTAATAAATCTGTCTTTACTTCCTGAGGATAAAATAGTTGAAAAGATTGACTTTGAGGCCCTTTTATTTCTTTACAATAACTATCTGACAGCCTTAGAATATCCTTTTGTGTAATCACTGCCAATTTTCCCTTTGAGGTATAAAGTAAGTGAAAGGTGTCACTTTTGACTTATCAAGTGAATAACTGCCCCTTTGATGTATTCGAGGCTATATTTAAACCTATTTTGCCTTGATTTCATCATAAAACTATGTTTTAAGGCTCTTTTAGCCTTGATCTGCTAATTTAAACTTTTAACACTTCTGTCTGTCTCTTTATACCTTGATACTCTGTTTTGACTCTGATTTTGTGTTTTTGAGGCTAATCATGCCTTCTTCGGTCTTCAATTTGTCATTTTGCCGACTGTATCCGCCTTTAAACTGTGTTTTATCATTAAAATTGTAAGATTAAACTTTTAATCCTTCAATCTTCTGCATCAACCCTTTTCACTGTGACTATTCGCTGGCTTTCCCTTTAATCCACTGTTTTTAGCCTTTAACCCCTTTCGGAATTGCTTCAAATCTTTCTCAGTTTATCTTTAGCTGTGTCTTCGTCTTTTAATCATCGGATTAAGCTTTTAATATCTGTTTCTTTGGCCTTTATTCCTATTTTACTGATTTTTCCTTTGTTTTGTTGTGTGCAGGGTCTCTTCTGGTGCGCCGAGGGTTTGATTGTATAACCTGTGTTTATCAGTATTGATCAAGCCATGAAATGAAAACATGGCAGTCCCTTTCTTTGTTACTTGGCCTCTGTTTGGACTGTGAAAGTCATTAACTTTTGGCCCGGCCTTTTATGGACTGTGGGAGGATTTTCGGCCCTTAAAACCGCCATAGAACCTGTAAAAACCAATTAACACATTATAGCGGGGTTGGAAAAAATGCGTGCAGAGGCTGAGGAGTGGCGGAGGAGCAGTGGAGGAATGATGTAGAGGGGGAAAATGGAGAAAACCACGAAAAAGGGTTGAAAATGGTGTTGGGCGAGAAAAAATGGGCAAAAGTGGTTTTGAAAACCACGAGTGGTTTTCACGCGACAAATGGGTGGTAAGCGGTTTTTTTGTAAAAAAAAAGCGATCGAATCATTTCGTGGCATGCGTCCTTTACGAAACTGGTGGTTTCGCGTGGAAATGAGATGTTAAACCTCAGGAGGCAAATGCGTGCGATATGCGTTCCTAACCATTGGATGAGGGGGGGAAGATCCGATGGTGCAGAGAGGAGGGCAATGGAAAGGTGCGCGGACGGGATCTTAGTGGGAGACAGGTGTCGAGAGGGGATTAGGCAAGAGGTTAAATAGTGGGTGGTAGGCCTTGGCGGGGTGGAAAGAAAAGGGGCCAAGAAAAAGGAGGAAGATGTGGTCTACTGGAGGGATAAGGAAACAGGGGCTGATCGCATCAGAAGGGAACAAAGGAATGGAGGAGGAAATGAAATAAGGGCCGATGCGATGGGGGCTATAGTTTAGGGCAAGGGTATGGTCCCATGGAGGAACGAGTGACTAGGGGCCAAAGTTAAAGGAGCTAATCGCATTGGCGGGGGAAGGGAAAGCGATGTGACAGAAAAGTATAACAGAGCCGATGCGATTACAATAAGAATGCCCAATGCGATTAAAATTTCCGATGTGATAAGCGCTGACCGTTAGATCAAAAACCCGATCGACGGTGGAGATCGCATCGTGGCATCGCATCGGAGGGGAAGAGGGAGCGTTTGTGATAAAAGTGAACATGCCGATAAGCGATGGCGCAATAAGGGCTTAAGCTTTTAGTGTGAGGTTTTTAGGCCTCGGTTCTGCGGTAGAAAGAAGGAAGGGGGCTTAAGTGGAAAGGGCTTAAAGCCTTAAAGGAGCGAAAAGGCTCTTGTGAAGGTTTTTATGTGTTTTTTGTGTGTTTTTCAAGTTCTGATAGTTAAAAGGGAGGTTTTTAAATCATGAAAAAGGATTTTTTAGGAGTTTTTTTTTTAAAACATTTTTGAAGGCTTCTTAGGATAATGAAGGGAAAATGAGAAGGAGAAAAGGGGATTCTTCAGGGGAAAATGGAGGATAAATAAGATGGAAAAATGAGTGAAGATGAGCTTAGAAAATGATGGAAAATGGTTTGAAAAACAACGTTCTTGGAACAAGAAGCTTAATTGGTGGATTAATTGAAGGGAACAGCTGCATAGGAAACAACAATGCTAAGGAACATCAAGCTAAGGAACAACATGCTTCAAGAATGAGAAATTTTCTATGAAAATAATCTCTTGAAGGCTCAAGACCTGTTTTAGCCATCATTCGCTGTGACAAAAATTACTGATGGCTAACAGGGTCATCCTTGGTGTTTTAAGCACTGATTTTCCCATGCTAGAAGCTGGCTCAAATATGAAAGAAGATCAGCACATGCTTGTCCAAATAAATCTGAAAATCCCCAAGGAGGATCACCTTATCAAGTTCAAGTTCTGCAAAAGGCAAATGTGCATTTTGAAATTTTTGCAAGAGTGTTAAAGTGACTATCAATAGAGAATTTGTAAGGTAATAGGCCTGCTCCTCATTTAAGACATTCAGAGCAAAGAGGGAGGAAGCATTTTGTGTTCAAGATGACTCAAGGTTTCTAAGCCTGGTTGAGCCAACAATGTGCCAAGCAAGGAGCCAATGCAGCAAGACATATGAAGGAGGCACACCAAGAAAACCAAGCATGATGAGAAGTTTTTAGAAATTATAGGTGAAAAAGGGAAAAAGGTGAGGTAAAATGGACATAAAAGAATAAACTTGAAAGGGCTATAGAGAACTTAGAAGACAACACTGATAATTGTTCTCAAACATCCCAGAAACCCAGGGTTTTGGAAAAATAGTCAAAGGAGGTAAAATGAAGATGTTAGACCTCCACGATGACAACAGAAAGAAGGTTTGAAGCGATTGCTGTGTGCGACATCCCAAAATTTTTCAAAGGTAATTTTACCATGCCTAAGGATCAATGAAGGAGGTGAAGACATAATTTTCAGCCCCCTGCCAAGTAAAAGATGGTTTGAGTTTCAAGGTAAAGAAAAAAGAAGTTTTGGAAATGCTGCCACTGTGTAAGTTTCTGAAGTTGTCAAAAATAAAGTTAGCAGGCTTCAAACATAAAAGGAAGAGACACTTAGGGTTTTCATAATACTTGCTAAGTGAAAAATGTTCAAGGACATAGACAAGCGAAAGAAATTAAGCCTTGTGGCTCAAACAAAATCTGCAGAGAAAGGAGGTAAGGAGTATCAGTAAGCAAAGTTTAAATTATAAATTTAGGCACCTGCAAATAAGAAGTGGCCTAGGGAGGTGAAAGGAATTTAAAACCCATGGTAGTGGAAAAAGAGTGATTGTCTCAAAGGTGTCAAAAGCAGACATATCAAGCCTCCAAGATTGAAGAGGTCAAATTCAACATGTTTAGCAAACCTGCATACAAACGCTGTAAGGTTGTTAGTGAGAAAATGTAAGAAAGAGAAGTTCAAAATTATCTTGAAAAAGACTTAGCCTTGAAAATACCACTGTGTGCAGCCCTCTCCAAAATTGTCAGAGGTGAATTTGTCATGATTCAAAGAGCAAAAGGAAAAGCGAAAAGGGTCAAAGGGATATCAGTTAAAAAGAAGGGGAGAAAAAAACATTACGAAATTGGGTTATCAAAGTTAAATTTAATTTCCTAGGCTATAAAGGATCATTTTTGTTCTTCACATAACTCATTGTGCACTTGCAAAGGTCATCAAAGCATCCAAGAGAGAAAATTGTGAATTTCAGTCAAATTTTGGGCAAGTTACCTGACGTTGAGAGTTCATGTCGACGCTACGCATTCAAGATTAGGCGTTGTGCGTTCGGAGGAATTTCCTGTGCAAATTTACACTACACTGCACACTCAGAGGCACACGCTGCACGTTCAGAGGCGTGCTGCACGTTCGCCTAGGAAGCCCGACAGGCCTGTGCAGAGGCATTCTGGCACTGCGCGTTCACAACCCGACAAGCCCGTGTAGAGGCGTTATGGTGCTGCGCTTTTGGTAGGGAAGCCCGACAGAGGCGTGTAGGTGCTACGTGTTCACAGCCCGACAAGCCCGACACACGTGCAGGCGCTACGCTTTCGGCAGCCCTGACAGGCCCAAATACGCATGCAGGAACTGCGCTTTCGGTCTGAAGCTCCTCCTGCACCTACAAATGCCCAAAAACATCAAAAATACCTCCAAGTTGCCATAAAAGGGTCTTCAAATCATTTCTAAAATTGGTAGGTGGATGCCATGCTTTTCCCAATCAGAGCTTTTGATGTTTTGATGTTAAAAGAAATTTAACAAACCCTAAGGTAAAACCCTAATATTCATACTAAAAACCCTGTTTAAACCTCCATCACCTACAAAAAATGAGATATCAGTCAAACATGGATACAATAGTGTGGTTGTAGTGATTTGAAATTGGCCATCCATCAAATCTTAAAGGCTCTGTTCCATACACTTACACCTTCATTCATCCCTCTCACTCAATTGCAAAAAGTTTCCTTCTTACCATCATTCCATCACTTCTGATATCAACTTCACAAGCATAGCTAGGGTTTGTTTCAAAACAATAGTAATCAAAATGTCAGGAGAAGGAGGAAATGGTAGTGGTGAAGAAGGCCAAGTGCCTAGGAGGCAGAAGCACAGAGGTGGGAAGGTTAATAGGTTTGAACCCCAAGACACTATGGAGCTTAATGCCTCTCCTATGATTGTCACATGTTTCCAAAATGTAGGGTGTTTTCATTTTTGTGAAAAAGTCCAACAAGTACAAAGTCACCCTAAGCTCACTAGGTTATTTATCCTCAAGCTACATGATAAACAAGTGAATCTTGCAGGGGTAAAATTTGAGTTTTCATCAGATTCCATTTCTATTGCCACTGGAATGCTTAATATTGGTGAAAAATGGTTCAAAAGAGAAAATTTAGACATAAGCTGCCATGAGCCATATGTTAAACCCAAATACAAGGAAGGCTGCAAATCTATCTTCCCTTTTTCACATTTGCTGGAGAGGTATGCACCCTTGATGAGGGTCATTATGAAATATTTTACATGTTAGGGAAGGTACTCTAGAATTTAATCCTATCATATTAGATTACTCATGCAATTTACTAGGATTAAGATGCTTCATTTACCCTACTACCTCTATAGGAATATTGACAAGATGTCTTCTGTTGTACAAAAGAGGAACTATTCCCAGCAAATGCAAAGTTTGTTTCATCACTCTCCAATCAAGATGGTTGTGCTACATCAGTTGGAGCAAAAAGGCATAACATGGGAGGTTTTCATTACCCATGAGGTCTTCACCAATCCACAACCCCATTATCAGCAAAAATTTCCTTTGTCATCTCACCCTCCTCCCCCTACTCCTCCATTAGCTCCTACTGATCATGCTTCATCATCTAGACATGTATCCTCACCTCAAGAAAACCTTCCTTCCTCACCCTCTCCCAATGCATCAGATCAAGAGGGAAGTGGTAGTGAACAAGCAAGTGACCATGAAGGAGGAGGTACTGATCAATCAAAAAATAAGGATGAAACAAGTAGTAATGAGGAAAGTGAAGAGGCATAGGTCAGCAATGAAATAGAAGACAACATGAACACAAATGAAGCAAGTGACATAGAGACAGATGATGATGATAGCGACAGTAAAACTAAGAGCCACAATGACAGTAAAAAAAGTGAGGCTCCTAGTAGTGACAAGGGTAGTAGTGATGATGTTGGAAGCAAAGAGAACAATGATGAGGAAAAAAACATGGAAACTGATAGCAATAATGATGCTAATGACAACAGTGACACCAAGGACCAAAATTTCAGTGAATTTGATGATAACAGTGAAGAAAATGAAGAGGCTAATAATAGAAATGAAGATCACAACAATGATGAGGCAAGCAGCAGTAAGGAGGAACACATCAAAGAGCATGACAGTCAAACAAAGAGCCATGGGGATAGTCATGACAGTGAAAACAACGAGGCTCCTAGTAGTAATGAGGAGCAAAATGAAGAAGCAGAATAAAACAATGTAGAAACCAATGATGACACCTCTAACAGTGAGAACACAAATGAAGAAAAAGGTCAAAAAGACATGGAGGTAGATGTCAATGAAGATAAGTAGATGATGAAGAAATCAATCAAGGTAATGATGATGATGAGGTTGGAAATAGCTCATAGAAGTATGAAGACAATGAAGCTGATATCATTAAAGGAGAAAGGGATGATGATACAAAGGAAGAATTGAGCCAAGATGTCAGTGAACCAAACAAAGATGACCACAATCATGGAAACAAGTTATATGGTACTAAAATGAGTAGAATTGAACCTCTTCCATTAACATACCAAAGAGGAGAAAGGCATGTGTTTGCTGCCTCTAAGAGGCAAGGTGCCATGCCTTCCACATCCACTAAGCCATTGGATAAAGGCAAAGAAAAGGGGAAGGAAGAAGAAGAAGATCATCATGAGGTTGAACAAGAATTTGAAATTATTGACCTTGACAGTGAAAATGAAGATGAGGAAAGGGTTACAAGCATACTGCTCCAGAGAAAAGATGCAGAGATTAGGAACCTACAAAGAAAACTTGGCATGGAAAAGTATATTATTAAGTATTATAAGGATGAAAACAAGTAGCTGAAGAAGACACAAAGAGACCTTGGCCTATAGAAAAGGATGGCCACACACTATGCATTTAAAAATCAAATTGCAAGGGCCAAGCTCAAAGGAGCCCTTGCCGAAATTCAAGCACTCAAGGAGGAAAAGCACCAAGAAAAACTTGATCTCTTAGCTGACGCTTCTCTACAGGCATTCCAAACTCCATGAAGAAGATATTTGCAAATTTTGGGAACTTTTTGGAAATTATTGGTTTTTGCTGATTTGAAGGGATGAAAGTGCAACACCCTTGGCGCTATGATTTTCATACAAGAATCCTCAGGAGGAAAACTTTACATTTTTGGAATCCACAGCTCAATTAAAAAATGCTCAATAAATTTTAGGGCTTTTGGAGCAGTTTTGGTCCCTCAAAAGGCCCAAAAACATGCCAATTTTCACCTTTCCGCCATGTTTTCAGGGCTAGCACTGTGCCTTGAGCAGCCTTGGGAGATTTACTTTTTGGACTGGTTATTGGAGCCCAATCAGAAAAAAGGGTAGTTTTGGAAAGTAGACTCAAAAGGCTTTCCAATGAGCCATCACAGAGCCAATTCCGACATCAGGAAGGCTTTCAAAACTTGGCTGCAAGATGACTCAGTTTTCCTGTGCAGGCGTTGCGCCTTCAGACCTCTGAAGCTACCCCTTTGCAAAAAGTCAATAAAACACACTGAAGGATATTTTCGAGTTTTTTTTAGGAAAATCACTCCAGAGCTGTTTGAGGAGTTATGTTTAAGTTATCTTTCATTTATTGCAATAGTTATTATGTGCCTTGGGCCTTGCATGGCCTCTTTGGACATAAATGACATTTATGGTGTATTTATGAGTTCTAGAAGCCTCTTAGGGTTTCCACCTCCTCATTTTCTGGTTAAATAGAGCATTGAGGTCTTATTGTAATTATTGGATTTTTATTGAGAGTAATATACAAACTTTGAGATTGAAGAGAAATTGGCTTTGGTGCTTGATGATGGCTTTGTACTGTGCATCTGTGGATTGAGCTCACTCTTAGGATTCATTAAGCTTGGTTATATGGTGATGTTTTCCATCTTTTTATTTGTTTTCTTCAGTTCTCAATATGTTTCTTTGATCATGGGCTAGAAATCTTAGAGTAGGTTATGCCTTTGGCACCTTTCTTTGTCTGCATCCTTTGATTTCTATGATTTCTTCCTCATATTTTTGCTAAAGAATCCTTGAATGCTCTTTGGTATTACTAGGCTATTATGTTAAGGTTTTATTTGTTTATAAGCAAGTTTTAGAGAATCCTTCACTGCTCTCTTAGCTTACTTATCTGTTGTTTCTAAGATCTACTTAGCCTAGTTGATATTGAAGAATCCTTCATTTCTCTTCAAGTTTTTTATGCTATCATCTTAGAAGCTTTTCCTTGTTTACTAGTTTGTTAAAGGATCCTTGATTGCCCATTAACTCACTATTTTCACAACTCCATGTTCATTTCATTCTCCTTAGACCTACTTAGATCCATTTGGCCTTGTCAAATTTCCCTTTGAACTATCCTTGACTCATTTTTATACTTTTAAAAACCTTTGCAAA
The DNA here is from genome assembly GCA_034641835.2 of Pinus albicaulis. NCBI lineage: Eukaryota > Viridiplantae > Streptophyta > Pinopsida > Pinales > Pinaceae > Pinus > Pinus albicaulis. The sequence goes on from CM076584.1 coordinate 1,454,890,685, forward strand.
CTCCATAGCCCAATGGATTGATCCTCTCTTACTGTACTTATTCTTCTTGACAAACTATCCAACCAAACAAACAAATAAGAAAACCCTAATCCCTATAACTAGCCTAAAATAAAAACCTAAAAGCTATCAAGTTAAAATTTTTTACAAGCAAACATTAGAGAGAGCCCTCTCTGAGTCTAGGAAGGCTAGGTCCTAGGACTCAAATATTGGTTTGATGTTACCCCTATTCATTTCTTCTTGCCAATTTGAAAATTACGAGGACCTAATATAATGGCGATCACGGTTGGACCTCTGAGTACATAGTAGCCTGAATATCTCTTAAAGACTCACAGACCCTCAGTTAAACTTAGAAAGTCCAATGTTAGCCAGGAGTAGCATCTAATTGATTCAACATACTAGCAACATGATGACTCAATTGGACCACACTCTTTAGAGACCTTAGTGTTACATATAAAAACTTAGAAAACCCCTAAAAATATCTCTAGATTGGTTTTTTTAAATTATTCTTGGTGGACCACAAGTATATATCTTCTAATCAGTAAAAAACCATCCACCTGGCAACTCCACTAGCCTTTAGTAGGCCTACTAACTTTACTAGTTCTCATAGACTTCCCTAGGATTGTGTCAAATCAGCCTTGAGAAATTTATAGGCCTAGTCACACACTGTATGAGTTTAAGAAAAATTAAGAGAGGCCTACCTTTTGAAAAGCATCCATAATTTTTTTTACTTCAGGACTAAAATCTGGCTTCACAAAGAATTAGCACCAGATCTCACCCTGACCCAAACCCTCCTACCATAGTTGATGACCCTGAAAATATTTTGTGGCAAAATTCTAGGACTGAAGATTCAACTAGGGTTAGAAGAATTCATAGAGCAATTTCTATCCCTGAACATCTCACAGCCTTGCAAGACACTCAATTTGACTTACATCATCAAAGAAACCTATTTAGAACTAAGTCATTAAGCGGGATAGACCAGACACACCTTGAGCCCATAGATTTGCACCAAAGTCTTAGTAGAGAAGCCTCTCCTTCCACTCCTCCTGATTTCCAGCTTCTCCATCACTTTGGCTCATTTCATTCCAAGTCTACTCAAAACCAATTTGCTGGTCTAAGTACTTCTGCCACACCCACTCATACATCCACTATGCAAACCACTCCACTTCATCCTCCACCTCCTCTCATAAATCCTCCCCTTGTAAATACTCCTTGGATTCCATTTCCTCCCATCATGGTAGCATGGTATGCCCCTCTGGCACTACAACAACCTTTACTACCTTTACCAAATGACTACCAATCCAAAATCCCTCACTTTACTGGAGCTGACTCTACCACTGCCCATCAGCATGTAGACAAAATGAATGATGCTTTCGACTACATGGAAATAGAAGAGGAGACCATACAAATGAGAATGTTGTCCCAAATTCTAGGAGGAGAAGCGAAGAAATGGTTCCAAAACTTAACTCCTAACATAATACATGACCTCCCTTCTCTTTATCAAACATTCATAAACAAGTGGGAGATTAATAAAATTCCTCTTCAGATCCTTTCAGAGTATAACAACCTTAAAATAAATGTTGGGGAAAGTGTCCAAGACTACTGCTCTAGGTTCAATAGTGTATAAAATGCACTCCCACCTCACATGAAACCCCCACATGGCCTAGCCTTAGTAAAAATTTCTAGACGGCTTTGATCCAGACATGGCCTACCAGTTGAGAGAAAGAGAACCCCTAACCTTAGAAGACATGCAAAGGGGAGTTATCAGTGTAGAAGCCAATCTAATTGAGAAGAGGGTTAGGATGAGGTCATAAAAGAGAGTTACATACAAAGAGGACAATGTGGCCTCATGTAATATTCCAAAAATTTAGCCTTCAACTAAATGGAATATTATAGTTTGTTTTATCACTAGGTAGGTGAATAAGTAGGTGGGGAGGCCCATAAGTCTCCTAAGAAGCAATAAAAACACTTCAAGTGTGAAAGGAGACATTTTTAGCAGCTAAATAAAGCACCTCCAAGTGTGAACAGGGGTTGGATCATGTTGATTCAGTCAACTTTGACTAAGTCAACGACGTTGTTAGGGAGGAGTGGAGAATGATCGAGGAATCACGCAGTTTTGGAGGGAGATTGATTTAATGAAGGAAATGACCTAATTGAGTGGGGCCAAGGGCAAGGAAGCTCATAATATATATAAGGAAGAGGATGACATCCATATGACAGGATGTTTTGGATTATTATTTTGAGTATGGTCTGTTTAAACTTTGCATTCCTTTACTGTTTAGCAGGGTTGCTGTGTTGTTTAGCACCGGGTGTTCCTAAGTGAGAACCTCACCTCTTTCCTTCAGAGGCCTCTTGGAAGAGTACTGTATTAATTTCCACATTCAAGTTTTCAGGCCAAGCTACATATTTCTTCATCAACACAGTTGATGCAGGTTATTGTGTTGTGTTGCAGGGTGCAACAGTGGAGGATTAGATCGGTTGTCTTTAGAGCTAGTTTTTCAGTGGAGGAAGGTTTCCATCCATTAGGAGGCCTGTAAAGAAGCCCCTTGGGCTTATTTCACACATTTGGCACCAGGCCAAGCAGTATTCATCCCCTACAGTGCGGTTTCAGTCTTGATCTGCGTTATTTTAGGGAGGAGTTGCAGGGGTAGTTGCAGTGATTGTTTTGGGAGGAGATTTCTTCAGTGGAGGAGCCACTATTTCATCTGGAGCATTTTTTGGAGGAGGGCTATAGATCTCTACATCAACTTCATCCATATCTTCTCATTTCTATTGTTGTAGCATATCTTCAGCCCTAAGGCTGCAGCTTACATTAGCACATTGTGTGCATTTTTCGGAAACCCTCTTGGGTTGTCTTGGAAAGCTGATCTAGTGCCCAGATCTTTATGTTTAGATTATATTGGGATATATATCAGTATTATTGTATCATTGTATCATCTCTAGCTATAGATGTGCATAATATAACTGTGTTGTATCAGCTCTCCGGTATTTTGTGTTTCAACAACATCTCACTTTTGGGAGTGTTTATTTATTGGAGGCTTGTGTGACCACATTCTATGATTGGTGCCTCATTTTTTTGTACCTATTTGCTGCATATATGATCAATAATATGGATTTATATTGGTCTTATGATTTTATGTGTTAAATACTTGCTGTTGCTTTCATTTTATGAGCTTTATTGCTGCTATTTCCAATTTGGAATATTACACCTCAACCTCTTAGTATGATGCTAAAATTGACAGCCTAGTTAGGACAATGGAAAGAATGATGGAGAAAATTAGCTTGAATGAAAGAACACCTCCTAGGGAAAACCAAGCCAATCTTCAAAACATAAATAGGAACCAAAACTTCAGAAGAGACCCTCCTCAAATCAGAGAAAGAGAGAATGACCAACAAATCAAACCTCCTTTCCAAGAAAATTATGTAGATGAAGTGGAAAGAGAGGCTGAAGAGCCGGAAGAAAACCATGTAAATGTGATAGGATCCGATGACGAGGACAATATTTTTATCACCGAACAAGAACAAGGTCTATTTTCCTCAAATCAAATTGAAACAAACTATGAGGATTCTAAAGACTATAGATTAGGATTTGAGAATGCTATCATGGAGGTTCATAGGAAGTATGACCTTAGGAGTAAGAAAAACCAATATGCCTCCAAGAAAAACAAATTAGACATTGTTGTTAGGAAGACCCCTGAAAACAATCCTAAGAGGACAACAGAAAACACAAACACCATGGCTAATAAACCTAACCAAAACAAGGACAAAACGAGGAAACAACATGGTGACCCTAGCTGCCCTAGTACATCAACTAGTGGCCCTGAAAAAAATATTTTGACTAAGGTTCCAAATCAGACTCAGCAAACTAAAATTGCAGAAAAAATCATGGTTGATAAAACTGATGTAAATATGTCAAAAACACAAATACCTTTCAGTTTTGAGGGAGAGATTTCCAAGATCAAGATAACTATACCTCTTACTGAACTAGTAACTCAAGATGTGTATAGGTCCCAAGTTTTGAAAGTTCTGAACATAGGAAATGACACCGACACTCTAAACTTGACTAATGACAAGCCTGAGCTGTTGTTTGGACCTGAGGTGGAGGGAAAGTTTCAGGAAGGAGCTGTACCTCCCTTCTATGTTAGCTTAAACATACATGAAAAAATCTTGCACAATGCTATGCTAGACTCTGGTGCTTCACACAATATTATGCCTAAGGTAGTGATGGAAAGGCTGGGCCTCGAAATAACCAAAAGTTACAAAGGCTTGTACTCGTTTGATTCAAGTAGAGTCAAATGTTTGGGTCTAATCAAGGATCTGTGTGTCACTCTTGCACAAATACCGGCCAAGAGCCTAGTTATGGACATAGTGGTTGCTGACATTCCCCCGAAGTATGGTATGATTTTATCTAGATCATGGGGAGCCAAACTTCAAGGGAATATCCAAATGGACATGTCATAGGCTAACATCCCGAATTTTAACCAAACAAGAATATTGTACCAGGAAACTCACATGAAATACATGGTAAGCAGCCAAGATAGGCCAAACAACACCCCTCTATATTTCATCCACTCAGACCTTGATTCATTTATCTTGTACAATGAAGATGACATTAATGAATAAGTAAATGAAAATGAGAAAGAGCTAGACCTACTAGAACAACCAAATCAATCACAAAATGAAGAAAATGACAGTCAAAACTCTAGGATCCCTAAACAAAAACATAATGGCGAATCCGAACTTGAAACACCTTGGAGCATGAGCTTTGATGGTTCTTGTGGCAAAGATGGTTCAAGAGATGGTATTTGGATACACAAAACAAATGAGGGTCACTCCTACAAACTAGATTTTCAATGCACTAACAATATTGCAAAGTCTGAGGCTCTTCTCCTTGGTTTACATTTGCTAAAAGACATAGGAGCTAAGAAAATTTCTGTTCTAGGAGATTCTGAGCTGATCATTAGACAAATCAAAGGAGAGTATTCAACCAAAAATCCTGGGCTAAGAGAATATAGGAATGCTGCCTTAGATATCCTGAAAGCTTTTGAGAAGTATGAACTTACCTCCATTCCTAGAGCTCAAAACACCCTTGCTAATGAACTTGCCTTTGTAGCTAGCACTTGCCAAACACCTCATACAAATGAAAAATACACAATATAAGTCAAGTGCAGACCAGGAGACTCGGATAATATTAATTATTGGAAAGTATTTGAAAATGGAAAACATATTGAAGACTTCTTACATCCTAAAACTAAGTTTTAATTGTCAAAATCATACTTAATCCATCAAGAAGATTGTCTTGCTAAAGAACAAGCCCACAAAATAGATTTGCCTTGTATCGCTGATATAAACATGCTAAAATATCCTCTTGAGGCAAAAATGTTTGAATATTTGGATTAGAAAGACATTGAGGTTTTACAATGCAAAGATAATTCATTACCAAGAGGTCTTGCCCCATTAGAAGAGTTGTTTGACTTCAATGCTGTTGCTAGGAACCCAAAAATGGAAACTACCAAGGCCGATGTAGAAGAATGCAACATAGGCAATTTAGGAGAACCCAAAATGATCAATTTGTCCAAAACTCTCCCACCTCACATAAAACATAAATATATTGAGCTTTTCAAAGAGTTTAAAGATATTTTTGCATGGGGTTATGAGGACTTGAAGTCCTATGACATAAGCATTATTCAACATAAAATTCCTCTCAAAGAAAATCATAAACCTTTCAAGAAAAAATTGAGAAGAATAAACCCCGTCCTAGTCCCTCTAGTTGAAAAAGAAATAAAAAAGATGTATGATGCTGGGATCATAGTCCCAATCAGGTATTCAGAATGGGTTTCAAACCTTGTGTTAGTTAGGAAGAAAACCAGGGATATTAGGCTATGTATAGACTTTAGAAAATTGAACAAAACTTCCCTAAAGGACCACTACCCTTTATCCAAGATGGATCATATACTGCAAAGGGTGGTAGGTTCTAAAAGAATCTCATTACTTGATGGCTTTTCAGGTTACAATCAGGTACTAGTACTTCCAAGTGATCAAGACAAAACTTCCTTCACTACACCTTGGGGCACCTTCATGTATGTCAAAATGCCTTTTGGGTTAATGAATGCGGGGGCTACTTTCCAAAGAGTCATGAACATAGATTTTTTCGAATACACTGGCCAATTCATAGTCATATACCTTGATGACATCACTGTCTACTCTAAAACTGATGAAAATCACCTAGTCCACTTGAGAAAAGTCTTTGAAAAATGTAGGAAGTATGGCCTATATTTGAATCCTAAGAAAACATTGTTTGGTCTTCAAGAAGGAAAACTCTTAGGCCACATCATTTCTGAAGAAGGGATAAAGATAGACCCCAAAAGGATTGAGGGTATATTACAGATCAACTATCCTAGAAACATTAAAGAGCTGCAATATTTCATTGGAAAGATCAACTTCCTATGAAGGTTCATTCCAAACCTTGCTGAACTCCTAAGAAACATTACAAACATGCTGAAAAGAGCAGTAGGAGTAAAATGGACTATGGAAGCAAAGCAATCCTTTGAACTAGTAAAACAAGCACTTACCCAAACACTGGTTCTAATCAACCCCGACTTGACCAAAGACTTCTTCATCTTCTCATTTGCCCCGGAACACACTATAGCTGCAGTATTGATTCAAAATAACATGACGGGACAAGAAAAACCCATTGCTTTCTTCAACAAGGCATTGAGAGATGCTCCTCTAAAATGTAATATCATGGAGAAACAAGCCTTTACATTGATCAAAGCATTGAAAGATTTCAGAGTTTACATTTTTCACTCCCATGTCATTGTTTTTGTTCCACACATCGTTGTGAACGATATTCTAAATCAAGACCATGATGGTAAGAGGGGTAAATGGATTGCTATTATCTTAAAATATGATTTGGAAATCATACCTACAAAACTGATCAAAGGACAAGGACTTGCCAAATTAATGGCCGAAGAAAAATTTCAAGCCTTAGACATAAACATGATGCATTATTTGGATGAACAAGAGGAACTAGCAACTCCACCTATTGAAGAAACATTCTTGAATTCACTTTGGTATGTTGACATATTGTATGTACTTGTTAATCTAAATGATCTTCCTACTTTGTCCAAAACAAAAGCTAGATTCTTGAAACAAAAGGCTTTAAATTTATGCATTTTATATAGAGTTTTGTATAGGAAAATTCTGTTGGTATCTTGCTTAAGTGTTTTATTGAAGATGATGCAGATAGAATCATGCATGAGGTGCATGAGGGGAGTGTGGAGGTCACCTCTACTGGAAAAAAACTGCAAACAAGATCCTTAGAGCTGGCTACTATTGGCCCACCCTTTTCTCTGATACCCACAAGCTAGTGATGACTTGCCATAAGTTCCAAATCTTTGATGGAAAGAAAAAAATTCTACCTTTACCTTTGAATCCTATCAGTGTTGAAGCTCATTTTCAACAATGGCGTTTGGACTTCATTGGAGAAATCCATCTTACCTCATATGGCCAACACAAGTGGATCCTCATTGCTACAGACTATTTCACCAAGTGGATAGAAGCAATCCCTTCTAGGAATACCACTGACTTAGTCATCATCAAATTCCTTGAAATCAACATCTTATCCCAGTTTGGTTGCCCAAGAAATATCATCATCGATAATGCTGTTGCATTTAAGTCCAAGAAGATGGTAGACTTTTGCTACAAGTACCAAATCGTACTAGGGAATTCAACTTATTACCCTCAGGGTAATGGGTTGGCTGATTCCTCTAACAAAAGCTTAGTGAACATCATTAAGAAGCTGCTAGAAGAAAACCAAAAAGCATGGCATAGAAAGCTAGTGCATGCACTATGGGCTGATAGACTAACCACCAATAAATCAATCAGTATGTATCCCTATCAACTAGTGTATGGCATGGATGCAATCTTCCCAACATCCTTCGAATTTCCAGTGATGAAGCTCCTCCAAGAAGAGAATGACATGCAAAGGAGGCTGAACCAAACCCTTCATTTGCAGTAGTTAAGAGAAGAAGTTTACAAGAGGACACAAGTAGTGTAAGAAAACATCAAGAAGATCTTTGACAAAAGGACCAAGGCTAATGATTTTCACATTGGAGACAAAGTGCTGAGGTGGGGTTCAAGGAGAGAGGACAAAGGAAAGCATGGAAAATTTGAAAATTTGTGGAAGGGTCCTTACATCATTCATTCAGTTAGAGGTAACAATCCATTCTTTTTGCAAGAGCTGGATGAAACTAAGTTATTTGAAGGTCTTGTCAATGGAAGGATGCTCAAACACTACTTTTGTTGAAATTCCTAAGTTGAAGCTTTCATTTATTGTACATAACATTGATTGATGAGAAATCAGAAAAACAAAACACAAAAACAGAGAACAGATGAAAAAGAGGGCAGATTTAAAGAAGAGGTACAAACCCATACCCCAAAAAGAGTATTGTTGAAAGTGTGCAATCCTAAATGCCACTACTTGTTAAGAAAAAGAGTCTTGTTTAATCATACAACCTAACCATGATTATACATGTTTAAATTTCCGCTGATAGGTTAGTGAAAGAAGGCTTGTCAAACTATTTAAACTTGACTTTTCAGTAGGATAGATTAGGAAAAGAAATTGCTAGTTCTCAATGCTAAAATCTGAACCAAGGAGGAAGAGAGGGATACATAAACAAATGATAGATCACAACCCTCATGTTTTCTAGTTTTTATTGTACAAAAATAATGTCTGTGTGCAGCTTGTCTAAATGCCACAACCCATGACAAATCAGATTGTTTAAACTTGGTTTGATCATATTTTCAATTTCATGTTAGTAAGTTAGAGAATAAAATTGGTCAAACAGCTTAATATTGACAGATAAGTAGACTAGGTAGAGAATAAAAAGTTCATCAGCCTAATTTGAAGTTTGGAAGTGAAAAGGGTAGAAGTAGATAGTTTGTTTATGCTTTCAAAAGAAAAGAATGTCAAAGGTTTGCCAGTCCAAGTGCACCCAAAAGAAGAAAAAAAGTTAGACAAGGTATGATGGGTAGGTAGAAATGAGGTTGAAACAAATACGTGTTTTTAGATTTTGAGATCATAGTTTCAAGAGAACCTCAACAAAATGAAGGAAAAAAATATGCAAAGTGCAAGTGAGGCACTTGGTCTTCAAAACTCAGATATTTGAGCTCTGAGGTCCTGGAAACCTCCTGAAAAGGAGCTGCCCTCCCCAAGTGGAGCCACTGTTAGTCATCAGTAATTTTTGCTATTTTTTAGATGACTAAATATTTGTCCTAGATTTCTAAAAACAAGGTTCCTGAATATTGTGAGTTTTAGAAATCTCATTGCCTTCATTATCCTTAAACCAAAATTTTCACTATTCTACTATTCTATCATTCCATGGTTAACCTACCACTCCTAAAGGACCCCTCATAGGCTTATGTCACTCATCTATATCCTATTTTCCCACCTACAACACTCTGTTTTGCCTTTGCCTCATCCCTCCAATTTCCATCTAGGATTACCAATCAGCTTGCTCCTTCCCATGTTCACCAAGTGCCTTAATCATTGATGGTATCAAAACTATCTCTGTAGGATCTTTAGATAAATCAAGTACATTGGATTTTTGGATCTTCAATACATCAATTTGTCAAAAACTCTGTTTTTTCACCTAAAGACCCCAATCCAAGCTTTCAATCAAAGACAAAGTCAAAGGAGCCTCCCACTAGGTCATTAGGGTTTCATAGGTTGTAGGGTCATCCTTGGTGTTTTAAGCACTGATTTTCCCGTGCTAGAAGCTGGCTCAAATATGAAAGAAGATTAGCACATGCTTGTCCAAATAAATTAGAAAATCCCCAAGGAGGATCACCTTATCAAGTTCAAGTTCTGCAAAAGGCAACTGTGCATTTTGAAATTTCCGCAGGAGTGTTAAAGTGACTATCAACAGAGAATTGGTAAGGTAAGAGGCCCGCTCCTCATTTAAGACATTCACATCAAAGAGGGAGAATCAGTTTGTGTTCAAGACGACTCAGGGTTTCTAATCCTGGTTGAGCCAATAGTGTGCCAAGCAAGGAGCCAATGCAACAAAACATATGAAGGAGGCACACCAAGAAAACAAAGCATGGAGAGAAGTTTTTAGAAATTGTAGATGAAAAAGGGAAAAAGGTGAGGTAAAATGGACAAAAAAGAATGAACTTGAAAGGGCTATAGAAAACTTAGAAGACAACGCTGATAATTGTTCTCAAACATCCTAGAAACCTAGGGTTTTGGAAAGATAATCAAAGGAGGTAAAATGAAGATGTTAGACCTCCATGATGATAGCAGAAAGAAGGTTCGAAGAGATTGCTGTGTGTGACATCCCAGAATTTGTCAAAGGTAATTTTACCATGCCTAAGGATCAGTGAAGAAGGTGAAGACAAAATTTTTAGCCCCTGCCAAGTAAAAGATGGTTTGAGTTTCAAGGTAAAGACAAAAGAAGTTTTGAAAATGCTGCCACAGTGTAAGTTTCTAAAGTTGTCAAAAATAAAGCTAGCAGGCTTCAAAGATAAAAGGAAGAGCCACTTCAGGGTTTTCATAATACCTGCTAAGTGAAAAATGTGCAAGGACATAGACAAGCCAAATAAAGTAAGCCTTGTGGCTCAAAAAAAATCTACAAAGAAAGGAGGTAAGGAGTATCAATTAGCAAAGTTTTAAATTATAAATTTAGGCACCTGCAAATTAGAAGTGGCCTAGGGAGGTGAAAGCCATTGTTTAAAACCCATGGTAGTGGAAAAAGAGTGATTGTCTCAAAGGTATCAAAAGCAAACATATCAAGCCTCCAAGATTGAAAAGGTCAAATTCATCATGTTTAGCAAACCTGCATACAAACACTGTAAGGTTGTTAGCGAGAAAATGTAAGAAAGACAAGTTCAAAATTATCTTGAAAAAACACAGCCTTGAAAATACCACTGTGTGCAACCCTCTCCAAAATTGTCAAAGGTGAATTTGTCATGATTCAAAGAAAAAAGGGAAAAACCATTTCAGTGTTTTTGATCACCTACAAGCAAAAAGGGTCAAAGGGATATCAGTTAAAAAGAAGGGGAGAAAAAAACATTAGGAAAGCGGGTTATCAAAATTAAATTTAATTTCCTAGGCTATAAAGGTTCATTTTTGTTCTTCACATAACTCATTGTGCACTTGCAAAGGTCATCAGAGCATCCAAGAGAGAAAATTGTGAATTTCAGTCAAATTTTAGGCAAGTTACTTGGCGTTGCGCGTTCAAGTTGGCGCTATGCGTTCAGGGTCAAGCGCTGTGCGTTTGGAGGAATTTCCTGTGCAAATTTTCACTGTGCTGCGCGTTCAGAGGCACGCGCTGCGCGTTCGCCCAGGAAGCCTGACAAGCCCATGTAGAGGCTTTCTTGCGTTGTGTGTTCACAACCTAACAGGCCTGTGCAAAAGCGTTTTGACGCTGCGCATTCACAACTCGAAAGGCCTGTGTAGAGGCGTTTTGACACTGCGCTTTCGGCAGGGAAGCCCAACAGAGGCATGCAGGTGCTGCACGTTCACAGCTCGACAAGCTTGAAAAACATGCAGGTGTTGCGCTTTTGACAGACCCGATAGGCTCAAATATGCGTGTAGGCGCTGCACTTTCGGTTTGAAGCTCCTCCTGCACCTACAAACGCCCAAAAACATAAAAAATACCTCCAAGCTACCATCAAAGGGTCTTCAAAGAATTTCTAAAATTGGTAGGTGGATGTCATGCTTTTCCCTCCAGAGATTTTAATGTTTTGATGTTAAGAGAAATTGAACAAACCCTAAGGTAAAACCCTAATCTTCATACTAAAAACCTTGTTTAAACCTCCATCACCTACAAACAAGGAGATATCAGTCAAATAGGGATACACTAGTGTGGTTTCAGTGATTTGAAATTGGCTATCCATCAAAGCTTAAAGGCTCTGTTCCATACACTTACACCTTCATTCATCCCTCTCACTCAATTGCAAAAAGCTGCCTTCTTACCATCATTCCATCACTTCTTATCAGCTTCAAAAGCAGAGCTAGGGTTTGTTTCAAAACAACTGTAATCAAAATGTCAGGAGAAGGAGGAAATGGTAGTGGTGAAGAAGGCCAAGTGCCTAGGAGGCAGAAGCACAGAGGTGGGAAGGTTAATAGGTTTGAAACCCAAGACACTATGGAGCTTAATGCCTCTCCTATGATTGTCACATGTTTCCAAAATGTAGTGTGTTTTCATTTTTGTGAAAAATTCCAACAAGTACAAAGTCACCCTGAGCTCACTAGGTTATTTATCCTCAACCTACATGATAAACAAGTGAATATTGTAGGGGTAAACTTTGAGTTGTCATCAGATGCCATTTCTATTGCCACTGGAATGCCTAATATTGGTGAAAAATGGTTTAAAAGAGCAAATTTAGACATAAGCTGCTATGAGCCATTTCTTAAACCCAGATACAAAGAAGGCTGCAAATCTATCTTCCCTTTTTCACATTTGCTGGAGAGGTATGCACCCTTGATGAGGGTCATCATGAAATATTTTACATGTGAGGGAAGGTACTCTAGACTTTACTCCTATCATATCGGATTACTCATGCATTTTACTAGGGTTAAGATGCTTCATTTACCCTACTACCTCTATAGGAGTATTGACAAGATGTCTTCTGTTGTACAAAAGAGGAACTATTCCTAGCAAATACAAATTTTGTTTCATCACTCTCTAATCAAGATGGTTGTGCTACATCAGTTGGAGAAAAAAGGCATAACATGGGAGGTTTTCATTACCCATGAGGTCTTCACCAATCCATAACCCCATCATCAGTAAAATTTCCCCTCATCATCTCACCCTCTTCGCCCTACTCCTCCATCACCTCCTACTGATTATGCTTCATCATCTACACATGTATCCTCACCTCAAGAAAACCTTCCTTCCTCACCCTCTCCCAATGCATCAGATAAAGAGGGAAGTGGCAGTGAACAATCAAGTGACCATGAAGGAGGAGGTACTGATCAATCAAGAAATAAGGATGAAGCAAGCAGTAATGAGGAAAACTGAAGAGGCAGTGGTCAGCAATGAAGAAGAAGACAACATGGACACAAATGAAGCAAGTGACAAAGAGACAGATGATGATGATATTGGCAGTAAAACTAAGAGCCACAATGACAGTAAAAATAGTGAGGCTCCTAGTAGTGACAAGGGAAGTGATGATGTTGGAAGCAAAGAGAACAATGATGAGGCAGAAAACATGGAAATTGATAACAATAATGATGCTAATGACAACAGTGACACCAAGGAAAAAAATGTCAGTGAATTTGATGATAACAGTGAAGAAAATGAAGAGGCTAATAATAGAAATGAAGATCACAACAGTGATGAGGCAAGAAGCAGTAAGGAGGAACACAACAAAGGGCATGATAGTCAAACAAAGTGCCATGGGGATAGTCATGACAGTGAAAATAGTGAGGCTCCTAGGAGTAATGAGGAGAAAAATGAAGAAGCGGAAGAAAACAATGCAGAAACCAATGATGATAGCTCTAATAGTGATAATAGAAATGAAGAAAAAGGCCAATAAGACATGGAGGTAGATGTCAATGAAGATGAAGTAAATGACGAAGAAAGCAACTAAGGTAATGATGATGATGAGGTTGGAAATAGCTCACAGAACCAAGAAGATAGTGAAGCTGATATTAGTAAAGGAGAAAGGGATGATGATACAAAGGAAGAAGTGAGCCAAGATGTCAGTGAACCAAACAAAGATGACCAAAATCATGGAAACAAGACATATGGTACTAAAATGAGCAGAATTGAACCTCTTCCATTAACATACCAAAGAGGAGAAAGGAATGTGTTTGCTGCCTCTAAAAGGCAAGGGGCCATGCCTTCCACATCCACTAAGCCACTGGATAAAGGCAAAGAAAAGGTGAAGGAAGAAGAAGAAGATCAGCATGAGGTTGAATATGAATTTGAAATCATTGACCTTGACAGTGAAAATGAAGTTGAGGAAAGGGTTACAAGCATATTTCTCCAGAGCAAAGATGCATAGATTAGGGACCTACAAAGATAGCTTGGCATGGAAAAGTATATTATTAAGTATTATAAGGATGAAAAAAAGTAGCTGAAGAAGACACAAAGAGATCCTGGCCTACAGAAAAAGATGGCCAAGCACTATGCATTTAAAAATCAAATTGCAAGGGCCAAGATCAAAAGAGCCCTTGCCGAAATTCAAGAACTCAAGGAGGAAAAACACCAAGAAAACCTTGAGATCTTAGCTGATGCTTCTCTACAGGCATCCCAAACTCCATGAAGAAGATATTTGTAATTTTTGGGAACTTTTTGGAACTTTTTGGTTTTCGCTGATTTGAAGGGCTGAAAGCGCAACACCCTTGGCGCTATGCTTTTCCTACAAGCATCCTCAGGAGGAAAAATTTACACTTTTGGAATCCTCAGCTTAGGTAGAACATGCTCAGCAAATTTCAGATCATTTGTAGCAGTTTTGGTCCCTCAAAAGGCATAAAAACATGCCAAGTTTCACCTTTCTGCCATGTTTTCAGGGCTGGTGCTGTGCCTTGAGTAGCTTTGGGAGATTTAATTTTTTTACTGGTTAATGGAGCCCAATTAGAAAATGAATGGCAGTTTTGGAAAGTAGACTCAATAGGCTTTCCAATGAGCCATCACGGAGCCAATTCTGACATTGAGAAGGCTTTCAAAACTTGGTTGCAAGACAACTCAGTATTTCTGTGTAGGCACTGCGCCTTTAGATCTCTGAAGCTGCCCCCTTGCAAAAAGTCAACAAAACACACTGAAGGATATTTTCGAGTTTTGGGAAAATCACTCGAGATCTGTTTGAGGAGTTATGTTTAAGTTATCTTTCATTTATTGCAATAATTATTATATTCCTTGGGCCTTGCATGGCCTCTTTGGACATAAATGACATTTATGGTGTATTTATGAGTTCTAGAAGCCTCTTAGGGTTTCCACCTCATTTGCTAGTTAAATAGAGCATTGAGGCCTCATTGTAATTGTTGGATTTTTATTGAGAGTAATATACAGACTTTGAGATTGAAG
Source organism: Pinus albicaulis (assembly GCA_034641835.2). NCBI lineage: Eukaryota > Viridiplantae > Streptophyta > Pinopsida > Pinales > Pinaceae > Pinus > Pinus albicaulis. The sequence continues at coordinate 1,454,905,720 of CM076584.1, forward strand.
AGAAATTGGATTTGGTGCTTGATGATGGCTTTGGACTGTGCATCTGTGGATTGAGCTCACTCTTAGGATTCATTAAGCTTGGTTATATGGTGATGTTTTCTATATTTTTATTTGTTTTCTTCAGTTCTCAATGTTTCTTTGATCATGGGATAGAAATATTAGAGTAGGATATGCCTTTGGCACCTTGATTTGTCTTCATCCTTTGATTTCTATGTTTTCTTCCTCATAGTTTTGCTAAAGAATCCTCGAATGCTCTTTGGTATTACTAATATGTTATGTTGAGGTTTTATTTGTTTACATGCAAGTTTTAGAGAATCCTTCACTACTCTCTTAGCTTACTTATATGTTGTTTCTAAGATCTGCTTAACCTAGTTTATATTGAAGAATCCTTCATTGCTCTTCAATTTTTTTATGCTATCATCTTAGAAGCTTTTCCTTGTTTACTAGTTTTTTAAAGCATCCTTGATTGCCTATTAACTCACTATTTTCACTGCTCCATGTTCATTTCATTCTCCCTAGACCTACTTAGATAGTTTTGGCCTTGTCAACTTTCCCTTTGAACTATCCTTGACTCATTTTTATACTTTTCAAAACCTTTGTAGACTCCATAGCCCAATGGATTGATCCTCTCTTACTCTACTTATTCTTCTTGACAACCTATCCAACCAAACAAACAAGCAAGAAAACCCTAATCCGTATAACTAGCCTAATATCAAAACCTAAAAGATATCAAGTAAACAAATTTTACAAGCAAACATTAGAGAGAGCCCTCTCTGAGTCTAGGAAGGCTAGGTCCTAGGACTCAAATATTGGTTTGATGTTACCCCTGTTCATTTGTTCTTGCCAATCTAAAAATTACGGGGACCTAACATAATGGCGATCACGGTGGGACCTCTGAGTACATAGTAGCCTGAATATCTCTTAAAGACTCACAGACCCTCAGTTAAAATTAGAAAGTCCAGTGTTAGCCAGGAGTAGCATCTAATTGATTCACCATACTAGCAACATGATGACTCAACTGGACCACACTCATTAGAGACCTTAGTGTTACATAGAAAAACTCAGAAAATCCCTAAAAATATCTCTAGATTGGTTTTTGTAAATTATTGGTGGTGGAACACAAGTATATATCTTCCAATCAGTAAAAAACACATCCACCTAGTGACTCCACTAGCCTCTAGTAGGCCTACAAACTTTACTAGTTCTTATAGACTTCCCTAGGATTGTGCCAAATCAGCCCTGAGCAGTGTAGAGGCCTAGTCACACACTGTGTGAGTTCATCAAACCTTAAGAGAGGCCTACCTTTCGAAAAAAATCCATAAACTCTTTTTACTTCAGGACTGAAATCTGGCTTCATAGAGAATTAGCACCAGATCTCACCCCGACGCAAACCCTCCTACCATAGTTGATGACCCTGAAATATTTTGTGGCAAAATTCTAGGACTGAAGATTCAACTAGGGTTAGAAGAATTCATAGAGAAAGTTTCTAGGGCCCTTGTTTTGAAATAAAATGGTTTTTGAGTTGCGGATAACAGGTGGCCGAACGCAACCATGGTAGACAGAGAGCTGTCACAGTTGCGAAGAACTGAAGAGAAGGTGGCACAAATGTTGTGGAAACAAGAACAAATGGCAGAAGGAAGCGACAAAGAACAAGAAGTGGAACTCCCAATGATCAGGGAAATGCAGCAAACAACACAGCGGAAAGGAAGGGAGAACTGTCAGTTGTGTTGGCAAAGGAACAAATAGGTAGTCGGCCAGCGGAGACAGGAGGTTGGCACAGTAGGGATCAGAGGATAGGAGCCATAGGAGAGCTCTGTTTGTTCTGTTCTCTCTCTCTGTTCATTCTGTTCTATCATATGTGATACAATTGTAATCATTTCTGCCAGGATCGCTCTAAGGAGCAATGTACTATCTCTTGTTGTTAATGCAATACATTATGATCTGGGTTTGATGTTTTGAGTTCGGTACTGTGTTTTTGATTCAGTTGAATATGCGGGTTACTTTAAATTTTGTTTTTCGTCCTGAATACGTTCATGAGTATTGTCATTTGTAGAGTAGTTACACTTATTTGGAGCACTTAGTCCTATCTGTTTTATGATATATGTTATGCTTGATTGATACCTGATATGATCCTAAAATTAGGAAGGTCACGACACGCCTCGGGTGAGACTCTCTACTCTTCGGAGTAGGGTGAAAATGCCGGCGTTGTGCTAGACTACTGCGGAAACCTTGTTGGCCTCCATCCTGACCCAAGGTCTTGCCCAAGGGACCTTCTTCCTTGCCAAAAAATGGTTCTGTTGCCGGGACTTGATATTCCATTTTGTTATTAGATCATGGTATCACGGATCTTCGAGAAAGAAATACGAAACTGGTGGGATAACCACCTAGATCAGTTCATAGCTCAGCAAGCGGAGTTGAGACAGCAAAGGGAGAAAGCTGTTAAGAATCGGGTTCTATTCTCTGAATCCACCAGTAATATCTACGAGATTTTCTAGGGAAAGTTTCTAGAGGATCTCTACAACTAGTTGAGGATACTACAAACCAAGACAGTCCAAAGAAGCTGTAATTTTCCTACTTAGCCTTAGCTAAGAGGGGACATTCAATTTTGATTTAATTTATGTTTTATGAGTAAATGAATAAAGGAGGACATGTAAAACTCCTAAAAATCTGAATAAATCAATGCCCATGTGAACAAAGACAAATCTGGGCTATGTAAATAATCACTTGCAGGTGTGAAAGAGGTTTGAGCCAAAGACTGGGTCCACCTTGACCAAATCAACTGCACTGTCTAGGTTCATTGTATCTCCAAAAGGGACTGCGTAGTTCTAGAAGGGAGCCTCTAATGTGAAGAGGGCTAACTCATCAAAGTGGTTTAGGGTTTGCAAGGGTTTCCTCATCTTATAAAAGAAGGAGGAGAGCAACATGGAGAGGTTGTTGATAGATCATATTTCTGAAGTATTTTTCTGCTCAGACAAATATCATTCTCTGCTGTTTAGTGGAGGATTGTGACTGGAATTCCTGTTTATGGGTTTCATCTCTTCCCTTGAGGATAATTGGAGGAGTTCTTTGCTGAAGTAGGCCACTATGTGGTTTGAGGCCAAGTTCTATTATTCATGAGCAGCGCTGGCCCATTGAGGGTTTTGCAGCTGCTATCTTTTGTAGCAAGTGGTGTTCTAGATCTGCTTAGATCTAGCTTGTTTTGAGAGGATTTATCTGTTGGAGTGTGTTATTCAGCCTCTAAAGAGATAGCTGATCCATAGTTTGTATCAGATCTGTAATTTCATTCCAGTTATTTAGTCTCCTTCTCCCTCTACACAGTTTCTGCTCAATACTGTGTTATTTTGTGAGAGGGATTTCTTGTTTCAATTTGCTATCAGTTTGGAGGAAGATCTCTTGGTGTTAGGCTTGCCTTCCCTTGGTGATCTATGGATTGGGTTGCTGATCCATGTCTCTATATATCTGATCTATTTCAGTAATAAAAGTTATCTTCAGAAATTTCTGGGTTTTCTGCAGCACTGCAAATTGTAATTCAAATCTACAACTTATTATGCAATATTTTGATGTAATTCCAACTGGATCTTGTTCCTAAAGTATTATAGTTTCCAGATCTGTATTAGATATGATGTTTTATCCATACATATGTCAGAGATCTGAAATGTAATGTAGAGCAGCTGAACCATCTGGAAAATAACACTGTCTATGTATTTCTGCAGTTTATTCCTAGATTGTAACTCTAATTTCTGAAGGGATTTTGCCCTAGTTCTCTTTGTAATCTATTGTAAAGGAAATAAGCTCAAATAGAGATTAGATTTACTATTATATCTCCAAAGTATCAGATCTTTGGCTGTCCTTCTCTGAGTTTCAGTCAAAACTGCGCAATTCTAGTAGCTGGGGTTTTCATCTTGTAGCAGCTCTTCTCTTTGGTTGATTTCTAGCTAGTCTTGACTGTGGGAGATCTGTTTAATGTGCTTAAACTCATTTTTTTCAGCTGAAATTATGTATATAAGTTACATACAACATAAATGAGGGGATCCCTACCCTAATATGTGTTATTCTTGCTCAGATTTACCTATACAACGTTTTCATTGAAGACCTTATTGAGATTCCTCAAAGGGATTATTCCAAGTTCTATAGGCAGAGTCTACAATTGGCCAGATGGCCTCTGGTTCTCATGCTCTTTTCAGAGGTGACATAACTAGTAAATGCGTCTGTAGTCCATCTTAGAAATAGAATCTTGAGAATCCCCAAAAAGAAATATTACAGTGGTATTGAAGCTCCACTCTTGGTTCAGCCTGTGCTAACATTGGAGCCTCAGTCATGTTGCATTCCAAAGAAGAAGATCCTACTTCTGAGAGGGAGAGGAGATATCGGAATAGAAGTCATATAAAGTATGACTACACTACTGTTGAACTTGACAAGGGTTAAGACAAGGGGAAAGCCCCTGAATTGGTGAATGATAAAGGTAAGGAGGTAGAGGAGTTTGTGAGAACTCTCTTGGAAGCTATGCAAGATATATCCAAGGAGATAAAGGAGATGAGGGTAGACAGAATGAGGGAGTCCCTTGGAAGACTCCATCAAGGAGAAAGTTCTGAAATGTCTCAGTTTGGGACTGGTCCACATGTGAGCTTGCCACAAGTTCAACATATCTCACAATGCTCTACAATGCCTACCTTCTTAGCTGTAGAGAATGAAGGGCTTCAAGAGCCAACCTCTTTGGAAGGCTACTTTGCAGAGTATGATGCACAAAGTCAAAGGTTCAAGGATGACTTGAGCTTTCAAGACTTCTGCCATCTCAAGGATCGGAGGAGGCCATTGCAGCAGTATAGAGATGGAGGGTTATTTCATGGGAGGCACCACACCATGGGCAGGTTCTTCTTGCCTAAATTCGATGGATCACCCTCTTGCTCTGCTAAAGCATGGGTGGAGAAGTTGGACATATATTTACAGCTGAATAAAGTGCCTGAAGTAGAAGCCATCAAGATTTCTGCGCTGCATTTTGAGGGAGAATCCCATAACTGGTGGTTTCATGGACTTTATACATTGGGGCACAACAATGTGTCCACTTATGCTGAGTTCACTAGGAGACTAGTGGAAAGATTTGATCGGAAGGATCCGGAGGCCCCTTTTATAAGCTTGGCAAAGCTTAAACAGACAGGAGATGCTGAAGCCTATATCTCTGAATTCCTGAGGCTGTCTGTAATGGTTCCTGATCTTTCAGTTGCAAGGAGAGTCTATATGTTCATTGATGGCCTGGAAGAACCTTTGCATGGGTTGGTTAAGTCCACCAAGCCCATCACTCTACATGATGCCATTGAAAGAACTAGGGATCTCCAAGATGCCTTGCCAAGGGCAAAGGCAACCTTCCCAAGCAAAGCTACTCACTCTTCTAAGGGGAAGGAAGGGAAAGATGCTCCACCGAAGGAGAGCTCACTGAAGACGCTTCTTGACAATGATCTTCGGAGGGAGTTGAGGAAAAAGAAGTTATGTTTCACTTGTCAATAGCCATGGGTACCGAGACATAGATGTGCTGCGGGAAGAGCACACTATATTGAAGTCTTCTCTGATTGTGAGCAGGAGGAAGGAAATGATGGACCTAGGAGAGGTCACAGCACTGGTGATGATGAGGAGGAGGATCCATCATCATCCAGAGAAGAATAAGGAGAATTTGCTCCAACCAGTGTGACTCTTGCTTCCTTGAGAGGAGTGCCCAAGTATTTGACTCTTATAGTGCAAGGTTCAGTTATGAACCAAAGAGTATCTATTCTTATTGACAGTGGGGCAACCCAAAACTTCATTGATGCTCACTTTGTATAAAGGAGAGGGATCCCTATTAATACTTTTGATGGGTTCTCTATTTTGGTACTGGGAGATAGAATTATGCAGTGCATGCAGTATGTTCCATCACTTTCTATGACTATGGGGACCTACACTTTTGAGGATCATTTCCTTGTAGTGGACATACCAGACACCAACATCATCTTGGGTGTCCAGTGGTTGATTAATTTGGGAAAAGTCACCACTAATTGGAAGGCCTTGCAGATGGAATGGGTGGATTTGAAGAGTGGGAAACAAAAAGTCATTCAAGGCATGCACACCTACCCTTCACTTGATGTCTCTACCCACAAAAAAAAGATGGAATTCTGCAGTGGGGGCAAGGACCTCACAGTTCCTTCCCTCATGTTTATGAGATTGCTGCAAGGGACATTCCTACATCATGGCAAGCCACTTGGGGTGCCATTAGATTCTGTGGGGAAAGCTTCACCAAGTGCTAAAACAATGGAAGAAAGAGTCACAACACTGTGGGAGGAAGCAAGGGGGAGGATCAGCCTTCCCACAAATAATTTTGGCATGCATGGTGCCAAAGAAACAAGTAGCAATAGGGCAAGCACAACCATAGATGCATCAACAGCGCTATCCTTGTTGAGAAGTGTAGATCCATATTGGAGGTCTCAACTCCTTGTGGAGTACTCCAAAGATCTGCACACCGGGATGATCTTAGATGGCATAAAGTAAGGAGGAGGCTATTGGGTCCATGAAGGGGTCATCTATCATCTTTGTAAAGTATTCTTGTCTCAAGCATCCAAGCTTAAGCAAGAGATACTACAAAGAGCACACAAGGTGTAGAGACCCAAATCTATATATATATATTACTAGATGAACGCTAGGCTTAAACACAACGAACTCTGACCAGAGATTGACTGGGAGGGCATTTACCAGATATGTCACCTCCTAAGGAGGATGAGATCTGGAGGCTACCTGGCCCTGTCCAGGCTCTGTCTAAGAGTACACTAGAACACGACAAAAGACACTGAGGTTGTCCAAGAAGGGGTGTGACTAACTTCCAATTTAAACCAATTCATACAAGTTTATGAAAACTTAGTAAAATTTAACTATTCATACCATAAGCATACAAAGCTGAACACAAGAATTTGCATCAGTTATATCCAAGTTCATAAAATTAGACTTCATACACATATGAGATCATCATAAATAAAAGCGATATAAATAAACGTGTACCGTACACCCTGAAACGAGAGCCAAACTAGACCTGCTGCTTGGCGAGCTCCTTTGATGTCGTCTACCTCCACACCTGAATGTGTCGTGCTCAAGCCGAATGCAGTGACTCACCGGTTAACCTCCCAGCCTACTCCTTGGGTACTCTCCTTCCCCGCGGACCCCCGAGCTGCAATGGGGTTGTACAACAAAAGAAAATGCTAGCTGATAGAGGTGAGCCTCTCTTGGCTCAAGAGTCCCCTCTCTATAACCCTCTATCTCACCAAACTCAACTATAGCTCATAACCACTCAAATTTGACATCATCTCCTCCATCCAACAATAGGATAAAACCCTCCCCCCAAAAGTCCTTTTCCCTTCCCTTTCCCTTTCTTTTATAGAATGTTTCATAGGTGACACTTGGAACTTCATGCATAAATAAATTTTTTTTTTTTATTAACCCAAAATTTGATTATTCACCCACCCATGTGTCATCCTCTCATCAAGACTCTCCAAAATAATTTACTTAATTATTCATTTAAAATAGTAAATTTTCCTCAACCCAATAAGACTTCCTATTTCTTCTCCTAGTTGTCTCTTGTTTCCCCTTTTCTACTCCTTAATTTGTGTTTATTACTGCAGTTAATTGATAAGTCTAAGATTTGGTCCCCTAAACTACCTCAATTTTCATTTATGATGAATATTCTTATGTTGGCTCTTGCCACATGGAAGTTCTCTAATTTCTCAAATTTTAATTTATTAATCTTATTATAATTCACCACCCTCTTCTCTTAATGAAGTTTTTTATAGATCTTTATACTTAACTCTTTGTCCCTCTTTTCCCCTTTTTGCCTAATTAAGTTACTCATATACATTATCCATTTAATATTTTGTTTTAACAAGGAAAGGGTAGAGTTATCATGGTAATTAATTTATCTCTTCCTATTCCTCCCTTACCCTAAGTTTTATTCTTGATTTAATTCTTTTGGTTCTAACCTCATATATCATTTGTTATGAATTAGTTGGATTTCATATATTGATTATATTGATTAGTTTCTTTAATGATGTCGAGGGTCGAGTTTAGTCATGTCCTTCAAGAACTTCCATTCGAAGTTCCAAGGGTGCCATGCCTAAGAATTTATTTTTGATGCCAAGGGTGCCAAGTCGGTCGTGCCCTTCAAGAATTTCTCTTGAAATTCCAAGGGTGCCACACCACTTGCCCTTCAAGCATCCAGTGGTTATGAGGAGAAATTATATGCACAACTACATAGACCCTTATCATCTTGTATGTTGCCTGCTATAGTGAGACTAATGGTGCTGGGGATCAAGGAGTTCGCCTTGATGTGCGCTCCCCAGAAATCCTCGTGAGCGAACCCAATTTGGGACCTGCCCCCATGGCATCATGATCTTCAAGGCGAAGGTGTTTCGACCTTTCCAGCCTAAGTCATGGCAGGAGTGCTAGTAGGTGAGATCAGGGACACTGTCCCACCCCTCCCATGAAGTTCCATCCAATTGTACAACCCCATCACCCATATGTGAGTCATTCGGCCAAGAAACTAACATGTTCCTACAACCACTGACATATCATCAGAGTATATATATATATCAAGTTCCAAACTGAACTTATAATTTCAAGACAAAATATTTATTCCAATCAAACCAGATGTTGTCAGCTTATCATATGCGAGTGCCTCTGGCGGTTTCCTGTAATACTCAATAATCATCAGTCACCAAGTTTCTTAGTGTTAGTAATTTTCATAACAAAATCATCAACATGACATAGTCATCCACATCATTTTTCATCGTGAACCAGAAGTAATGTAAGTAGACACATTCATCACAACTATCATCATCATAACGTCAATAGAAAATACATATCCATCAAAGCCACCATCATCCTAACACCGACTAGGAAATAAACACATCCACTAATAGTATAGTGAAGTGTCAGTATCCTCCACGTGGGGTCCCCAAATAATAATGTGTGAGCCTTAAGGCTAAATCATTGTTAATGTCATATCAAGGTTAGAAATCTAGAGTGGGGCACTACACAAGGAGTTCCTTTCCAGCTACATGCAGTCAGCAAAAATCTACTCCCTAATCTTGAAGAGTTTTGATTGGGAGGGTATGGAGGAAGAAATACATCAACATTATGATTGGGAGGAACTAAATTAGCACTTACAAGAGTGCAATAGTTATGTGGATATGGGACAGCCAAAGTATCCTATGCAGGAGACATTTCAACCATCTCCTTCTTCTCTCAAGAGAGGAGAAAAGCCCATGCCTAACTCTATGTGTGTGGGAGACTTGTATGGTAAGGAATCTGATCTTGTGGAGCAAGTTTATTTTTCTAATTTGGCACATTCTCTTACCATATGTATGTAGGCCATGGCTCCTACAAGGAGTAATATTACATGCAGATCTCATGCCAATGATGAGGCCAATAAAAATTCCAAAGCTGGCCACTCCCTTGAGGTGCAAAGGGAGGTTATTTATCATGATGGGTGCTTCCCAAAGGCACCTAATGAGGGCTTCACTTTCAGCCATGTCAAAGTGACCCATGAAGCAAAGATGTGGTGGGAGTACCACCTATCACACTTAGATCTACTCAAAACAAGGAGTGCACTGCGCTGGTACCTTATGTGGGATTGTGAACCACCTCCTCAAGTGCAAGTTTCAGTTTGCCTATATGTGATTTTGCTTCCATACATAGATGACATATTGGTTTTGTTGATGGGTATGTATGGGAAAAAAGTAAGTAGTGTATATGTGCCACATGGGATGGAAATTTATCATGTACTTCATGATACATGTTTCAGATATGACATTGCTTCACCCATGTTCATTTCTGTTGAGTTCTACACTCCTGAAGGGGCAGACTATGCACCTATCATGTTAGCATTGGAGTAGCAATTTCTGATGTATTGGCTTGGTGAGCACTGGATCCATGATGAGAGCTTGATTCTTGATGGTGCCATCAATGGAGGAGGAGAAGAACTATAGCTCTTACCCTATCAGTTGCTTGAGGACAAGCAACATTTTGGAGGGGAGAACTATAATGTTCCTACTTAGCCTTAGCTAAGAGGAGACATTCAATTTTGATTTAATTTATGTTTTATGAATAAATGAATAAAGGAGGACATGTAAAACTCCTAAAAATATGAATAAATCAATGCCCATGTGAACAAAGACAAATCTGGGCTGTGTAAATAATCACTTGCAGGTGTGAAAGAGGTTTGAGCCAAAGACTGGGTCCACCTTGACCAAATCAACTGCGCTGTCTAGGTTCATTGTATCTCCAAAAGGGACTACGTAGTTCTAGAAGGGAGCCTCTAATGGGAAGAGGGCTAACTCATCAAAGTGGTTTATGGTTTGCAAGGGTTTCCTCATGTTATAAAAGAAGGAGGAGAGCAACATGGAGAGGTTGTTGATAGATCATATTTCTGAAGTATTTGTCTGCTCAGACAAATATCATTCTTTGTTGTTTAGTGGAGGATTGTGACTGGAATTCCTGTTTATGGGTTTCATCTCTTCCCTTGAGGATCATTGGAGGAGTTCTTTGCTGAAATAGGCCACTATCTGGTTTGAGTCCAAGCTCTATTATTCATGAGCTGCGCTGGCCCATTGAGGGTTTTGCAGCTGCTATCTTTTGCAGCAAGTGGTGTTCTAGATCTGCTTAGATCTAGCTTGTTTTGAGAGGCTTTCTCTGTTGGAGTGTGTTATTCAGCCTCCAGATAGATAGCTGATCCATATTTTGTATCAGATCTATAATTTCATTCCAGTTATTCAATCTTCTTCTCCCTCTGCGCAGTTTCTTCTCAATATTGTGTTAATTTGTGAGAGGGCTTTCTTGTTTCAGTTTGCTTTCAGTTTCGAGGAAGATATTTTAGTGTTAGGCTTGCCTGCCCTTGGTGATCCATGGATTGGGTTGCTGATCAATGTCTCTATATATTTGATCTATTTCAGTAATAAAATTTATCTTCAGAAATTTCTAGGTTTTCTGCAGCACTGCAAATTGTAATTCAGATCTACAGCTTATTATGCAATATTTTGATGTAATTCCAATTGGATCTTGTTCCTAAAGTATTAGAGTCTCCAGATCTGTAATAGATATGATTTTTTATCCATAAATATGTCAAATATTTGAAATTTAATGTATAGCAGCTGAAACATTTGGAAAATAACGCTGTCTATGTATTTCTGCAGTTTATTCCTAGATTGTAACTCTAATTTCTGAAGGGATTTTTCCCTAGTTCTCTTTGTTATCTGTTGTAAAGGCAATAAGCTCAAATATAGATCAGATTTACTATTATATCTCTAAAGTATAAGATATTTTCTTGTCCTCCTCTGAGTTTCAGTCAAAACTACGCAATTATAGTAGCTGGGGTTTTCATCTTGTAGTAGCTCTTCTCTTTGGCTGATTTCTAGCTAGTCTTGACTGTGGGAGATCTGTTTAATGTGCTTAAATTCATTTGTTTCAGCTGAAATTCTGTATATAAGTCACATACAGCATAAATGAGGGGATCCCAGCCCTGATCTGTGTTATTCTTGCACATATTGCTTATACAGTGTTTTCATTGAAGACCTTGTTGAGATTCCTCAAAGGGATTATTCCAAGTTCTATAGGCAGAGTCTACAGTTGGCCAGGTAGTCTCTGGTTCTCACCCTCTTTTTAGAGATGAAATAACCAGTAAATTCCTCTGTATTCCATCTCTGAAATAGAATCTTGAGAATCCCCAAAAATGAATATTATAGAAGCTCGCGGAAGGTCTGTTGCAAGTGGTTGCATGTAGATCTAGTAGCACTCCATCGGTTAGATACTGATTTGACCCAAGAAGTAGATTTATGGGTGCAATATACCTTGGAGGGGAACATAGTGGAGTTTTTAGTTGAGTGTTACCAGTCCTTCTCGAAAGCGGAGGACATATTCAAGTCAGGGTTGTGTGGAGAGTTGTTGAAGGAGATCCCTCTGTGGATCAAAGCTTTGATGGTGGATGAAGGATTAATGGAGTTCAAAAAAATCTGAGATGGAGACTTGAACCTCCAGTATTAGGGGAAGGAGCTGAGGGAGAGATGCTACAAGTACGTTGGAAAGGGGAATAGGGATATGGATGCTAAGACCTCCAGGAGGTTGAGGGAACGACGAGCACATCGGAGGGCGCACATCGTTGAGAAGTGACGAGAAAGGGTGATGAAGGAGTTGGAGAAACAGGAAATGAATAGAAAAGACAAGGAGAAGGCTCCTCAAATGACAAAGGAGATGGAAGGTCAGGTGTATTCCCAAGATATAGGAGGGACCATCAAGGAAGTGCAGCAGGTGTATAGGAGCCCAGCCCAAACAGAGAAGGGAAAGGAGTACGACGAAGATGACACGCACCCCTAGGAGACGTTCGATGTGGAGTTGCATGTTGCGATGGAGCAGCTATTTCGAGAGGGGCTGACACCCATAACCCCAGGTAACTCTATTCCAAAAAGTTCAAGTAGCTCTAGTCCCGACCTTCCCCTATTACTCTATCAGCCACTAGGTGAAATTTTTGTTAAGTTACAGGAATTGAGTAAGTTGAGTAGTGTTCAGTCTACAGTAGTAATACACACTAGCAGTAGTGCTAGTAATACCATTTCACAACTAAGAGTCAGGGGTTTTGTTCAAGTAACACCCACATAAGAAAGCATGGTGGGATCATTTACCTGATACCCAGAGTTCTCTAGGAGGGGTAATGATGATGTGGAACAACATTGGTACCTCTGCGAAGCCATATGGAGGGCTCAACAAAAGCTAGAGGCAGGTAAGTTGATAGAATTTCAAACTACTCTCAGGGAGAGAGCTCTACGCTATTTTATAAAGTGGTCTGAGGCTCATTAGAACCCAGCGATAAACAACGTAAAGAGAGACTTCGTTAAGGAATTCAAATTACCCCAAACAGATCAGCAGGGTTTGTTAGAGATGTGGGAGATCAAGTAGTGAGAGGGGGAAACTGCATGGGATCTAATGAGGAGAATTAAGGATGCGATTGGAAAAATCAGCTGTCCAATCGATCTGAACCATCAAAGATATTGGTTCATCAAGGCCCTTTTTCCATTAACAAGAACTTCGCTAACCCAACAGAAGATCGAGACATTACAAGATGCATTGGAGCAAGCTATGAAGATAGAGGCCATGGCGAGATATCTGCAAGAATTTAAAGGAGGAGCATCAGCTCAGGACCCTTCCATACTGGGGTTACAACATTAGATAGCTAGCCTAATAGATAAGCTGAAAGAAATTCAACCAATGTCGCTAGCAAGACCAAATGTATGGTATATGCACTCTCTAATGGAAGGACACATGGTAACCGAACGTCCTAGGTTGCGAGGCCAGAATGTGGGGACATCAACAATGTTGTGGTCCCGTGATTTGGCAGATTGGTAGACCAAACGACAGGGTAACATCAGACCAGTATTTGGAGTCCTAGGACCTAGCCTTCCTGGACTCAGAGAAGACTCTCTCTATTATGCGAAGGATATGAACTTGATCGTTTTGGATGATTGATTTTAGGCTAGTTGTTAAGTGTAATTTGTTTGTTTGTTTTGGGTTTGGGGTAAGATGATCAAGTAGGATAGGTGGAAATGAGAGGTTATCAAATCAATAGGGCTATGGGGTCAGATGAAGTCAAGGGTGTCTAAATGATGAAACTGAGTGTATTGCAGGGTCGATTTAGCAAGGTTAATGGATACTTTAGGTGATGTATGAGATGTAATGAACATTAAGTCTGGGAAAAAACTAAGAGGTATTAAACATATATAGTCTGAAGCAATAACTCATGAGGTAGGGCAAACCATTAATATCTATGAACAATACTCAAACTGATAAACATGTAAGATGAACATTCCAATGAAACATAGAAGCATTAGAACTTTAGAAATTCACCTTCAAATTTTTGGGAAAACACATAAGATAAACAAACAACTCAATTTATGGAGAGAGAAATCCTAAAAAACATATATCAAGTTATTGGGAACTCTGAAATAAGTTGGTAATCATGAGCAAAGGGCAAGATCAAAACGAGACCTCTTTGTCTTAACCTAATCAATCAATATTCCATAGAAAATCTTCAAGATAGGGTTTTGAAAACTTTAAATAAGCAGGGCATACCATGAATCATACTTATAATCTAGCATACTAACCATTCATGAAATAAAAACAAGTTTTAGTGGGCCTAAGGAGTAGTCAAGAATTCCTTAAGATGACTAAAGGAGGAAAACATCAAGGCTATAACAAACAGAAGGTTTGAGGTGCTTCCATGAGCATGTCTCAACCTATACTTTTCTGATCTATAGCAACCAAGAAGAATGAAATATAAATGAGGAAAAGAAAACATTAACAAGTTAAAAAAACATCACCATTCACCAAGCTATGGAATCCTTCAAACATGCTTCTCCATCATCAAGCCAAACAAGCTATTCATTCACTTCATAAAACCAATTTCTTCTCCAAGCTCATAAAACCATGTATTTCTCTTAAAAAAATCAAGTCCCAACTGTTTACAATGAATACTCATGCCTTATATAACAAACAAGGAAGAGGAGAGCCAAAGAGAGTATCTAGAAGCCTATTGGCTAAAAAGAAATATCCTAAGTTGTCCTTGAGGCTTTGCAAAGCCCAAGGCACAAAAATATCTAACAAAATATCTTTCTCGGCCCAAAATAGCAATTATATTGAATTTTAGGCCCTGACAAGAATGAGAAAACTTGCCAAATTCACATTCTGCCCAGTCACCTACAGGAGCGCAGCACACTGTGTCAAAATTTGAAAACTTTGCTAGGAGCGCAGCACAGAAATAGGCCTTTTTTGCAACAGTCTTTTGGAGGCCTTCCCGATGTCGAAAAATGCTCCGAGATGGCCCGTTGGAAAGCTCTTGAAGTATACTTTCCATATATACCATTAGTTCTTCAATATGAGCTCTGTAAGTTTCCCAAAAAGTAGAAAAGGCCAAAACTTCTAGGAGCGCAACACATGCTCAGAAAAGTGGGCAGAAAGGTGAAAAAATGAGTGTTTTTTACCATTTTGGGGGGTCAAAACAACTCCAATTCAACTGAGAATTGGTGAGCATACTCCTCTAATGATGGGGAATAAAAAAATGTCAGCCTCGCCTCCTGAATATGCCTTGGGAAAAAGCGCAACACAGGGTGTGCTTCTCTCCTAGCCTCAAAACTTGCAAAAAACAAAAAAATGTTCAATTTCTCCCAAATTTGGTAGGTAGGTGTCTCATGGGTCCTTGGATACTTTTAGAAAAAAAAGGGCCAAAATACTATGCCTAGCTTGGTATTTTTCATCTTTTGGTGTCGGGCCCTCATTTTGGGCAGTTTTGAGTTTTTTCCTTGCAAAGTGGTTTCTTTGTCTCGTAGTGCTCAGTCATTCTCCTTTGCAATGTAAGAGGTGCCTTGATCATTGTTTGGTACATTTTCACCTTCATGACTATCCTTCTCTTCATTATTTGACACACTTTGTTTACTATCAAATTCAACCCTTGTACCACTGCTTGCACTCTTTGTGGGGTCACTGTCTTGGGCACTCTCATTAGTCTTTCCCTTACTGTGATGGTCATTTTCTTCTTCATTAGGTGAGTTCTCTTGGCTGATTTATTCTTCACTATCCTATTCATTATATTCATTATTTGGCTTATTGTTATCATTGTCTTGCCTATGGTTTTTACCTTTAATTTCAACCTCTGTTTCATAACTTGTATCATTTGCACTTTTTCTATGTTCACTGCCTTCAGAATTGGTCCCTTCACCATTATGCATACTGTCCTTTTGGTTGAGTTCTTCTTCACTGTTTGGTCCATTATTTACTCCTTTTCCTTGACTGTGACTAGTTATTTGACTATCATTAGTTTGTTGACTGTCACTAGTGTGTTCACTGTCTCTAGGCTCACTGTTTTCATCTCTGTTTTCTTCTTCATCAATACTTTCTTCTTGGTCACTGCCTTCATTAATTTCTTATTGGCCATCACTGCTTTCTCTAGACCAAATTTCAATTTCCTTTGTGACCTTATCTTTAGAAAAACATGCATATGTAGGAAGAGTTCAGAATACCTCTTCAAAATTCCTCCACAGCAGGGAAAATGGATCAAAAAGCTTGTGGGAAGAGTCGGGTCAACCCTGAATGTGAAATCATGCGGAGGCTGCAAAAATGTGGTAGGAGTGCAGCACAACTCTGTTAGGCAGCTCGGGTAATCGTTCAGCGTTAAACACCGTGGCAGGAGCACAGCACTGAGGGTCGGGTGGCTCGGGTCATCGTTTAGCGTTAAAGACCGTGGTAGGAGCCCAACACTGAGGGTCGGGCAGCTCGGGTCACTGTTCAACGTTAAACACTGTGGCAGGAGTGTAGCACAACTCCGTCAGGCGACCGTGAACGTGCCTGCGTGCAGAGTTCAAAACTGTGGTGGGAGCGCAACGAGGTGCTGGTCGGGCGACTCTGAACATGGTGTCATGCCACCCCTCTGAACTCTGGGAAAATGTGTAGGAGCGCAACACCACTCTACAGGCACGTAGCGTGTAGTGTAAATTTAAATAGGGAGACGCTAGAGGTGTGCAATGTGACTCTATAGGAGCGCAGCACACATAAAATTTTGCCCGAGGACTCTAGCGAAAAAATTGAAAACCCTCACTGTGTGTGTAAATGACCAAAGGAGCAGGGAGATGTTGTTTTGTAGTGGTTTTATAATTTTTTGAAAAATTAGAAATACAACCCACTTCTCTAAGGTTACTTTGAACTCCTTTACTTTTGCCAATACTTTTTTGGAGCTGGCACCCTTTTTTACAAACTTTGGCAGACTTGGTGATTCTGCTTGTTTTTTTTCATTTTTCACCTTTTGAATCTAGACATCTACCTTTTTCTATTGATGAATGTTGTCTCTATTCATGAGTCCTATGTCCTCCATGTCCTTTTCATCTTTTTTCAATCCTAGGAGCTATTTTTAAATGTCTTCTGAAAACCTTTTGATCACTGTCTCTTTTGAACTTGGACATTTTACTTGATCAATGATGACCCATGCTTGTCATAGTTGCTTTCCTTGGCAATTTCTTCCCATGTTTGTCCCTTTTAGCCACTGGAATATGTATCGAACTGTTATTTATAGGAAAGAGACCTTTGAACTGATATTTCTTGTCTCTTCTTGCTGATACTCTTCATCATCTTTATGCCTTTGGTGTAGTGGAGTATTAACCTTTATGTCTGCCCTTCTTGATCTTCTTTAAAAAACCTCTGATTTTACCTTTTGCTGAAGTGGAGTTAGTGCTTGTCTACCAAACTTTAGAAGGTAGTTTGAAAACCCTTGAAACCATCTTCTATGATGAAGGAGGTTTCTTTGTCACTATTTTGACCCTCTTTGTCCATCTTCCCAAACTTCTGAGTTTTTAGGGATGTTTAGAAAAAAGAAACACTTATTAAACTCATCACTTATGTCTAAAAAGCCTTCAATGATCATTTGGAGGGGAGGCTTTCTTTTGATTTTGTAACCCTAGTATTTCTCTATTTCTTGATCAAAACAGTCATAAACTTTGATTTCCATCAAACCCATACCTTTCTGCTTTCTTCTTGGTTGTGAGTTGTTTTCTTATGATGGTGCTGATACATCCTTTTTGTGATTTTTGCATAGATATCTCACTGGGAAGTCACCTGCTATGCTAAAAAGCTGTAACTCCACTGATACTCTTTTTATTTTTTGCCTTAGCTGATTGGTTTCAGGTGCCTAGCCTAGGAGCGCATCGCCATGTGTAATTTATATGGGAAAAAATTTCCAGGAGTGCAGCACAGAAATAGGCCTTTTTGCAGCAGTGTTTTGGAGGTGTTCCCGATGTCGGAATTGGGAACATGATAGCTCGTTAGAAATATTAACCTGTATACTTTCAAAATATACCATTTTATTCTTGATTGAATCTGATTTTCCTTGTCAAAAGTGGATTTTCCCATGAATGGTCAAAACGTGCTGAGTGATGGTGTAGAAATGCAGAGTGCTGGTGCAGACAACATTTGGAGGCCTTCCACAACTCCAAATTGAGCTCATGATAGATCATTGGAAAGATATTCAAGTCTAGTTGTCATGGGATGCATCAATAAAGTCATTTGGACACTCTAGCTATGAGAAAAATTGATTTTCCTAGGGTCACTCCAGCAGTGCAGAAATTCTCCCGTGACACCTGTATTTTTGAAATTTCTCCCAAAAAAAGATACCTGTGTAAAAAATGAAGGAGGTTTTTCTTCTTGGACCTATTATAGACAACAACCACTCTTACTTTTGTCAAATTTATCTCTGTTAGGTCAGAAACATAGTTTGAAGAAAAACTAGCCCTAGGAGTGACAAATGATTGGCCCTTGGAATGAATTCTTGGAAAATGATGGACGCATGATGTTTATGAGTTGGCATGGCTTCATGATTGCTGATATGACCTACCATATGCTTCTTCTTCTCCTATGCCTCTTTTCCATAGCAACCCTAGCTTAGTTGGAAGAGGAAATTAGGGTTTGGTGTAGGGGATTTAGGACTGCCTTGTAGAGGGAATGGACTGAAGGGGTTTAGGGTTGTCTAAATTCTTGGGGAAATTTTGGGGGATAGGGATAGATGTTAGAGAGTAGGGGAAAATAGAATTTCAAGAATTGAGTGAGGGGAGAAGGTAAAAAAGGGTAAAACACAGGCCTAGTCTCGAAAATTGTCAAATTGTAGCAATAGGCTAGGCTTTGTAGAAAAATGATGAGTTTGAGGGATAAGAGTGATGAGAAGTGTTTATGAAGGTATATTAAGGATAGGGGAAGGTGTAAGAGCATCAGGATACAATCTTTATTGATGATTTAGCCATGGAAGTCATGAAACCAAGAAAAATGCCTTTAAAAACCCTAGATGGACAATGAAGGAGTTAGGCAAAAATAGAGGGCTGAGGCCAAAAGTGGAAAAACATAGTGATAATGAGTGGCATGAGCCCATGATGGGTCCTTTGGGAGTAGTTAGCTGACCTTGACATGATGGGATGATTAAATAGTGAAAAATTTATCCTAATAATAATGAAGGCAGTGAGATTTCTAGAGCTCACAATGTTCATGAACTTTGTTTCTAGAAATCTAGGATAAGTATTTAGTCATTTATGAGAAAAAAAATTACTGATGACTAACAGTGGCTCCACTTGGGGAGGGCAGCTCCTTTTTAGGAGGTGTCTAGAATTTCAGATCTCTTGGTT
This sequence comes from Pinus albicaulis, assembly GCA_034641835.2. Taxonomy (NCBI): domain Eukaryota; kingdom Viridiplantae; phylum Streptophyta; class Pinopsida; order Pinales; family Pinaceae; genus Pinus; species Pinus albicaulis. Next base: position 1,454,924,925 of record CM076584.1, read on the forward strand.
TATGAAGACGAGTGCCTCATCCATTGGGCAGATTTTCTTCTTTCTTTGCTGCTACTTTCCTTGAAGTAGTGATTTTGAAAATATGAAAGCATGATTAGCTCAACTTCACTTTTACCTACCCAACCTACTCGCCTAAAATTTTTTCTTCCTTGGGTGCACTTGAACTGGAAAACCCATTGAAATTTTTATTTTGAAAGTGAAAACAAACTATCTACTTCTACACTTATCTCTTCTGGGAGTTCAGATTAGGTTATTGAACTCCTTTGATTCTCTACATATTCTATTCAACTGTCAAGGTTAAACTGTTTGACAAGATTCATTCACTAAGCTAAAAAAATGAAATTGAAAACATGACTAAATCAGGATTAGACAATTTGATTTATCATGGGTTTGTGGCATAAAAACAAGCTGCACACAAATGTTATTTTTGTACAAAATAAGACTAGAAAAATCAGAGCTAAGATACATAGTTTGCTATTCATCCCTGTTTTTCTCCTTGGTTCTGTTTTGGGCCGGTGGAACTAGTATCTTTCTTTCCTAATCTATTTTCTTTGACAAGTCAAGCTTCAATGATTTTACCAGCACTCTTTTCACTAACTTATCAACAATAAATTTAAAACATGTTCAACCATGATTAAGCTATATAGTTGAACAAGACATTCTTTTTGCACCAGTAGTGGCGTTTAGGCTTGCACACTTTCAGTATTACTATTTTTTGGGTATGGGGATGTACCTTTTCTTTAGAATCTGCCCTATTTTCTAATTTTTCTATGTTTTGTGTTTATCTCTCTTTTTGGTCTTTTCTTCACACAATGGTATATACAATGAGTGAAAATTTTGAAGCTAAGGATCTTGACAAAAGTAGTGTTTGAGCATCCTGTCTTCAAAAGGATCTCCTAACATCTTTTGTCCATTCAACTCTTGAAAATAGAAAACATAGTTACCTCTATTTGACAACATGGTATAAGGATTATTCCAAGAGTTTTCAGAAAATCCATGATCCCCTTGGTGCTTCTTCTTTGACCTTTGCTCTTCAAATCTGTTTGAGTCAAAGATCCTCTTCAAGTAGGCAAGGTATTATTTATCATATTTAAAACAAATGATGAAGTCATCCATGTACACCATAGTAGAGAAATTTAAAACTAAAGGCATAGTTTTTGGAAGAGTATCTCCAGCACTTTCTAGCCCGGGAGGTATTTGTTTAAGCATGCAACTATCCCAAGGAAATTTGAAAAAATCTTTGAGCTAATTGATCTGAAGTGGTATCATCTGATGGTAACCTGAAAAACTATCATGCAATGAGATTTGGTTAGAAAACCATACCCTTTTTAAAGTATGATATTTTTTGGTAAAAAGGTATTTGTCCTTTTGGAAGGGTTTCTCCTGGTACCTAAAGTCTATACAAAGCCTATGTCCCTTTTCCTTCTTTCTAAGTGAATTCAACTGCTCAAAATTTTTTTGATTCTTTTTGAAAGGGAGGCTTTTTAGAACAATGGTTGTGTTACAAGGTTTTAGACTAGCCTACCTACACACATAAGCATTCTGAATTTTTTTGCACAATCTTGTATTCCTTTGTTTTGTGTGTAGTGATAAAATTTTAGACAACTTAATTATTTCAGGCTTCTTAAGTTTACCCATGCTACCTTCCTCTATATCAGCTTTAGCAAAAATTTCTTTAGGATCTATAGAAATATTTGTGAACATTGATAATTTTTTTGAAAGGGAAAATTTCTTCGATGATGAAGTATCTAGGTAAGGTAAAAACATCAGACTGTCTTGTTCCAGATTCCCAAAGATTTGTGTTTTGTGAGGGTATTTCATTTTGTTTGGATTAGAAAAAGGAGGAAGTTGTGTTTTTGTGGTTTGTCCTACCTTTGAGCAACCTGTTTCCTGTCCTAGACTGGTTTTTGTTTCTGACATTTCATTTTCAATTTGCAGAAAATCAAGTTTGGTTTTGTTATTCTATGGTGTTTCAGGATCGTGATAGTTTTGACTGTCGAACTCATCATAGAGGAAGTAATCTGATTGTTGTAATATGGCTAGATCTTCACAATTTTCATTTACTTGCTCATTAAGGTCATTTTCATTATACAAGATGAATGAGTCCAAGTCTGAATGAATGGAATAGATAGGGGTGTTGTTGGGTCTATCTAGGCTGCTTAACATATACTTCAAATGAGATTCCCGGTAGTGTCTCCTAGTTGGTTAAAAATTGGGATGGTAGCATACGGCATGTCAAGTTGGAGGTTTCCTAGAAGTTTAGATCCCCAATATCGCGATAACAACATGCCATATTTGGGGGTAATGTCAGATACGACTATATCCATGACCAGGCTCTTAGTAGGGATTTGTGTCAGATTGACACATAAATCTTTCATCAGGCCCAAGCATTTAACCCTGCTTGAATCGAAGGAATACAGATCTTTGTAGGGCTTGGTTATTTCTAGGCCCAATATTTCCATCACTACCTTTGACATGAGGTTGTGAGAGGCACCAGAGTCTAGCATGGCATTATGTACGATTTTTTCATGTATGTTTATGCTAACATAGAATGGGGGAATGGCTCCTTCTTGGTATTTTCCATCTACTTCGAGTCCAAACAATAACTCTGGTTTATCATCTGTCAAATTCAGAGTATTGGTATCATTTCCTATGTTCAAAACTTTCAAAACTTGGGAGCGGTACATATCCTGAGCTACCAATTTAGTGAGAGGGATGGTTATTTTGATTTTAGCGATCTCTCCTTCAAAACTGAAGGTACTTGAGTTTTGGACATATTTACATCAGTTTTATCAGCCATAAATTTTTCCACATTTTTAATTTGCTCATTTTGATTCAGGGTTTTTGTCAGTAGAGTTTTCTCAGGGCCACTAGAAAAGTTGCTAGGACAACTTGTGTCAACACCTGGTTGGCTCGTTTTATCCTTGTTGGGATCAGTTTTCTTAGCCATGACGCTGTTATTGTCTGTTGTTCTTTTAAGGATGTTTTCGGGAGTTTTCTTAACAACAGTGTCTGAGTTGTTTTTCCTGGAGTTGTCTTGGTTTTTATTACTCATAATATCATATTGTCTATGGACTTCCATTATGGAATTTTCTAATCCCAATTCATGGTATTCAAAATCTTCATAGATTTTTTGATCTTGGTTTGAGGAGAAAGAACTTTGTTCTTCTTCTGTGAGAAAAACATCACCCTCGCTATTGGAGCCTATTAAGTTTAGATGATTTTCATCTGGTTGTTCAATATCTATTTCCCCTTCGTCAACATAGTTGTCTTAGAAGGGTGGCCTGATTTGTTGAGCATTTTCCCTTGGTTTGTTTTGGGGTGGGTCTCTTCTAAAATTTTGATTCTAGTTTTTATTTTGGGTATTTTTTTGGTTGTCCCTAGGGGGTTCTCTTTAATTTATGCTTATTCTCTCCATCATTCTTTTCATGTTCTTAAGAAGGTTGTCCATCTTTGAATCAGATGAGGAGGTGGAGGGCATGGTGTCATATTTGTATGTTACCCTCTTTTCTGATCTTAGCCTAGCTATTTTTTCAATTAAGTTGGCCTCTACACTTATAGCTCCTTTTTGCATGTCTTCTAGAGTCAGGGGCCCTCTTTCTATTAGTTTATAGGCCATGTCGGGGTCAAAACCCTCCGGGAATTTAGCTAAGGATAGGCCTAATGGGGGTTTCATGTTTGGCAGTAGTGCGTTGTAAACTCTATTGAATCTAGTGCAATAGTCTTGGACACTTGCCCCAATGTTTCTTTTAAGATTGCTATATTCTGAGAGGATCCGAAGAGGGTTTTTCTTGATTTCCCATTTTTTTTATGAAAGTTTGGTAAAGGGAAGGAAGGTCATGTATGTTGTTGGGAGTTAGGCTTTTGAACCATTTCTTAGCTTCTACTCCTAGACTTTGGGCAAACATCCTCATCTTCATGGTTTCCTCTTCTAATTCCATGCAGTCAAAAGCATCATTCATTCTATCTACATGCTGTTGGGCAGTAGTGGATTCAGCCCCGGTGAAGTGTGGGATTTTTGATTGGTAATCATTTGGCAAAGGTACTAATGGTTGTGGTAACACAAGGGGTGCATACCATGCTGCCATGGTGGGAGCTAATGGTGGATTTACAAGCGGAGGATTTATGATATGAGATGGAGTGGTTTGCACAGTGGTGGTGTTGGGGTTCTCATGTTTTGGAAAGTTTGGCAATACCAAAAGATGAGACAACATTGGAACTGCTTTCAGACCTCAGGATCTAGCCCTCCTGGGTCCAGAGAGGGATCTCTCTATGATAGGCAAAAGTATATGTCTTTGAAGCTCTGTTTTTTGGTTTTAGGCTAGTTCTATCCACGGGTTTGTTTGTTTAATGGTTTGTTTAGTTGTTGGGAATCAGGAAAGAAAGGTTCAACATGAGACAAGGCTGGATAAAGAGGATTCTAGATAGAGAAGGCATGATTTAAGGGAACGCTCGAGACCATTGGGCAAATGGAGTCAGGAAAGGGTTTACTTGCTATTCAATGTGCAGGCTTTTAGTTGGGCTAGTCATCTAAAGCATTGGATCTTAAAGATGATAGTGTGGCGTGAGATGGTGAGAAAGAAAGTGAATGCAAGGAAACCTCCGAGGTGACCGTTCAGGGATCAGATCCAGGGAGAGGACATGCCGTTAGACACCTGTGACCCCAGTCCTAAAGGGTAAACTCTTCAGAAAAAGGGAAAATTTAAGACTTAAACGCAAAGGCGGAGGCCTGAGATCAGAGAGAGAATTTTAACTCTCAATGCTTCGACATCCAACTTAAGGGAACTTAGAAGGGTTCAATTGATCGAGAAGGCACCTAGTAAGACAGAAACAACTTTCTAGACTCCCAGTAATCCAATTCTTTCAATTAAAACCCAACAAGAACATCTGAGGATAGAATTATTAATTCATACATTAGCTAGCAATAAATTATAGCCACTACACTGGTTAAATTAACTTAACCCTGCACTCAGATAACACATACAGTAGAAAACATCGAAGGCAGGGAGAGAAGAAACATTGGGTACCATGCGAGGGTAAATCCTATGCCAGATTTCTGATGCGTACTAGAAGAAATGAAATATGATGGATTACAAAGAGGAACAAAGATAGAGATAGAAAAACATCACCGCTGCTTTAAATTAGGATCCAAAGAAATGTGCTTGTCATATTAAAGAGCAATACCAGTCATGTACAACATTGCCAACAGCTTGATATTCAGTCCGAGAACATCTTCCTCAGCCTATCTTACAACTTTACATGGAGAACTATATCCCAAGGGAAACAACTTATAATTCACAGATATCCGATCAACAACACTTACAATGAGTTTCTTTATGAGGTTTATAGTTGAAAGAGAGGCAGAGGAGGTAGATGAAACATTAAATGAAACATTAAAACAGAGGAGATGAAGAGGGTCGAGGCCCATTCTGTTTTAATATCTGAGCATTAATCTTCGACACTCTTTGGACGAAAGAGTGATCTTCGACAGATTGCAATTTACTTCAGGTATGTCCTTGATGTGATTTCACTGCAGTACTTGCAGTACTTTGATGGATAAACAAAAGGCAGATAAATGAAAATGAGGCCTGCCATATTGTGTAACAAATGTTCTGGTAGTATTATGACTGGTGTCATGGGGAGATCTTCTCGGAGACACAATGTAGAATGAAGACGGTATGGGTACTGTGTCCTTTCTCAGGAGAAAGCCTATGCTGATGTGAAACGCTGATGATATTGTTTTCGGCGCGTTAGGCCTCCTTAGGCCCTATGCTTTAATTGTGAGGTCTTCAATCTGGTACATTTTCTCTTTAAACAATGAATCAGAGCTAAAAATCTTTAACTACAAGCATTAAACTCTCTGATTATCCACTGATACACTTCGTCGCTTCATGACTGTCTCTGTCTGTGAAATCTGGTCTCCAATGATGCTGTAAAGGTTTAACTGGTTTGAACACTGTACTCTAATGAAATCTTTCCTGTAGAAACCTTTCCAAACATCCCTGTTGCAATATCAGGCTCAGAGAATATCCTTCTGCACTCTGTGTCACTATAATAGTGACAACGAGCGTTGGTGGTTCTCACCGCCCGTATACCTGCAAAACACACAAATTTGTCAAGAAATCCATGCATGGGGGAGGATGGCTGCGAGGAATTTTGTGGATGAAATGGAAAGCGGTAGGAACATGAAGTGAAACAATGAAAATCGAACTGGTGAAAGTCGGGAGGAGTGAAAAAATTTAATGTAAACATAAGGTTTGGAACTTTGAATGAAATACATGGAAGATGCATGGGAAACATATGAAATGAGCAGACGGTGGGGCCCGACAAAGGTAGAGGGCGATCAACTGTGGACCGTTAGACCGTAAAACAATCAACGGTGGGAATCTTCGGCAGAAATCATTAGAAGCCTTGATGGAGAAAAATGGATGAAGACGTGATTAAATGCAAGCCGTAGATCCAGATCGATCGGGCGGTCATGGTTGAATCGGGGAAACGCAATCAGGAAGCGCAGGGGTTGACACATTGTGGGCTACCAATTGGCGACGATGCGATCAAGCTCCAGCCATTGGATCGCGAAGGGGATCAACAATGGAGATTAAATCGACGAGGAGAAGGATAGGGAAATGAGCGGGAAGCAGTGAAATCTAGACTGTCGGATATGAAGAGATCAACGGTTGCGATTGCTCCAGTGCTCCCCAGAACAAACACCATCGCATCTGAGAGTTTCAAATTTACAAACGAAATGCGCCCCGCTCCATCCTTTCAATGCAATGAGCTCTTTTACGGTTAAGCGCTTGGTCTTAGCGTTTGCGTGCATGAAGGGGAAGTGGTTAAGGGGCTGGCCGTAAAGGGCTAAGCCCTCATAAAGAAGAAAGTGGGTTTTTAGCTTAGAAACAAGGTTTAAGGCTAAAGAGGCTTTCGATAGAGGGGAAAAAAGGGATTTAAAACCGAATGAGAAGATTTCACTTGGTTTACAAAGGTGAGAAGATGGTTAAGGAGACTTAGGAGGGATTTTTCGGGGTCAAAGGGGGAACTTTGGAAAAAAGGGGGAAAGGGTTAATCACGAGGAAAATTTGCGAGATACAAGGGCAATTCAAGGCTTTTCTGAGCACAAATCCTTCACAGGCAGTGAGGCTTTCGGATGGAAGCAGCAGTGAGTGTATTTTACAAGGAAATGATGATACAGAGGCTTCAAGGATGAGAGATTTTCCTGGAAAATGTATCTCTTGAAGTCTCATAACACAATTTAGCCACCTGTTTTCTTGACAAAAATTTCATAGGTGGCTAACAGTGGCTCCACATGGGGATGGATTCTTCTTGAAGGAGTCAAGAATTGAGAAAGTAAATCTTTGGAGTAGGCCAGATGCCTGGTCTCTCGAACCATCTTCCGTCTTTGATTCAGTTGTAAAAGCATTATGGATATTAACCAGCAGAAAACATTCCCCCAAACAATCTACCTACCCAGCCTACAACCCTAACATTTTTTCTTTAAGGTGCATTTGGATTCACAAACCCTTTTCATTGTTTTTATTGAAAGCATAAAACAAACTAGTCTATTTCTACCCTTATTCCTCCATGAGACCAGTTTGGACTGTTGGCCTCATATGTTTTGTAGAAAATTTTGTTTCCCACCCCGGTTTTCAGTTTTCACCTTATTACTCCAAAATAATTAAATGCCCTTTCCCATATCCATACATTTAATAAACTGGAAAATAAATTTGCTGAAAACACAAATTCTGGAAATATTTCAGAATGCTGAAAATGCAGAAATAAAATAACAGCAGTAACAAACAGTCATTCAACACATCATAACTCAGGTATTTTTGGTCAAGGTGACCCTGGAAAAACCCCCTACAACTCTTGGGGAAAACCAGATCGAAAGCTCCTTCTTATTTCTGGAAAACTGCTTTTTACAGTGATAGAAATATTCAGCAAAATAAATAATCAGCAAACAGACTTTTACAACTTATCTCTTTTTCCGTGCTTAACCACCGCCTTGGAAAACGCACAAACAGCAAAACATGAACAGCAATAAATGCTCTATGGATTTCTCGATTTGCATGCCCAGAAATCTGCAATAAATGCAGCTGTACGACCACCTTGAAATCTGTGCCAAAACAACAATAAATGCTGCTGTACGGACCTCGAAATTCATGCCAAAAACGCAGCAAAACTCTGTTGTACGGTACAGCCACTAGCTGCCTCGATTTCTGTGCCAAATACTGATGTACGGCTGCTGTATGGCCTGCTGTACGGCCTGCTGTACGGCCCTGCT